>PVIW01000159.1:649289-697369 GCA_004026585.1 Noctilio leporinus
AAAAAAAAAAAAAAAAAAAAAAGAACTGTATAGGAGACAGAAAAGCCAAAGAACTTATATGCATGACCCATGGACATGAACTAAGAAGGAGGATTATTGGGGGTACCAGGCAGAGAGGGGGGTAAAGCGGCGGGGGGGGGGGGGAGTGAGACAACTTTAATAAATACTTTTAAAGGAAGTGAAAAAAAGTCAAATTAATGTTACACTAAGCATATAGGGTAGTGGTTCACGAACATGTCAATTTATTAGAATGACTTGGGAATATTTTTAACAATTTCACAGAGTGAAGGAAGAAAACATTAGCTTTAGAGGTGAGAGGACAATAACGATGTCCAAGAATGAGGTCCAATAAAGGTCCTATACTAGCAAAATAGCTAGATAGGAGGAATACAGAGGAAGAGATAGTTGCAAAAGACAAAAGGACAGGTGGGTAGATGCTAACTGTATGATTTTATTGAGTGGATTTAAAGTAGTTCCGACAATGCCTGAAGCCTTATAATTCTTGGTATTATACATGGGACGTATAGGATTATACATAGAATAAAAATATGTCAACACCTGGATTCCAGTATAAATGTAAGGCTGAATTATCTCCATGCTGAGATTACCTAGATGTTTTTAAGGAGAAAATACTCCATACGTCAAATATTCTAGAAAACCAAGGTTCATAATGTTAAGTGACAATTCGGAATGAAAATCTTTGAAAGATATACTCTTTCTTAACCTCTTACAGGCATGCACTAGGTGTCATTTTTAGTGGTTACCATTATGCACATCCACTTTTATACTTCTCTGTCATTCCCAGATGCCCTAAGGAGCTCATAATGTGTGGGTTTTCCCCCTACAGCAAAGAGCCCCAAATTTGGCTACGCTTGAATTTCTCACCTGCTCCTCTCAATCATCACCTCTTGAATTTGCTTCTGGACCTGGCCTGAGTCAGATCTTTACTGCCCGGCTGCTTTTTTTCTCCCTGCCAAACCAGATTACCAGGCCATTTCATTGAGCCTAAAAGAAGAACAAACTAAACTCAAAATAAAAGTGCATTTGAAGGCAATCTATATCTGAGGCAGGGCTTTAGGATATTTAACGCATAGAACAAGTTTTAAAATGTTTTTCAGTTACAATTGACATGTTAGTTTAAGATGTACACCCTAGTGATTAAACATTTGTATAACTTACAAAGTGATCAACTCAATAAGTCTAGTACCCATCTGACACCATACGTAATTATTATGGTATTACTTACCCTATCTCCTCTGCTGTACTTCACATCCCAGTGACAGTTTTTATAAATGGCATTTTAAATGTGTTTCCTTAATTGTTCTGAGGTTCTTTTCAGTACTACTAGAACTTACGAAATTAATATTGATTTATCATCCACCAGTCAATAAAAACACATATAACTCTGTGCTTTGGTTTTGAGGAAAATGGAAGTGAATATGATATATTCCCACCCCCAAGAGGGTGACAAGATATATGGAAAAGGTACCAAGAATCTTAGAAAGTCCCAGGATTGTGTCACAGAGAGTGTCATAAGTAATCAGAAAAGGCAAAGATCAGATTCAGATGATAAGCAATGGTGGACCTAGAATATTTTTTTAAAACTTTAGCATCATTTCCACCTGGCCAGACTTCTGTGATGAGTGTGTTAATGAATGGTCACCACTAGGCCACAGTGATGTAAAATTGCTTCCAGGATCCCATCAAAGCAGCAGTTTTCATCAGGACCATTTGTGATTATAAAAGAGAGTTGATTACTTGTGATTTATTAACATTCCTTCATTTTGCATCTGACACTGGGCTTGTGAAACTTATAGAAAGAACGATGACCTCAGGGTTTGGAATCAGACCTATAGTCCCAGTTCTCTCACTAGCCTCCCCTTTAACCTCTGGTCAGCAGCTTCTCCTGGTTTCTCTTCTATAAAACGAGAACATTGGCTTAGGTAATATCTAAGGATCCAACAAACTCTTTCATAATGCTTTACTATTTTTTAAAATACATGCTTTTGATCATTTGCCTTTATTTTCTTTCGTTACAGTTCCATAAGTAAAATGATAACGCTAAGTCAGTGTGCGCATTTCTCATTTCCCAATACGGATCTTTAGAAGGTATCTTTGACACTTTCGCTATTTTAAGTTTTCAACAAAGAGTTAAAAGAAAATTCTGGCTCTTCTGGCTAGTCATCCTCTCCAGTTGGCAGAAGCCTTCATGTGGACTTGATGGTTGCCTAGAGCAACAAAATATTAGGGACAGAAACATGTTCAGGGACTGTATAAGTGACTCAGAGCTGAGAGACCTTTTCCAGATTGACTGGAGCCCATACTTAGCTAGGGGTTTTGGTCTATGCCTGTCTGCACTCATCCTCTGACCGTGAGGTACCTATTAATTTGAATATTTTACTTAGAGAACCTGCAACGTTAAATGGTCCGGGTGCATTATTTATTCAGCATGTCTCCCACATGAAAGATCATTAGGACTAGTAAATATAAACAAGATAAGGAGGCTATCATGGGCTTGGAAGAGCTTATAGAAACAACATTATGAGAACTCAGTAAATGTAAAGCCAATTATCTTTTTTGAGTTAGGAGAACCCAATGGTGAAACTGCTCACAAAAATCAATTTCTCTTTCCTTCTCTCTGTTGGAGCCAGACTCTCTCTAACTACGCTCTAAGTTAAAATGTGAAGAAAAAAGGGAAAAAAACAAAAAACAGTTTTTCTGTTTCTGAAATCTTTAAATCCTGAGGTCATCCCCTCATTTCCATCAGTCTGGCTCCATTTCCCATCTCCTTCAGCTTGTTAAGGAAGTTATTAGCATCCTGAGTTACGTGTTGTGCTTCTAGTCAGTATTGCCCAGAGCAAGAATAGGAGGGAGAAGTTTTAGCAGAGTCTTATTACTTGAAGTCATCGCTCTCTAACTGTTTAACTAGGTTCCACCTAAGTATGTGTTTGGTCGCTGTTGCTTTTATAGGCAGTACATGTCCTTCCCATTTACACATGAACAAGATCATTACAATTTATACTCTTGACTTTTTATCCTGATTCTGTACTTATTGAGAGTCATTATGATCAGAAATGGCCCTCTTGGTGTGAACACTATGAATTGTAATGAACTTTTTGAGTGACGGAAACATCGTCAGTAACTGTTGTCTTCATTCATAACCGTGGCAGCTGTTTGGAAACATGGCTTCAGATCACTTGTTTGCAAATGTCTTTTTCCGTACAATCTCAGATGGAGTGGAACCCATATACATTACTTGACATGTGAAACGCATGTGACCCTGGCAGATGATTCAGCTGCCCTTGAACACTACAGCTGTTTAGTCACTTTAAAACAACGCAGTGTAAGTGATTTACTAGGCGTGGGCCAAAACCACTTTATGCTGATTGGTGAGAATTCTGACCCTTTGGGGAGGAACAAAAAAGTGTACGATAAAACATGCAATCCTGGGTGTAAGTATTGTTGTTTATTTTAATACATCTCCTTGTAAGAAGTACAAAGAAGACTGCTTGGTGTAACAGGAAAACACAATAACATCCATGTGGCTTTGACTGTTGTTTTCTCTCCATCCAACTCAAGAGCAGCCTATAATCTCCTAAAAAGATCAAAGCTTCTCTGGTCACTATAAAATATTTTCTCTGCACAGGCAGGACATGATGGAAGGTTAACATCCTCCTCCAGGGTGGCCCTCTAAGTGCTCCAGTTGTTATGTATGCACCCTATTTTAGCTATAATTTTGTTCTACTAGAGTAAGAGACCTGAAAACTTAGGCTTTAATCAAGACGAAAGTTTATTTTTCTTTCTTATAAGATAGACCCAGAGTGGGCAGTCCAGAGCTGGTATGGCTACTCTACAATCATTAGGGTCCCAGGGTGATTGAGTGGAGATAATTCCTTCACCATCTCTAGATTATGGGTTTGGCATCTGTGTTCAAGGTGAGTATTAGAGGGCCGCCCATTATATCTAAATTGCTAGCCGCAAGGTGAGGAGGGGAAGAATAGTGCACCCGCTCCTTTTGGAAGAGACTTCCCAAAAGTCCCACATAATGCTTCTATTTACATCTCTTCGGCTCAAATTTGGCCATATCCCATATCTCACTGCAAAGGAGATGAGGAAATAAAGATTTTTTTTCCAGCAATGCTTTAGTTCTGACTTCTTAAAGCAGATAAGCTCCCTTCTAACCTCTCCTTCTTTGCCTACCAGTCTCTCAATTCCTTGCCACCCTGTTCTTACACATGACGGGGAACACCCAGCACTCGGTCAAGTCTTGCCATTTGCCTTTTCCACTTCTTTTTACCTGAACTTCTAGGGTGGGTGGGGGGTGGGGTTCCCCCATCACTTCAATCTGAAAGTCTAATACAGCCAAGATTACTCACCTCGGCTGGACCCTCAGTGCTACTTGACATTTGATTCCTGCTTTGTTTTGTTTTTTCCTCCCAATCCTCTTGGTGCCTATTCCCAGCCTTCTCCCCTTTCGCAAGCCTCCTGTCCCAGCTGCTGCTCATCACCCTTTAGCAAATGACTTTACTTATTGCTTTATGAAAAATACTCATTGTCAAGACATGAACTTTCTCAGCTCCTGGATCCTCTCGAGACTTCCGTACCCATCCCTCTCTCTCTCCTTCTGGCCTCAGCAGATAACGTGCCCCTTTTTCTTCCTCCTCTGTTACCCCCTTGTGTCTGTGCTCTTACTTCTACCTCCTCTTAGCATCTCCCAGCTCTTGCTCTACCTGTTTTTCTTTCTTTTCTCACATCATCAATCTCTCCTTTTTGTCTTTCCTGGCTCTTTCCCTATTCATGTCTCTCAATCTTAAAAGCAATACCAAAACAATAGCAAAGTTCAATAACAGACCATTTATTCACCCTTGAGCTAGTTCTCTGTCCTTCCTTCCTAAGGCAAGTTGCCCCTCCCCCTTATCTCCGGTGTACTTCTCAACCCTCCTTCACACCTTGGTTCCAGCTGCCCCAGCGCTGGTCCCAGTGAGCTCCTACTTGTCTTCTGCATCCTTTTCTGAGAGACCTTCCTCTAAAACTCTCTTCTCACTCCTTCACTCAGTCAATATGTATTCAACACATTTTTATTGAGAACCATTCTCTCCTGGGTATTCTACTGTCTTCTTGCTTCCCAGAACACTTTCTCACCATTTTCCATGATCTGTACTTCCTCAGTACCCTGGAAGGTTCTCTTTGATGACTCACTGCTTTTCTTATTCTGTGCCCTTTCTAGATGCTTTCATGTACTTCAGTAGTTGTATCTCCCACCTTGTAAAGGAGGCTCCTAAAACTCTTTATCTCTTCTATTTAGAACTCTTCCCTGGTACTCAGATTCATTCATACAAAAGCCCCGATACCTGATGATATTCTACCATTTAAATACAACATAATCAAAACTGGATTTACATATTTCCTTGAAAACATGTTCTTCCTGTCTCAATTAGAAGCACTTTTATCTTAGACCAAAACTTGGAAACTTTATACCCCTCCATCAAATAAATATATTTTTATTTTACTTTTTAATCATTTCTCAAATCTGTACTCTTTTTCCAACTCACTAGTATTTCTTTAGTTCAGGCACTTATAGCTTTTTTCTGTATTACAGTAGTAGTACCTCATGTGGTGTTTTTGACACTTCAGTTGCATTAAGCATTTTATTTTAAAAGCTATAGAATTGAACAGAAAATAGTAGATGTGAAACCACATCTATAATATCAAGGATAAGTATTGTTTTATAAAATTATTAATACATGCATCTATACACACAGCCTTTTTGCCATAAAAATTTATTTCTTACTATAAGTTTAAATTTTTGAGAACTACTTTCTTAAATAGTCTATCGATGGTATATTCTCCTTACCTCTGTCTTCCAGAGTGCAATCCAATGTATCTAGTTAAAAAATTAATCTGAAAATGTCACTTCTGTATTTAAAACTATTCTGTGCTCCCCCTCTACCTGTTTCAGTAGAAAACTCCCATCCACAATACCCCATGTTTCACAACTCTCTGCATTTGCTGCTTCTTTTCCCCCTGTCTAGAGCTCACTTTCCTCTCTTAATTGCTGGGCTAATTTTACCTCTTTCTTTGGGCAAGGTGGCACCTGAAATCCAAACCTTTCTCCCTTCCCAAGGCAGGTCAAGCCATCAGGCTCCTGTTTTCATAGCCACCATGCTTACCTCTAACATAACTCTAATGAAGTTGTTTTAGAAATTGTAATCTGTGCCTCTTTAGTCTCAAACATCCTGCCCAATAATATATCAGGTTTTTTGTTGTGTCTTCACACCATCATGCTCATTTGTGTGTGTCTAATAGACCTGGAGTCAAGAAGGTCCTTATTTATTCTGCTCAGAACTTCCTCAAAGGATTATTAAGTAGACTATAGAAACAAAACATAGGGCAGTAGAAACCAACGTTAAACACTTTTTTCTCCTGCACAGAAAGGAAAGGGGATGAAACAGTGCCTCTTAGCCCCTTTGATAGAAAAGGATAACTGGAAAGAAGTGAATAATGCATGACTGTATCCCTATTGTGACCCCTCTGAAACGGAATTGGGGAAATGTGAGAAGCAAAGCCATTACTGGCTTGTTTCATTGGCCAATATTTTAAATAACTCATATGGTCCTTCAAAGGGACATGCCATTGTGAAAAGGGATAAAACTCCTTTTAATTTATTGAATGGCATTTAAGAGCAGCCTTACTAATGGTCTGCGAAGGTTGCCTCTCACCTCACTGCCACTGGTGAGTCTATGAGGACACTATTCAGTCAGCTTTGTGAAAATGGTAGGGAGGCATGTCTGTGATCTGACAAGTCTGCAGTTCCATAACAAGTTCGCTTTGGGGCATTTCTGTGATGAGTGTAATGAGTTTTTTCCTTCTGATCTGGGCTTTGGTTTTATTCCTTATCCCTAATGTCAGAAAAGATCTCTTTAATATATTTCTCATATTTTAGCTACCTGGCCGCTCCACCTTTCTGTCTCCTCTTCTTGAGAGGGAAAGAACAACTCTGTGTGCCTTCCTTCTGTGCTTTGGGCCAATTCTGTTGTGTTGTTTTGTGGTCCTGGACTGAGAGCTGCTTCAGCACTCAACACTAACTTCTGGACTGTGAGACTAATGAGAAAAGCAAAATGACTTCAAATAAAAGGAAGTGGTTTGTGTTGTGGAGAGAAAGTGGGAAAGATGCATCACTAAGAACACTAGAAGCTCTATTTTTCCCTATGTCTACAGCTAGGTTAATGCATTTCAAATTAACCAGTAATTTCCGTTAATTCCATCAGATGGCTAGTTAATACCTTAAAGAGGAAGGAAAAGTAAACAAATAATTTTTTGGATGACTGTGTTAACTTGATGTAGCCTTGATGTTACTCATTTCCAGAGAATAACTTTAACTCTTAGGAAATGAAACTACTACTCTATGTTCTTTGAATGCAAAAAAAAAAAAAAAAAGTTTTACAAGGTATTCAGACTCAACGCATACTTATTTTACCAAGTATCATTAAAACAGAAATAAGGATTATACTATTGGAAAGTATGGTTAAAATTATTCATAGAAATTCACTTCTTTCTTTTTTATTCTTCCATTATCCAAGTATCTCGCCCTACTTCTATCAACTTATTCTTTCCTTTGCCCTTTTGTTTCCATCTTTCAACCTCAACAACAACATGAACTCTGTGCCGAGCACTATTCTAAGACCTGACATACATGATCACATTTAATTCTCACAAAAATCCTGTAAGGTAGATTGAACGAGCTATCACATCATTTTACAGAAGAAGAAAGTGAGGCTCAGAGTCATTGTTTCTCATAAGCATTGTTCTGAAAATGTGTAGAGCTGGGGTTCAAATCCTGGAAGGTGTATTTCAGATTTAGCATCCTGAAAACAACACTCTGTTGCTTCTCTCTTACTTCATCACGGTTCATTTTAGTTTCTTCCAGATTCTCTTCTTTGCTCATGTTTTTCACCCTATTCTTTCCCAGTTTTTCTCTTGTTACGGCCCCTGCCTCTTCTTTTTCCATTCTTTTCTCTCCCTCCCTTATTTCTTGGTGACTTATCTTTCCCTACCTAACATCCCTTTCCTTACTCTCTTCACCCTACTAATTCCATGTTTCCTAATCTTACATCATTCTCCCCTCATGATATCTCCTTGTTCCTCACTGTGGCATCTCCCAGGTCATTTTTTGCCTCTGCTTTTCTGACATCTGTATCTCCCAAGATGGAAGTGTCCTCCCATTTTAAGCACTAAACACGGCAAGGATATGTTCAAGGAGAGCTCATGTCATTCTGCTCCCATACACAGGGAGTACAGTCTGTGATTATAAAAGGGTATTTCATTCCCACCAGGCATCTCACAAATTAGGTTTTGGTTGAACTCCAGATGGTCTCTAGTGATAGAAAAAGGTAATGTCTCTTGCTGCAATCACTACCGGGAACCAACTCCAGAACTGGGAGATACAAGACAAGGAGAATTTCTAGGCATAACTCAATTGCAGTAAACATTGAGGGGTACACTGTGATGTTGTACTTTGAACAAAATTATATTTTACTCCATTAACTATATTTTTAACCAGCCAGTACCGGAAAAAAAAATGAGTTTCATTTTCTTAATTCAAAGCTATTGATATTTAGTGATGTTTCCAGGAAAGGACTCAGGCTTCCCAAGCTACTGACAAAGAGGAAGCACCTTTTCTTCACACAGTAATTCACATGGGACCTTCATCAGCCTGCAATACCACTGCCATCAGATCAGCTTGGTTATTAGAAATAACTAAATCAAAATAAATGTCATTCTTACATAGTTTGTAGGGTATAAAGTTTTGAGGAATCATCATAATTCTAAAGACCTGCAACTACGTCTTTTGCTTGGGGGACATCTAGTACCTTTCATGAGACTTTACTGTATTTTTCTGTATCTGGGCTGTTTTGTTTTTCCGGACCCACTCCTTCTGTTCTTCATAGGTTCTGCTTTTTCATTGCCCCAGCTTGCACATGGCTGGCCATGGCCTCTCTAGTCTAAATTTTATTTCAGACCATCTAAAATATATATTTTTTACTTCTCCTGATACCAGTTACCTTATTTGCAGTTTCTTATTTACAATTACAATTAAATGGAACTTACAAATTTACAAATATAATTGGATAATTTTTCATTCTGACTATGTATTATAGCTACTGATTGGCTACTGATAAGTCCATGAATTGCCTGCTTTTGGGGTTAGATATCCAGACCTGGTCTATCGAGCAATTTTAATGGTGTTCTTTTAACAAATAATTTTTTAAGATTATTGAGCCCTGGCTGGTAGCACTGTGGATAAGGCACCAGTCTGCAAACCCAAAGGTTGCTGGTTCGATTCCCAGCCAGGGCACATAACCAGGTTGCAAGCCAGGTCTCCAGCCTGGCTCATGGCTAGAGGCAGGTGAAAGGCCACCATACACTGATGTTTCTCTCCTTCTCTGCCTCTCTCCCTTTCTCTCTCTGGAAATAATAAATAAAATCTTTAAAAAGAAAAAAATAAAATAAAGATTCTCCCATATGCCAGACCTCAGCAAGTCTCTTGGGATACAATGATGACCTAAAGAAGCATTAGCCCTGTCCTTAGCCCTGTAGGCTGGGGGCCAGGAGAGTGGAGGTATACAGTGATCAATATTCATAGTACTAAATGTAAAATTCTGAACAAAGTATGTGATATAAGAGGAAAATTCTATGACAGTTACAGAGCAGAAGCAGCCCAGTCTGCCCATGTTCCTGGAATCTTCTGGGGGGTTGGGGGGGAGACTTACATCTAGTAGACTGAATCTTCTGAGAGCATTCTGTCCCATCCAGAAGAATGAGGAAGGTCATGCCAAAAGCCTTTTCTTCAGCTGGCAGTGATTCTGTAGCAGAGCTCTGGTGGTGAGCACAGGCTCTTCTCCCTTGTGCTCTCCCGCCCAGAGGAGGTCTCTTTCTTCAAAAGGCAGGCGCAGGGCTCCTCTTCCTCTGGGGACCCAACTGTAATGGCTTCCTCTCAGCTCTAGGGCTCTGATTTTGGACCTCCCATGAGGTAGGATTCTAGACTAATCCATTAAGGCTGGTAGATTTCCAAAACATTCATTCCCATTTCAAATGTCTGGGAACTCTTGCGTTGCTGTGGCTGTGCTAATTTCTGCACTTGCATTTTAAACCCTTAGAGTCAGGATTTCCCCCAAAGAATTCCAAGTAACTGTTTAGATAGCATAATAAAGATATCCAGGAACTTTTTAAGTTATATGCTAATGGACCTGTGATCCTTTGCCAGGCATGCAGTGATTAGGGGGCTTCCTTTGGGCATCTCTGCCGACCCGTGCTGAGTCCCGCTTGGTCCCAAGGCTGCTGACAAGGAAAATGTAAAGGCAGTGGGGAGAGATCAAGTTTACTCTTGTCTTGTAACTAACCTGCACAGCTACATAGGGCCAGCCCTAAGAACCTAACATGAAAATCTTATGGACTGTTTTCTCAAAATCTGAAATTCTCTTAAATCCCCATTCCAGTATTATTCAAGGTCTTTACAGCCTCTCTTTGTCCCTAGGCTGCAACTTGTGCCTGGAATTCCCACTCCAAGGCTCCCTTGTGGTATTTTTAATGGTGCTGTTTGATGCTGCTGCCAGCTTCCTTGTGGTTTGGGAGTTAAATGGGAGGCAGTGATGTGGTGCACTGTAATAGCCCTTGGAGGAAATGTTAGGACAAATTAAACTCCAAATAAGATAGCACCTGAAGGAACCTGGTACTGCCGTGAAAGAACTTAACACTATAGAAAGGGGAGCTTGGCAATTCCTGTTGACCCCTAAGCGATTAAGAGGAAATACTTACTGTCTCTCAAACTGAGTTTGAAATTGGTTTTGGGCTCAAACACAGAGTATTCACTGAGATTCACTGGCCATTTGCCCATCTAGTCCTTCTGTTTGCTTTGCTGCCTCGTTAAAAGCCCAAGGATGTGTGTTAATTTAAGAGAAAATAGTGCTCTTAAACTAAAGCATACTCTTAAAGAAAAGTAATTCACACCTTTGCTCAAAGCACCAAATTCCATGAACCGATCGATGATTTGCCAAGTTTGGTCATTGATCACTGCCACTACCAAAACAGGTGTGGCATCTTTTACACATAACCCTGCTATGCAGGCCCATGTTGAGGAAAAGCAGTACAGGATCCTGCAATCTAATAGTAGCCAGTTTTTCCTTTGGATAATAGTTAAACAGCATCAGTGTGTTTGAATAACGTGTGGTTTCACAAGTATAGAAATATTGTTCTGCTATTTAGAACAAAATCAATTTTTTAAAATATCTGTCTATAGATACATACGTTTAAATATTAATGTATATGACTGTATGTATTTTGGTTCTCGTAAATGGTTTTATTTCCGTTATATCTTTATTATAGGTGCACTGAATAAGCTAACATCTATGGTGATAGATTTATTTTAGGATGAACAGGTTACATGTAAAATATAATTCATGTCCATTAAAATAATAATAACAAATACCTTATACCAAGTGTTCACTATGCTAAGTGCTTGGCCTTTTTACCTCCATTGTTTTTTCACCTTCTCTATTCCATGTGTGTCATTACTACCTCTATGATACAAATGAGAACAGAGGAGTTTAGAGAAGAATAAATTGAGATTTTAGATAAGATTCGAGGAGTTGCCAAAAAAATAAAAGTCCCTTCAGTTCTTAGAAGAAATAGTGTCACACAGCCGGTACATTGTAGAACCAGAACCATAACTATAAATTCACTGCCACCAAAATCCCAATAAAGTAAAAGTCAGCAATCTAGGAAAATACAAGTTTTTTCTAATTAAGGATACCAACCACTTCTGGGAATAAATAGATCCCTAAGAATTACGAAACACAAATTCAAAAGAACTTATGCACCCCTACATTCATAGCAGCACTATTGACAATAGTCAAGATGTGGAAACAGCTTAAGTGCCCATCAGTAAGTAAGTGGATCAAAAAACTGTGGTACATTGACACAATGTAATACTACATGGTTATAAAAAAGAGGGAACTCCTACCCTTTGCAACAACATGGATGAAACTGGAAACTGGTATGCTAAGTGAAATAAGTCAGTTGGTGAAAACAAATATCATATGATCTCACTTATAAGGGGAATCTAATGAACAAAATAAACTAATGAGCAAAACAGAACCAGAGGCATGGAAACATGGAACAGACTGACAGCTGTAAGAGGGAAGGGAGGAAGTAGGGACTGATTGAAAGAAGGTGAAGGACCCGTGGACATGGACACTGGTGTGGGGATTGACTACAAAAGTGGGGGGTGGGTTGGGTAGAAGGAGGCAAAGGGGAAAAATGGGACGTCTGTAATAGCATAAACAATAAAACATCAGAATGCAAGAAAAAAATACTTGCATTAGTGACACAACTTTAAAAAAATCACCAATTACAGATAATTGGCTTAAATACCAAATCACTTTTCTACTAAGAAAAGTGGAAAATAATTCAGATAGAAATAATGGAAGTGGCTACTGAATTAGGAAACTATTTGAAAATTCCCTCATAAATGACATATTGGTGGCCTAATATAATTTACTGTGGATGATATTCATAACTAGTTCTTTTGCTTTAAAGATTATGGAGACTAGAGAACGGAAAGTCAAGAGAAAGCTATTCAAACAATAGAATTTTATGGGAAAAATAACTTTATCAGATACCATATCTCACTCAACATTGTTAGAGAGAAACAGAAATGTTGACAAAAGACCCAGTGACAAGAAATAAAATGACTGGTTAAAATTCTGGAGTTTACTTTCTAAATATTTCTAAATCAAAATTAGAACTGTGGTGACAAAAACAGGATCTTAAGAAGTTCTCAATGTCATGTCTTTAAAGAAATGTTCAAGGACTAGAGATTTAAACAGTGTCAGAATTTGGTATTTGTAGGTCAAGCTCAAGATGGGATTGTCGGTCATTCATGCTGTATTCCAATAGAGCCCCTGCGGTTGCATCACTGCCCAACTGACTAATAAATGTAGGCAAGTTTGACACAGAATGAGTTTTATTCGTTTATTTGAAACTGACTCCATCATAGGAATAACAAGGGTTTGGACGATAGTTGTGTTTAAAAAGAAAGTCTCCTCAGTTCAACAGAAAACTCTTAAGAAGAATTTCTTTTTTACTTTTTTAATAAAATATTTTATTCATTATTTTTAAAGCGAGGGTAAGGGAGGGAGGAAGAAAGGGATAGAAACATCAATGTATGGTTGCCCTTCACATGCCTCCAGCTGGGGACCATGCTGGAGACCTGGTTTGTAACCTGGGTATGTGCCCTGACTGGGAATCGAACCAGTGACCCTAGGATTCCTAAGCCAGCACTCAACCTACCGAGCCATACCAGCCAGAGCCTCTTTTCTACTTTTTAAATATAATGTTTGTCTCCTGTTCCCAACTGTACTTTAAGGATTTACTTTTTGTTGTATTTTAATGGATATTTAAAACAAAAATTGCAAAGATACGTAAGTTATCTATGAACCTACAATATATTCTTAACAGTTGACATTATGGCCAAAGACAAGAAAGAGTTGTTCAAGGGGAGGTTAGTTCTAACTTGAATTATACGTTTTTTGGCATTTCTGTTTATTTTATTAAGGTAAACTTTTTTCCTCAGGAAGTAAAGCAGTAGGTCATTGTTTTCTGCAGTTCTTCTGGAGTGGGCCTTACCTAATTACATGAGCAATTTCAGTCCTCCTGTCCTGCTCGCTGTGCAATCTCAGTAAGAAGAACCTCTTCAAATCCAATTTGGAAGTAAAAGTATCAAAACTCTTTCAACAATTTGCACCAGACTGCATTATTTGATTTGGAAGAAATTGAGTCAGACCATTTTTATTTCTTGAAGAAACAACTAACTCATTTAGCTCTTGAAAGAAATGACTCTCTCCGGTGGCTTTAAAAATGTTACATTCCTATCCTACACTACCTATAATAATTATCCTTCATGTCTAGAACTTATTTTATAATTGAAAATATTTTTAATAAATAATAAACTCTCATGCTTTAGAATTCAAAATGTGTTCTAAAAAGGATCAAATCTTAAGTTTCTTGTGTAAAAATATATTTTATGCTCATGCAAGCAAAATATGTATTCTCAATAGCCTTTTAAAAACACAATAGGAAAGTACTTATTCTTATTAAGTTACTATTTTAAAATGTCTTGATAGAGAAATAAAGTCTTCATGAAGCTTTTTAAAGAATTTTTTAAAATAAGAACAATTTTGTTTTATTTAAACCTTTTATACTTGTCTTTAGACACGTATGTTAAAGTTTTTAATTGTTTGTAAACATGTTTATATCCATTATAAACACTGCATAATTTACCTAGACATGGAATTATGTAAATGAAATCATCCATTTTCAATGAAGACTTGATCAAACTAGAATAAGATATCTTTTAACTTTTACATCTCTGGCATAGTTTTTCTTGATCAATTCAGATTTCATACCTCTACAAAGGACTTGTACATTTTTTATTGGAGAATGTAAGCTTGCAGTTAAAATTTATTTATTAGGAATCTGATTTTCTAAAAATATGGGGAAGATAGGTATACATTTTCAGTCACCTAAGCTGTTCATTAAGAGAAGCCACCCCACTTGCTAGCTTTCTGGAAACATCACACCAGAGAAGCGCTGGGAATGAGAGGCAGCATGAAAGAATAGGAAGAGCATGCATTTGGGGGCCTGCCAAATGTGGGTTTAATTCTACCTCCCCAATTTAGTTACTTGGTGAATTCAGAAAAATCACTACACAGCCATTAGCCTCATTTCTATCATCTGCCCCATAGAATGGTGATAATATTGTGCCTCATTACAAGATTAAATGAGACCGAATGGAGAATGCCTAATATACCGTAATACTGTACACTTGAAAATGGCCACTCCATTAAATCTACCTTTTATTTTCTTTAAGAGCAAAACAAGTGTTTTTTTTTCTGCATTTTCAAACTTAGTATCTTTATTTTTTTTTCTTTAATGAGTATGTATTTGGTAATAAAAATACATTATTTTAAAATCTATTAAAAAGAGTAAGGACATCTATAAAACAAGTAGCTTTAAAATTGTTTTTAAATTGTTAAAATGTTTTAGTGCAAATGAAGACAATTACACCATTAAATAAAAGAGGGTCTTTAGAAGGGAAATCTGAAGACATGTGTAGAACATAAACCATTTAAGTCACAATCCCAAGTTAGTCACTTAAGTAAGATGGTTGATTATTTTGAAGTGATATATATCACCTTTTAAGCAATACATATTAAATATGCATTTTTCTTACATATGTACTTGATTTCAAGGTGCTGCAGGATGGACTTTGTTGAAGCCAAACTTTATTAAACTTCATGGCACCCGGGTATAAATTTCATACACTGCTAACGCTAAAAAATACTTGCTTAATTACATGCGATAATTAATTATGAAGCTGATTTTAACAGCTGAAATATCATGGCAATTAATATTCAAAATACCACGTATCTTTATTTCTCATTAAACAATCTAATGAGTAGTGTTCAATGATTTTTCTTTGCTTTCTGAGGATATATATATACCCTTTTTTACTTTGGCTCTAAATATACCATTACAGCCTTCTAGTTCATCTCTTTAAGTCTCTTGGTGTGAAGTAATAGGCTGTTGATTGGTAATGATCTCACTGACCATCAATACAAGGTCCATTTATTTTAGAGACAAGGCAAGTGACTTCTCTCAGGACTCAGTGGTCACAGCTGATTGGTGGCCAGAACTCACATCTTCTGACCCACAGAATATTCAGCTTTCTGCAAAATGGCTGCCTTGGTTAAGGATGAAGAAAATATTTATTTTTTCTTTATCAAATAAAAGTTGGACAAATAAAGTCCTAACAGATGTTTCCCTCGTATAACCATAGAGAATTTTGTATTTTTGATCTTTCAAACAGTGGCTAACATCTATGACTGGATTAAAACAGCGATTTTCAACCATTTTCATCTCATGGCACATGTAAAGTAATGAATAAAATTCTGCAGCACACCAAAAAATATCAGACAAAAAAAAAATAGGTTAATATTGATTCATTCACACCAGATGGCTCTTGTTGTGTTGACTGTTGTCATTATTTCATTTGACAGTCTTAAGGGAAAAGAGGCCAGTGGCCCTGATTAAATTAGTCAGGTATTGTATGTTTTAAAAATTCTTGCAGTGAACCAGTTGAAAATCGCAGGATTAGTGGATAAGGCGCCGGCCTGTGAACCCAAAGGTCACAGATTCGATTCCCCAGCCAGGGCACATAACTAGGTTGCAAACCAGGTCTCCAGTCAGGTCTGTGGCTGGAGGCAGGTGAAAGGCAACTGTACATTGATATCTCTCTCCCTCTCTGCCTCTCTTCCTTCCCCTCTTTCTAAAAATAATGAAATAGAAAATCTTTAAAAAGAAAAAAGAAAAAAAAAAAGAAAATCGCAGGATTAAAGTGAAAGTACATGAACATGAAGAAGTTGAAGCACCTTTGCCTAATTCTGCTTTGGCGGTCAGCTTCAGGAATGAAGGGTACACATTGTGACAAGCTGTGAACCAACATCCATCCCGTGGAATTTTTGACTATTGAGCTTTCCTAAGTTCAAGGCCTGGCAATTCATTACTGGTTCTAAGATCTAAGCAGCCAGAACATCAAATACTTTTTACAAAATGTCATTGGAATGAGATAATTGTAAACAACACTAGAAGCACATGAATTGAATTATTGCTTAAACAGTCATTTGCTTAATTAGGTAGAATCCTGGAATCTCTTTCGCTTTATTGCTTTGCAGTGATAGGAGTGGTGAATGTTTTGTAACATTGTGTTAATTATAACATTTATTGCGTACTCATCATGTTCCAGGTACATCTAAGCTTTCCCTGTGCATATTATCATTTAATCTTCACAACTCCACTTGGAGATACCTAGTGTTACCCCCATTTTTCATAGGAGGCTGAGTTGTTTACTTGAACTCTCTCAGGGACGTGCACAGTAGGTGGTGACGCTGGAGTCCAGTCTGGGCCTGGCTGACTGACTCAATAACCTCGCAGTCCCTCTGTTAAATCGATTTCTCAGCCCATGCTGTAAATCTACTTGATCTTTAGTTGATTTATTGATGGTGACATTTCATTTTAGTTCCTTTCCAAATGGAACTCTTACTGTAAAAGTCAATCAAACTGACTGGAGTTTGCATTTGGATTTTTAGGATTCTAGGAAGGGGGCAGGAGGGAGGAAATGGAAAGAAAGGCTGGGGAAAGGAAGGAGGGTGGAGAAAGGAGAGGAAAAGGAATTTAGCATCTCTAGAACTTCTGTTGCTATGTTGTTGGGTTTTTTTTTTTTTTAATTTATTACTTTTAAAGATTTTATTATTTCCTTGTTTTTTATAAATAAAAATTTTAGAACACATTTATCGATACTACTTTCTATTCCCAGGTAAGCCCCCAAAATCTGTTATTTACAGATCATTCTTTATACCCATTAGAAAATCCCATGTTCATGGGGAAGAAGATTTCTTCCAGATTCCCTAAGAAATACCTTCAGGGAAGATTTCTGAAGACCTCTGATTGAGAAATTGACTTTAAAAGGTCTTTTTATATGAAAGATTTTATGGTTATGATCTCTGCAAAAGAGGCTTTTGTCTTTATAACCTGTGATGTGTACTTTATAAAGGTAATCATTGATGGAAATTTTTTAAATGTGAATAGAAAATGTTCTTCAGACCCCAACCCGGCTTCAGAGCTACTTTGTGAGGTCTCCACCCTTTGTGTGGTTCCAGGAAGGGCCCACTTTCAGGCAAAATTTAGCAAGAAGTCAAGTCACTTAGTCACTAATTGCCTGAGGTCGGGTTTTCCAGAATAAATTGTGAAAGGGACTTTAAATTTGAAGATTACAGCCTGAAGTTTGTTTTGAGGTGGAAATATAATACATAGTATATGAGACAGCTGTAAGCCTAAGTGACCTAATTTGCAAATAGAATTAAAAGAGCAGAAAAAGTGAGGTTGGAGACTTTGGGGCTTGCGGAGCCTCCTTAAAGGTAGGAGAGGATGAGATACAGCTCAGGAATAAAACAGCAAGCAGCCCTGGCTGGTGGCACAGTGGATAAGGTGCCGGCCTGCAAACCCGAAGGTTGCTGGTTTGATCCCCAGCCAGGGCAACATAACCAGGTTGCAAGCCACGTCTCCAGCCAGGTCCGTAGCTGGAGGCAGGTGAAAGGCAACCATACATTGATGTTTCTCTCTCTCTCTTCCTATCTCCCTTCCCCTCTCTCTAAAAAATAATGAATAAAATCAAAAAAATAAATAAATAAAATAAAACAGCAAGCAAAAGAGGAGAGAAAGCAATCATAAACATTTCTATGAAGAGGACTAGTAGAAAGCTAGACTGAACTCATTTACCTTCCTTATATATAGGGGACTCTTATTACCTTGTAATTCATCATTGTTATTTTTGCTACCTCATAACACTTTCTCTGTCGTAATTAACCTAGTATATTCATTCTTCGTTCATATGAGTTTCACATGTACAGAGGAAATAGGGTGGGTAAGTTTAGGAGATAGTGTTTCCAACGTGAAAGTCAAGCTAACCACACCCCATGAGTAAGTGGAAGAAAACCAGAAGATAATTACAAACTATCTGAAGTCAGAAGAGAACCCCTAGAGGTATAACTTCAAAACCTCCAGACCTGTCACCTAGGCCCCAGGACACCAAGTTAGTCTAAGGAAAATTCCAAGCTGAGTAGGACATAGTTGTGATGTTCCGGAACATGCAGAGTGCCCACCGGTGTTCAGAAGAACATCTTCTCTCCTACATGCCCACTATGTCACTGTGGTCCAGCATGTACTCCTTTAAAAATGTCACTTAGCAGAAGAGGTCTTTCTTCAAATAAATGTTACTGCATGAAGAAGTCCAGAGTGTATAACTCTGTTTAAAGCCCCAGACCTGCTTCAGATGAAAGGAAAGGGGGGAGGCTAGGAGGTCCGCCTGGTTGCCTCTGTATCAAATTGATTTTCCAGGGCAAAGTGCTCAGGAATATCCTCCGAAGCAACAAAACACCAAAAAACAAGATCCTGAAATTGTCTGTCTTGACTTTGTTAATAACAGACTAGGACTACATGACCTTGGAAAATTACCTTACCTCTCTGGGCCTAATCAATGAAATACAAGCGCCACTTAAACTTTTTAAAGATAGTTTTAGTTGAGAACATCCTAAAATTTGCTATCACAACTTCTTTGGGTAAGCAGTTACCTACCTACAGAAAAGAAACTGAAAGATTATTAGACTGTGGTATAATCAACTGTTTGTAATATTTTATTTTGTAAGTACAAAGAAATATCCAATTGTGAAATTTTAAGGAGCAGTATTAGTAGAAAATGTACTTTATTAGGACTTTTTTAAAAATCACCTTTTTTTTTTTTTTTTACTTAGTCCATCAGTTAGTTATATTGCATTTGCTTCCCACTTATAATCCTGAAACTTCTGGAGTTTTCCTCCTGCCATATAAGTAAAACACCCATGTATACTGCATATAAACCATTTGTATTTTATACATGGAGGAGTCTTTCTGATTTTACAAGCGGAACACATGTGCATAGGTGTAATGTTTACCTTCAAAGGAACACCAGTGGTTATTGACTCTAGCCAGACCCTTGTAACCTTCAAAGCATGACTAGCTCCTTCACCTCAAGTGTGAATCTAGTAGAAGTTTTCGTCTTTTACCAGAGAATCACATCAAGGAACATTACTACTTCTCTAGTTCCTATGACCGTGTCTTTATAAGAAGAAATGTCTGCTTGACATCTCAAAATCATGATCCTGCCCTGGCTGGTGTGGCTCAGTGGATTAGCATCAGCCTGCGAACCCAAGGGTCACTGGTTCAATTCCCAGTCAGGGCACATAACCAGGTTGCAAGCCAATCTCCAGCCAGGCCCTGAGCGGGAGGCAGGTGATAGACAACCATACAGTGATATTTCTCTCCCTTTCTTTCTCCCTCCCTGCCTTCTCTCTAAAAATAATGAATAAAATCTTCTTAAAAAAATTTTTTTTGTTAAATCATGATCCTCCAGCACAGACACTTTTACCTGCTATTCTAGAATACAGATATCTTGTTATTAATTACGAATAAGATGAAGCAGCAAAATTTTCATAGAAAAATTGTCCTAAGTCTTTTAAAAACAGAGCTTTATTAGAGTTAATGATAAAATAGTCCTTAGCCTACGAATGTTGACACTGTCTGAATTTTTGGTTCACCTCTTTCATTTGTGCAAAATGAATGTATATCTGAGGACCTATATTTCCAGTCCCCACAAAAAAGGAATTATAATGACCACCAGATTTTCAATCCAAGAGTAAATTAACCCCACCAGACCTGAGTATACGTATATCCCAATCACCACCCCCCACACGCATACCAGTCCTGAGTTCTTTAACTAGAACCAATTAGGAGGACATGACTGGACTGAAATTTATAGCTGCACTGACACATGTAGCTAAAGAAAGCTCTCAGGCCAGGCATCGTCTCAGAGGTTTAAAGCAGTAGGATCACTTAACACAAGTGTGACCCTCTGAAGTAATGACACAAGGGCAAGTCACAACTGCTTCATCTGCTCCCAGCATCTCTGTCACTTGCCCTTAAGAAGAATGGGTGTCTTCTAGCCAGCCTGGCCATTCCTATGGGACTGTCTCTGCATCTACTTCAATTGCACTTCTCAGTTTTGGAAATATTATTGGGTTGCCCTGTGCCCCTCACCTCATCCTCCTCCCCTCTAAGATGGGTCAGTTTCTGGGATCCATCATCTTTAGTTTTGTCATTTGTATTTCTCACTTGCTTATTTCTAAGCATAAATGCAAGTGTGACCATATCTGGACAAACCCGTTTCCTGTTATCCCTGCCTCTAGTCCCCGCTCTTGCACGTAGCTATCAGGGCTACTTTCTTCTAAAATGCAGTTCTGGTCAATCACTCGCTCACTGACATCCATCAGTGCCTTCAAGGTAAACTTTAAACTTCTTTACTTCTCACCTGGAAACAGCCGGCTAGAGTAAAATGACCAGGGGCTTTGCTATTAGATACACTTGGTCTCAAATTGTGGGTCAGCCTAGGTATAACCTTTCTCGTCTTCTGTTTCCCCATCAGCATAATGGAGTAACATTGTCAGGAGATTATTGGAGAAATCGAAGGAGACACCAAAGACAAAACACCTGGTACAAAATAAATGCTCAGTTAGTACAAGGGCCCTCCCCCCACCTTCCTTTCATTGTCTGGCTGCCCTTGCTTGTGCAGGCTCCTTCCTCCCAGGTGCAGGCCTTCCTTGTCTGTGCCCTCCCGGACTCTAGCCCACATTGTGCAGTTTCCTCACCGAGCCAGGCTCTCCCACCATCTGTAGTGTTTGCGTGTACCATTCTCCCACTGTTGGAAGTCTTCTCCACCCTCATCTCTCACAGAAACCAGAAGGCACCTGTTTCTCCCTTAACAATTAGCAATTCCTGAACTCCTGAGTTTAAGCTTTCCTCTATACTTTCATCAAATCCTTTACCAGCTCCTGTCATCTTTTTTTTTTTTTGAGATTTTATTTATTATTTTTAGAGAGAGGGGAAGGGAGAGAAGCAGAAAGGGAGTGTGGTATCAATGTATGTGTATGGTTGCCTTTCACCTGCCTCCAGCTACGGACCTGGCTGGAGACCTGGCTGGAGACCTGGTTATGTTGCCCTGGCTGGGAATCGAAACAGCGACCTCTGGGTTTGCAGGCCGGCACCTTATCTACTGTGCCACCAGCCAGAGCTGTCATCTTACAACATCATAATATTAGTTGATCTTGCCTGTCTTCACTAATGCACCATTACTCCCTGAGAGTGACCTCTGTCTTCCTCACCTATGAAACCCCAGCTCCCATTTAGTTTCTAGCAAATATATGTCAAATGGCTGAACAAATTGCCTAAAGGACAGAATAAAGATGGTTTTGTGAAAGTGGCATAGCTACTGATCTATCAATGCCAAAGGCAACATATCCACCCCCTAGAAGGGCAAATGTGTTGAAGGTGAGAGACTAAATAGCTTGCAAATAATATTGAGGATTTCTTTCTGTAGGAAATCTTAGAGAATGCTAGCAAGCTGGAATGGCTTCAGTCTCCCTCAGTTGCTGTGGGGACATATGTGAGAGGAATACCAATATCATTCTGAGAAACACATGTACTGAACTATGCTTCTGATGGCTTTCTCAAACCTGAAACAGTACCCGCTTTCAGGGACAAAATTGAAGTGACATGTGTCCCCAGTGTTTGGCTTCCCTCTTGCCATGGACACTGTAAACAATGAGATCCCCGGGGACTCTGGCCTTTAACCTTATTAGGGGTGATGAGGGTGGCAGCATGGCACCTGCCACAGGGGATAATTTAGGTCTTCTACTGTTAGCTATTCCCTCCAGGGTGTCCCCGGGTCATATGGAAGGTGCTGGAAGAATTTAAATGGCTGGTTACATGCAGTAGTTCCTAAGGGTTGGTGTGTCTTTAGCAAGTTTTTCCCTAAAATGCCCTGTTTTTTATCTAACTTGTTTTCATAGATACCATTTCACTCTTTCTAATCAATGCTGCTTTATCCCTGCCTTTTTATACTGGGAAGTTTTCCTTACCTTGAAACCTCTTTGCATCTATTATTCCTAGCCCTGCAAATAACATTTCCCCCCTCATAGCCAAATTCCTTCCCTCCCAGTTTGTTTCACAACAGCTATTTTTCCCTACAAGACTATACACAAACTATAGAAAACCTCCAGTTTTATAAATGGTAATTCAGAAAGCCATATCACCAAAGCACACAGCAGAATCCTTGTACCAAAGGCTAGAAGTGGAACTTAAGGCTACAGATACTTGTGGGTCCCCTTTGACATCTAGGCAGGAAAGAAAGTACTTCAGCTTCCCCTACGCATACAGTTACTGCCTAATATAGTCTGAGGCGATCTGCTGTTCCAACTTGTCTCATGGACTGAGGGACATGAGACATTTGGTGCTAAAAACTAGGGAAGGCCTGGAGAAATCGGAACGAGTGATTCTCCTACCTACCTTCTGCTTTGTACCTCTTTCCCTCTCTCTGCCCTTCTTAATTTCTCACTTCTTTGAAAACATGCATTGATCTTTATTTCTTCCTAATTCTAGCTATAAGCAAATATTCAAAGATCTTGGACCAGCACATCCCTCAGGGAGAGCCCTTACAGTAAACATTATCATGTGAGAGAGCAGGATAGCAAATGGGTGTCACTTGTGCCCATTCTGATCTGCTTGTACATGGCTGTCTGGCATAAAGTATAATAGTGTCTTGCCTACCTGTATGTGTTAATGTTAGTAATGATCCATAACTCATTCTTATTACCTGAGACATAGTATTTCCTACATTATGTGCAGTAGTCCATTTAACTTAATTGACAGACCTGTAGATCATTTCCAGTTGTTTTGTTGTTTTTTTTTTTAACTACTACAAATAACATTGCCAGCTTTCTTGTGTCCGAACATTGCTATGTCTTTTCATGAGCTCTATTCATTGGATGAATTCTTAGCAATAAAGCTACATGTAAACATTTCATAGACATTAACTAGCTCCCTCCCAGAAAGACTACAGTTACAGTCCCACCATCAAGTTACAGTCCCATCATCAACCTAAGAAATGCTCGTGTTCTCACTTCCCCTGCCCCTGGGTTTTACAAAGTATTTTGCTAACCGTGAATCTGTAGTCAGATTCATTTTTTGCACTCAATGTGTGTATACTTTATATTGTCTATCCTTGCTTTACTGACATTTGGTACAACACCTATCACATAGGTCTTCAGTAAATGGTTTTTGAATAACGAAAGTCTTAACACATTAATGTTGTTATTTACTTTTTCTTATTCCTCCTTATAATATATGAAGATTTGGAAAAGGAATGTCAAAAGTTATATTTCAATAGAATCTGGTGGCTTCTTAGTCTAAGGCAGCAATCTTGCTCAACACATTATTGCTATCACCTGGCATAGAATATATATATTGTGAATGAATGAATGAACTATGAAAATAACGAGATAAATAGAAATTGGATGAATTTTATCCTCTTGCACCAATAACAAGCATTTCTGAAAAATTATCATTGGAGCATCATACTTTCTTGTTGCCAAGTAAATTAAACAGGAGTGGCAAGAAAAAGGAGAAGGGTTATAATCATCAACCTGGGACTGGGGACCATATTTAATTAAATGTATGCCATCCATGATACCTCTATTGTGTACAAAAGGTTAAATTTTTCCTAGAGGGAACAACTACTACTACATGGCAAAGTACATACAAAACGCACTGATCACTAAGAACAGAAAACAAACCAAACCAAAGTGAAATGAACCAAATAGCAGTAGAAATCAACATGCCTTAGTGTAGTTGGAGGATTACCAGATCCACTCTCCAAAGACCACCATCCTTCAGAGTATGAGCATGTTCTTCAGGAAAAGTACATGCTTGGAAGAGGGTGTTTGGTGATGTACAGGACCCAGTATCCTGGGTCATCTGGGGTCTTAGGAAAATCCTCTTGTAAGTGCACTAAATCGCACATGCATTATGTAACTTCACAAACCCAAGAGCTGAGCCCATGGTTTCATAGCCATTAAAATATGCCACAAGCCAAACCACCTGTGAGGTGCCAACTCAGCAAATGTGCCTCTGCAAAAAGCAATCATAAAAAAAAAACCACCAAAAAAGTGGGTGAAAGAACCCTGATTAACAACCAGAGTTCATATAGTTGATGCCATGAGAGGCAAGAGAGGAAAATGATTCCATGTAAGTTGGAAGAAGATGGCAAGCATGAGCTCTGGAATTAGAGACCATTATCACTATTCAAGAGGATCATATAACATGGAATGAATTGGTGACTACTGTGGATCCCGTGCTGGAAAAACTGCAATTATGGATAATTATGTGCAAGCCAGGCAAAATGCCAGGCATTAGAATGTATGTTTAATGTGAAAATTGCATTTTGGGTTTTCCTTTGCGAAACCTCAACATATAGCTTACTCTATAAAATGTGGGCATAATTCTGATGGAAAAAACAATGCCAGAGTTGCATTTTGACATCCTGTCTCATTTTAAATACAAAGGAACATGACTTTTCAAAGAGAAAAATCTCTTTCTCAATCCTTGTCTGTCTCCCTCTCTTTCTCTCCCTCTCTCCCTCCCTCTGTCCCTCCCTTCCTTGCAAGACAGCATTAAGTTTTTTAAAACATGTTATCTTAGGTTATAAATGAAATTAGACTCTACGGAAGGAAGGGAATGGCGGGACTCCTCAAAGGCCCCTTGTTCTACTGACTTGATCAATTATGCTTTGTGAACAAGGTGGCCTTAAGAGCTTTCATTATTGAGGGAATCCAAGGAAGTCTAGATAACTAAAATTGGTGTCAAGTATTAGGAATTTCCTCTGTCTTATTTTTTTACTCCAGCTGCCTCATTTTTTTTCCCTACATCTCAGTCTAAGCCCAAATTCCCTTAGAGATAGCTTATGTTCTAACCTTTTGTGAGGAGGGTAAGTCATGGCAAACCAAGGAAGCAAGAATGTGGCGGAGGGTAAAAGGAATAGCTGTGGGGGAGAACAGAAAGTAAATGCAAGGTAATTTATTACGTAACTTCTCACAGCTTGACAAGAAGCACAGGTGGCAGCTAAGTTACAAAAGATGTTGCCCTTTGCAAAAAGGAATCATGAGGTTGTATAGAACCACTGCATCTTAGAACATTCCACTTGGGAGAGAAGGGTGAGCCGTTTTTCTCCAGCATGTCATTTGTCTCCCACTGGTCAGTTTTCTCTACAGAACTTGGACCTTCCCAGAAGTCCTTGGGGAAGGCAATGTCCCACGTGTCTTACATATATATAGCTAAATGCTTCCTGTGAAGTCAGAGACTATTGTCCAGGCCAGACCCTTTAGGGTAGGGAGGCGGAAAAGACGAGGCAATTACAGTGATGACCAACACTGTCGGGCTACCCTAGCCAGGAAGCTGGGAAAGCAGCCTGTCCCCAAGGGAATAAAGTGGGGGCCAGTGCACTCACCTACATCTTCATGGCAGAATTGGAATGGATCAAACCAGAGATTTATTAAGTTTCCCTAATGTCCAGATATAGTGCACTATAGTTTAGTGCTGTATCTCCTGTTGCTTGAGTGTCTCATTTGTCCCAGGTGTTATGTTAAATGCTTCAAGTAAATTGTCTTGCTGAGTCCTCAGAACTCTATGAACTCCATTTTACAGATGATAAAACTGAGACTTAAAAAGGTTAAATAACTTGCTTATGTTCCCACGCCGGGAAGTGGCAAAGCTGGAATTTGAAACTGGGTCTCCCCTATGCCATACAATCAGTATCCATCTTACTATCCCTACTAGAAAAGCATGAATTTTAGCAAGAGCAGCATACTAATAACAAAAATCTCTACTTCTGGTTTTTTTGTGTTAAATGCTTACAAGATTTTCATAGCTGTGTGTATGTATGTGTTTAAGAGAAAGTGATGGGAAGAGGGAGAAAGATTTGTGGTGAGTTTCTCAATTTTCAAAATAATAAGAAAAGAAAAACAGTGTAGATGGACAGAATGCAAATATGCCTTTGACATACACTGATCACAATACCAATTTTAGCAAGAGGAATAAAATGTCCTGCTGTGGTAGGGAGGTCTCCCTTCACTAGACAGTCTTGACTTGCCACCACTGTCAAACCAGGTTGAACACGTTTAGCATAATCATTTCTACAGCCTATGGAGTTAAATTATAAGGATGTTTGTTGTTTTTTTTTTAATTTAATTTTATGGCTGTTTTATTACAAGGACATTTTTAATATACCATCTTGAACTCAGGTTAATAATATTTCAAGGCAGAGCTAAAAATGAATACCACTTCCCACAATGTCAACATGCCATAGATGTCATGAAGTCCCGTGCCTGTATATTTAACAGGAATAGCAATGGGTACTTTTCTTTAAGGGAGGGTGAAGCTAGTGTTATTTTCATGTGCTCATTAATTGCATGCCAATTATTAACAATCTTTAAAAACAATACCTGAAAATGTATTGCAATGAAATTTGAAGTTTGAAATGTTATTATTCCATTGAATAAGGTCCTCTGTGTAGTTTTGAGATTTTGTATTCTCAATTTCAACTTACATATGTATTGAATTGTGTAGAGGTCATTTAAGTTAGTGGTTCCCAAATGCACACATAGATAATTATAATTCTAAAGTAAATACAGAATGTGGTTTGTGTTCAGTCTTCCACTCATTTGCTCCACGGGTTGAGGGAAATCAGTATCTTGGCTCAACTGTGATCCCTACCTCTTGGCACACCATTAGGCATTCTAATGTATATGTTTTTAGTTTATTTTAACCTGAAAAGTTTATACCTTTAATTATTCCAGTAAACTTTGTGTGGATGAGTGCATGATATAGGCATAGAGAGTATCAGAAAAGGCAAAACATTAAAATGGGGACAAAAAAGAAGGAAGGATTGTAAATTGGAGCCTCGCACAATTAGAAATTAAGACATGCATCACAAAAATTGTTAAGTCTGCGGATTGATGGAAAGATTCTGCTAAGTCAGCGGTTCCTAGGCTTTATAATTTGAAGCATAACAAAACTGAGAGGCGCAGCATAGATTACTACCTCATCTATGCAATAAAACTATTTCCAACAGAACAACTACCATATATGCTAGAACCATAATTTTAGATTGGGACATTCATGTTCTATATTCTATATACATTTAATACCACAAAATAAAAAACACATACAGAGCAGTCATCCCCAAAAGGGCCAGTAAGACTTTATTTTGGAGCACATGTCCATGGTGTTTTAGAATAATCATGATAAAGTCATTCATCAGGATATAGAATGATTTCATGCCATTTCAGAAACTTCTAGTGACAAACATGTCCACTATTGAGTGTAACATAGCAACCCAACTTTATATAACAGAGTTTTATCGACTTGTGTACCAGGTCTATAATAGCAGCTGGGAATACACAGATGAACTAACAATGTGTTCACAATTCCTCCTTTATAGTCTAGTAGGGCAAGGAATAAGTTTTTAAAAATACATGATTGTAATGCCTTAAGTACGGTGAAGGCAAAATACAAATTGTTGTGAAAGCATAAATAATAAAGTCAGCATTAAGCTGTCTCTGAAAGGACACCCTCATGCCTGTGTATATTTAAGGCAGCTTTTGCATATTTTCAATCTCTGGACAGTTAGATTACAAAAAGGTCATCCCCTTAGTGAGAGGAAGTATAAAATCATGTCCTTTCTTCAGGCTTATACAGGCCTCCCCACTGGAAGGATGGCTTAGGGAAGGGAGCATCACTTGAAGGAGTTTAAAGGAGGGGAAAGACTTAATCCAATTTGCACTTTAACCCTAATTATTAGTTTGGACTAGTTAGATATGACTAATTCTTTCCTTCCATTTGTTGGAATAAAGTGGAAGGGATATCAAACTTGCAAAGTTGACTTAAATTTTGACCTCATGCAAAACTTTTATTAGGTAGGTTAGACCTGACAAAGCAGAAAAAAAGAGCTGTTTTTCTCCAGTGCCTGAGTGAAACAGGATGGATTGGTTCAGGCCTGCATCACCAACATGGACACCCTGTTCTGATCACACATGCTTCTTTCGAATCTTGGTTTTCTTGATCATATCCAGCCTAGAAATGACTCAGACTCCATTTTTGCTTATGTTTGGGTGAACCACCTTACACAGGTGTGGCTGCAATTTGTTTCTGGTTAACTGCTATTACTATTTTCTGTTAAGGTAATGGTTTCTGCAAAGGGGGAAGTATATATATTTTGATAAATTTTGTTATTAATGAAATGAACTCAATTTTGTAGTAATGTGGAATACCATGAAAATGTGCTTTATGAAACAACTATGGCTTATCTCACAAATGGATAGATGGCTAGGCTTTCCAGACCCTTATGGCCTTCTCCAAGTCAGTGTCTGACTTTAAGTTTAAAGAATTAATTCAGGTTATTTTCTTAGTGTACACAAATCTACTCACTGCCTATGTCAGTATTGGTAGTTTGTCTCAGGAAGAAGAGAACCAGAAACTGGCTCATAATGGTTTACCCAAAACAATTTCAAAATAATCCTTGAAGAATTTTTAAGAGCACATTTAGGTTTTGTAGCTACTTGACCTCAATCAAACACTCACTGTAAAGTGCATTCCACTTACAGTTTATGGAAATTTAGTATGTAAGCCTATGCTTATGTATTTAGTTCTAGGTTCTTACTAGAAAAAAAAATATTGTAAAGAAATATTGCCCTTTCAATTCTGTGTCACTCAGGTCTGACTGGTTATAAGGGGAAAAATACTGTCTTTGTTCTACTTTATTAGTCCTTACCATTGTTATGATTCTCTCCCCGTTTTAAAACTCACCTTTAGTATCATTCTCCTTGATTGAGTTTCTCCTATGTACCGGGAGTTGTGATTGAGGATTAGTAAGCATTATCTCCAACCCTTTCAACAACAGCAGCAAAGGAGAGACCTTTATTCCTATTTTAAAGATAAGGAAACTGAGGCTCAGACCGGCTAAGGTTTGTTGGAAAGTTATTTTGTAGCAAATGGTAAAACCAGGTTTTCAATTTAGGTCTGCCTGATTCTGATGCCAGCATCTTTCAACTCATTCCATTCTGAACCAGAACATGACACACATCTGTCAAAAAGGGTGTCACATGGTGATTTATAAAAGCAGTAGCCCTCCGAGGAGGAGGCAAAACTAATATCAGGAACAAGGGTTGGGCGGTGTAGAAGGTAGTTATCTAGAAGTGGGCAAACATTAAGCCAATGGTTTGAAATAAAGAGTAGATAAATAACATTAGTATCACAACATTACAATCAGGTGGCTGGAATCTAAGTAGTAAATGAGGCAGAATGATGGCTGGGTTCAGGGGGCTCACATATTCAGAACCCATGTAAATATTTGTTCTTTCTTCCCAGACTCCATCATTGCCTTAAAAACAAAAAACTGAATTTCATGCATATTTTGTTCCATTTCACTGAATAATCTTTCTACTATTTGTCGAACTCACTGAAAACAAAACAAAATGTATTAGATCTCTGTTCATCTAAAAATCCCTGAAAATTCACCTTAATCAGGAAATCTAAAATTATTATTTGTTTGAAAAATGGAAATTTCATAGGCAACTGAATCTGGGTTTTAGCTAATCGGGAGCAATGTGTTGAAGGAAGAACATAGGGTGAGATAGCTTGAGTTTTTCAGTCCTGTCACTAACTGCTGTGTGACCACAGAACCACCCTCTGGGCCTCAGTTTCCTCACATGAAGGTGGAAAGGTTGTACCAGAGTAACCTGATGTCCCTTTAATGTTATGATTCCAAACAATACTAGATAGAATTAATGATTTTACATTTCGTAGGTTGTAGGTGGCTCAGTGACCTTCAAGTGAACCATCATTGGTTGGTTGGTAGATACCAAGAACCTTTTGATTTGACTGTATCAAAGATTGGGCAGATGAAACCTACTTATGTGTGTACCATTCTGTCACCATGTTAAATGACCTGACTCCTTAAATTCCTAGCTTTGAAATGTAGATATTTCTGAAATGTTTTGGGGGTAGTTTGGGGCTGTAATAAACTCCATTGTAAAGGGAAGTTTGAACAGCTGTCCACAAACTGCTGAGTGGAAGGCGAATGATGGATTTTAGTATCTGGTGGCTGCCTTGTAACTCCAGACTTTGAGATCAGGCCTCTTCCAAGGCCATGAGTATTTAGAGGAAAATGTTAAATTCTTAATGATATAGTTTTTGTATTCAGCTGTGTTTATTGTTACTCTTATTATTCAGCTATGATCATTTCCCTTCTTCTCTAAAACACTCAGACTGCAAACAACAGCATGGTGAGGGAAAGGGGAGTGGAAGGAGGTAGAAGAGGGTAAAGGGAGATAAATGGTGATGGATGGAGACTTGACTTTGGGTGGTGAACACACAATACAGTATACAGATAATGTATTATAAAATTGTACCCTTGAAACCTATATAATTTTATTAACACGTTAACCCAAATAAATTTAATAAAAATACTTTTAAAACAAGGAAAGAGTTGCTTTCTTCAATCAGAGGGCATGAATTTGGGCGCCATGTGCCTGTCCTGACCCAGAGAGTAAGCCAGGAGTACTTAAATGAATGGGTTTTGCCCACTGTCGAGGGGGAAATCACCTTACCAATGGCTTTAGTAAAATGTAAAGAATAATCAGAAGTAGGTTGAACAGTCTTGCCTTTGTGAAGGCACACACACGCGCACACACACACACACAGGTCTCTTAAGCTCAGACACAAAGCCGCTGCTGTGATCCCCTCAGCCCTCTTTCAGGGTGCCTTTGCAGGAGAGAACAGAGTCTTCGCTGGCAAGCTGCCACAGGCAAGAAGGGTGTCTGGCGGAGTTCAGGGCTTGCTGGAAAGAGGAGTCTTCATTTCAGAAATCCAGTCCACGTTTTACTGAGAGTACAGACACCGTGAATAAGAGGAGCCTCAGAGGGCTGGTTTCTGATGTCGCACTAGGCATGATAAGAATGCCATTGACGTCAGCAGAGTCATCATCAAGGAGAATGGCACCCCAGCTCTTGAAACCACACCAAGCAATTGCAGTGCTTTTGAAAATTAAAAGCTGGTGCTTAGGGGGAGGGGAGGGTGACCAGGGGAAGAGAGGAGGAGGAGAAAGCAGCAAAGATGGGGAAGCCAAGGCTCCAGCTGAACTCTTTCTTTCTTTTATGCATTTTCCTGTGTTTTAAAAACAATTATTTCTTTTATGCATTCCCCTGTGTTTTAAAACCAGGCACATAGGCACTTCTGTGCACGTATGCACGCTACTGGATCACTCAGTGGGCACCATAGCCTGGGTTGGTGGGGGAAGAGGATGAGAGCGAGAAAGAATTTAATTTTGTTAACATTGCTGAATTCAGATGAAAGAAACTGTGCCACCCAGGTGCTGGACAGAGGCCCTGATCCACGGGAGAAAATAAAAGCCTCAGAGAATGAAATTGCTGGGCTAAAACTGATATGCTTGAAATGTGTGCTGATGAATAGATTACAAAGGAGGAATTAAACACTTCAAAAGAGCTACTACAAAGCAAAGATCCCTCCTCCCCCACCCCCACCACTGCGGACTTGAGCATTGGTGTGTGTGCCTGAGAAAATGACAGAAGTTGTAGGTTTAGAGAGAGAGCAGTGCGGGCCTGTTGGGATTTCAGCCCGCCCGCCTCCCAGAACATCACCTCAGGCTGCAATTCAAAGGTTACCTACGCTGGCAAACGTCTGGGAGGCTTGGAAGCCTGTGAACCCAATTCTTCAGTGTAAATTGCCCCCACTTTCAAGCCCTACAGTTAATCTAATCCTTTCATTCTCTTCCCCGATTATTCTGCCAGCTCCCCCTTCACTCCAGCAATATTAAAATGGCATGGAACAGACTTGATGATATCACTGCGCAACATGCTTTCTGTTACAGCATTGATTGGCAGCGTCCTACGTCCATGGGCTCTTTTGCTGATCAGATTTTAATATCCATGTCCTTCAGCGATACCAGGGGGAAAAAATGAATGGTTTCTGAGCCACGTATGAGGGGAACAAAAGAACATATGCACACAAAGCAGAATCTGGCAAAAATAATGTGGACTTAATAAACTGCATTATTGGAAACTCCTATTTTAAATGGGCTGGTAGTGGAGGAGCCGTGTGAGAAGCACAGAGGCCATTCTTCATTTTCAGAGACCTGTTTCTTTTTGAAAATGAAGAAGCGAGAAGCAGCACTTTTTTTCAAACACACAAATAGTGCCTAAAGTCGAACCCACCTTTCTCTCTCAAAAGAGACACTACGATGGGCTTCTTCCATTTAATGCGACCCAGTGAATAAAGGGAGAGGGGGTGTGGTAAAGCACATTTACTACGGACACTTAACCTGCCTTGCTTAGTGTAATCATGGAAAGACGGCTCGTTATCCATGTGGGGCTTTGGTTTGCGCCCTCTGAAAAGATCCAGGTAGATCTGTAATGTGGCTCATATTGGCTAGTTTTGTTTTGTTGTTTTGTCTGAGGTTTGTATGTGGAATCTTTTGCTTGCTTCCTCCCTCTTTCTCTTATTCTCCTCCTTTTTTCCTTTCTTTTAGAAAGCGCTAAAATTCTTATATATATATATATATATATATATATATATATATATATATATACCAAAGAAAGGAAAAGGGTTCTAAACCTGCATTCCTGGGATTTGATAACAGTTTTGGATTCTGCCTTCATAGGATCTGAGCCCTTTCTCCAATTGCAGGAGGCTGAGTGAGTGATGGTACATCAGTGAGGAGTGAGGGTGAGGTCTTCTCACAGACCTATTGTCTCCAGAAAGGTTAAAAAACACTGACTTGATATTAACCCTATCAACACAGCACACACTGTTTCCATTCTCTTAGCCTGTCTTGCTGTGCTGCAAGTTGTTTGTGTTCCTGGTATGGTACTTGTCATCCCCCCATCCTGCCTCACATCTCCCTTTGGGTGGCTCTCCATTATTCTCTGTCCAGATCATTTCCTCTATTGAAACATGAAGAAAGGCTTCCTCTCTTCCTTCCACCTACCAATTCCTCTTGCCGCTTGCTATTCCTTGCTGGTGCCTGCAGCACTCCCAGGCCACAGCTGGTTGGTCATCTCCTGGCAATGTTTGGGTGCCCTTCGCACCAGGCACCCCAGCAGGAAGCCCCCAGTCTGGGTGTGTTTCGAAGATGTCAGGCTGAGGTTCACTGAACACTAATTTGTAACAGGAAGTGCTAGTGAGCCTGGTGAAGGACGCCAGTTAGCAAACAGGGCTGGCAGTCAGTTGACAGAGGAAGATTAAAGAAGGGGATCATAGAAAAGGAAAAAGAATTTAATCTTTTTCAGATGTGTTACTGTTGTCAATGAATAGTTAATGATCACTGGCATCAATTCAACACCAACAGGAATCCCCAATTTGGGATACAGTGAAGAAGGAAACTCTATTCAGCGCAGTTGTGACACAGCACAGGCTCTGTTTCCAGTTAGACGCTCTGCCCTGCTCCTTGCTAGTCTGTTCTGCTGGCTTGCTCCACTTTGCTCTGCCAAGACATCTCTGTGTTTCATCTTCAGTGTTTCTGCATCAGTGGGGATAAGCAGTCTTCAGCCTTTGGTGGGAAGGGAAAGTGCACTCCCAGAACCAGAGGAGAGCTAGCTAACTGATATAGACACATATCCCTGCCACCAGCCCTTGATTGGCTTATCTTCATGCAAATGAGGACTCCAAATCCTCACAGTTTGATTGGTCCAAAAAGGATTGTCCTAATTGGTCAGAATGGAGCCACTCTGGTCGGTGAAGAAGCTGATGGGGATATAGTGGCACAGCTCCAGTTGGATGGGGAGAGACCTATTGGTTGAAATAGGATTCCAGGAACTCCTTTATAAGAGCTCACACAGATGACAGAAAAACACTGTGCAAGCAGGCTTCTCCCTGAAGTGTGGTTTGCATAAGAGGTCTCTGTGTAGAAATGGCTATAGGGTGGTTTTGTGGGTTTTTCTGTTTTGTTCTTGTTTTTGTTTTTGTTTTTGAGTTCACTTATTCACTGGGAGCCCTTCTTAGTAGGTATCTTCTTTGTCAGGGCCAGTGCTTTCCTTTCTGAGCAGCATTACAATGAACTTGGGGTATTTTTTGGTCTTTATATTTCCCTAAGGTCTGGCCTCATTTCATAGGGAGAAAGCAAGGATAAATACAGTGAATCTGATTATGGACACCAATCTAACCCTAGCTTAATGAGCCATGGAAACACAATAACTCAATCTTCTCTAATTGCTGTAATCCAAAACTAGAAGTATTGAGAGCGCCTTGGCTTTAGTTACACATATTTGTAGTACGGGCTTTGCCCAGCATGTGAACTGCTCAGCAAGAGATGTGAAATGTGAAATGTTTTAGTTCTTTGAGTAGCAAGTACAAATCTTTTAGAATTTATATATATATATATATATATATATATATATATATATATATATATATGTATATATGTATATCAGGAAATTAAGAGATCTAAAAAGTATATTCACCACTTATGATTAACAATTATTAACACTTTCCCCACCACCCTCATTTTCCTTTTCCTGTCTTCAGAATAGTCACTGCCATAAAGATAAAAGTCCTGCCCTCATTTATGTATTTTTACAATATTTTAATTCATAAACAATGTGCTGTTAATTTTAAAATTCAGTATGTATTAGCTTAAAATTTTCTAGTTAATATTATGCCTATTGGACTTTTCTCATTTTTCTGTCTTGCTTATAATTTCCATTAATTGACTGGCTACAGTACATCAATAGTAGTGAAATAACTGGTACTGGAAGGCTAATGGCATAAAACCACCTTAAAAAGGGATCTCAGAGAGGAAGACTAGTTAGCCAAGTTCTCAGGGCAAAACTCAGGGAGGCTGAAGTGCAAGAAGCTTATGGGAGTCAGGCTGAGTAAAGCGAATGAGGTGAGGGGATAGCAGCTGTGAAAGCTAAGAGAGCCCTGTCTCCTCAACTGGAAATCGAACTTGCTGGGAACCAGTTTAGGATGAGCTGGGTTTTTAAGCATGCGTTTCTGTGTGGCCTTGAGCAAACCACTGTCCATGATTGCCCCTCTCTCCTTCTCAGAGGTCCTCGTGTGCAAAATAAAATCCCAGAATCTCAGACCCAGAATGCAAGTAACAGAAATCCCCACTCAACCTCCCTTAGCTTATAACTAAGGAGGTGAAGACCTCAAAAGGTTACTATTTCTAGATACCTGTCAGGGCAGAATTATAAGCGGGGCTTGGAGTAGAAAAAGTTGTTCCTCTCTGGGTACTTTTCCCAAAATGACACCTTTTCAACCGTTTCTGAAGAAACACGTTGATTGACTTGACAGTGTAAAATACTAAAAGTGGTGTAAGAACAAGATTGTCCAATAAATAATGCTGCCTTTTACATTGTACGGATGAGAAGTTGAAGAGAATTTAAACCAACTTATCCAGGGTTATGGGGCTTATAAGTGGTTAAAGCCAAGATTTGGATCCAAATCTTCGTGACTTTCATAAGCATGTTTTTCACCACCATGCCGCACCATGCTGCCTCAGTACTAGCTCCTTCCAAAACCGCGGTCTGTTCCCAGAAGTGTTTAAATTTGCAATGGCATACATATTTCCTATTTGTAAGTAGTAAGGGGCAGAGTGTCTGATGAGGGTGAAACATTTGGGCTGATGCTGGTATTAAGAACTCTAATGTCAACAGCAGGCTGTTTGGTGATTAGTGTCTTAAGTGAACTGGAGAGGTCATAGGCTTTGGAATCAAGTGCTTTGATGGCAAGACAACAGTGTAGCAATGAAGAATTAGAGATGTTGATCAAAATATGAAGAGGATTTGTGAACGTCAGATTATGGAAGGGAAACAAAGGTTATCTGAAAAGACTGGCTTATTTATTTTTTGGGGGGGGATAATTAACTGAATCAGCTGAATTGGCATAGAAAGTAAATATTTAAAGAGAATTTTCTGATAACAAATTAAATAAAGAAGAGACAGCATTGATACTGTTAGAACAAGCAGCACTGTTGCTTATAGTTGAAGATAGAAAGAAGGTTATGTGGGATTTAACGATGAAGTCTGGAGACATAGGGGATGAAAAACACAGATTTGAGAATTCTTCATGTTGACTGATTTTTTTAATTTAGGTGTGTCTTAAGGTTACCAGTACAACAATGCCTTGGCTCCTGGACCAAACAGAACATCTACAGGCTTTCTGAAATGAGAATCTGGAAAACTAACAAAGACTTAAAGAATAAAAAAAAATTTTTTTAATAATAAAATGAAGAATGCCATTTTTTAAATCCTAAGATGAGAGCCTGATGCTAATTTTAAAAGTTCTTTGATTTTAATTTTTTTCTGTTCCATTATTTAAGTATGAAAGATTATTGGCATTGAAGATTTTTTTCAAAATGTATTTTTATGTAAAGGCTTCCCATACACAGAAGTTTCCCTAGGTCTTGAAGGGAGAAACTGCTTAATGGGTCAGGGGTTTTATTGGAAAGATGGAAATGTTTGGAAGTGGACAGAGGTGGCAGTCACACAACATTGTGAATGTAGGAAATGTCACTGAGTTGCTCACTTTAAAATTTAAAATTTAGGTGGGTGGGTGGGGGGACAGAGGGGAGCAAAAAGGGGATGGATGTAATACAACAACAATAAAAAAATAAAAAAAATAAATAAATAAATAAAAAATTTAAAATTTAATTTTATGTGAATCTCACCTCCAAAAATATTTTTGAAAAAGGGTGAGAGAACTTAACACTATAAGAATATCAGAGTACAGCTTTATGAAGTTAAAAAAAAAAAAAACAAAGATAAATGATATTGGCTCCAGTAAGCCTCTGATGTTCTTAAGAGCTTTATTGATGTTGGAATTCCCAGTACTCAAAGTGCCTGGGCTGTAGATGGGATTCACATGTATTTGATCAATGAATGAATAGGTGATTCTAACTGGATCATAGTCAGCAAAGTCCACTTCATGGGCATACCATTGACTATATGTTGTGGTATATATTAAAGGAAAGTAGGAAACTGTCATGAACAAAATTCAAGTTGCCTTTCATTAGTAGAGGCATATTTAATATTTATAGATTTTAGAATGTTGTTGGCTTGATTTTGTTTTGCTTTTTTCCCATTGGCCTCTGTGGAAGTATAGATTACAAGTAGGGTTTTCCTTTGTCCTGCTTTTCTCATTCAGGACTTTTATATCTATTTCTTTGAATACAGAAAGTTGGAAAGGTAGAATTGAAGTGAATCGCAGGATGTTTCTACCTTAACTCTTTTGAGGCCTGATTGAACATGTAATGTTAAGACTTACATCAGAGCTCAAAGATTGAAAAACGATGTTTTGAAATGAAAGTCACTCTATTCTCAGCTTTCTTTTTCATAGCCCTCTGTTATTTTCTTTGTTATATTAGCACCATTGAAAATAACACAAGTTGGAGGTGGGGTAGAAAAAATAATGACATTGCAGTACTTTATAAACAGGAAAAGTGGAGCTTATGTAATTAATCTATATCCTCTGCTGTAGTGTCAGAAAAATCTTGCCTGAACTCTCTTAAGTATTACTTCAATTCCCCAAGTAATATGCTTCTGTAGGCACAGTCCATGCATTGATAGTCTATGTTCTATACAGAGGACATAACTTTCCTCTGCTTTCTTGGTATTTAATATCAATTAGTGTTCTCTTAAACACATTTTATTTTTATTCACTTGGCCTTTGTGAGAAGCATTCATAGATCTATAAATGAAAAATAAGATTTTGGCAATTAAGAGAGAAACTCACTTTTATAAATACGCTGACATCTGCTATCTTCCTTAAAGGACTCTGACAGTAAACTGAATGAAGAGTTTTGGAGTATTGCTATCTCATTTGGTTCTAAAAACAATTTTTTTTTATTTCATCCTTCCCACCCCAATTTATACAGTTCTCTTGTGCTTTACTTCACTCTCATATCTACCTCTTCTCCTTTCTGTCTCGGTTCCTTCACCATCCCCACTCCCCATGAGCAAGTCCAGTGCTCATAGTTGTATGTGTATGGTGTTAAGCATAGAACAATGAAAGGACTTTGAGGACTCCCCAGAAATAAGCAATGGTGCGCATCTACTATTGGTGCTGACAAAGGAAAGAAAGAGGACAAATGCATAAACACAAGAAAGAACATCTAAACTGGAAGAGACAGGAGAATGAGATCAAGTACACTGAAAGGCAACTGAGAAGAAAGCAATAGTTAAAAAGTGCTCCTAGAGTTATGAATAATCTCTCCTCTTTGAAGTGCATGCCCTGGTGGTTGCTTTATAGAATCAAGTAAACAATCAACAACAACAACGAACATTGTAGCGAAGTCATAATAAGGTATGTTGTTTAGATTAATCAATGCTGTGGACAAGAGCCAAAGCAGACTTACCTTCTATAAATTACTTTATTCATTTATCTTAATTGCTTTATTCACTATCAACAAATATTTATTGGGACACCTGCTGTGCGCCAAGCATCTTGAACTTGGAATATACAGGTGAAAAGTATAGGATTTAACATTTACTCAGCTTACCTATAGTGGAGAGATAGCTAAATCAATATACAATTAAAATACAATGTGTTTAGAGTGTTGTTAAAGTCACAAAAGGCACTCATTGTAGGAAGGGCTTCAAGTAGGTTTGGACCAGCCAAAGTGGGGAAGTGACCCCTGGAACGTTACAAAGACAAGAAATACCTGGCATGTTTAAGGAACAACTCTAAGGTTCAAGGAGGCTAAAAGTGAAAGGAAGTTGTTTTTCATTATACACTACACTGGGTACCATACAGAATACAAAATATTGAGAGATAGGTAGCTGTTATGTAGCCTGTTATTTAATATACATACATAGGTATATGCCCATGTTGGAGTAATTCCTCAGGAGGTCATGAACTACTTAGTCCCAGAAGTATTTAAATTTATACTGGCTAGCCATAATAGAGAGTTGATGACATATTTTAATTACAGTAAGAATAATTAAATTAGATGCTCTGTTACAGTAGTGTGCTGGTAAACCAGTTTTCTTCCAATTCCCCTCTCCCACCAAAACCAACCAAACAAAACAGAACTTGATCTGCAGTGTTTGCCTATTGCATTGGTGTAAATGCTCCCACCGTAGCTGATGTTTGCAATTGACAGCAGCCAGTCTTTTCATACAACTTCCATAGTAATTTTGTAGTTTTTAATGTCAAATAAGTAAATAGAACCAACGAGCCATATACATATGAAGAGGGAGAGGCCTGTGAGCCCTAGATTAGTCAGGAAATGCTCCAGTGGAGGAAGTAAGGGCTTGAGTTGGGCAATATGGGTAAAAAATGTATAGGTGGAGAGGAGCAGGCACCCCAAATGAGATGCACAACTATTGCATCAGAGATGTGTATAAAAACTGCACCCCCTGCAGCCGAGGGTCCAGGTGAGTAAAGTTAGAAGGGATTTAGACTGTCAAAGCCTCAAACTAAAGTGTCTTAGATGTTAACTTCAAGTTTGTAGATAGCCATTCATGTTTTTTTTTTAACACAGATGTGAATAGTATATTTGACAAAAGCAGTATCTTAGGCAGATTTATCTGACAATAAGATGAGTAACTGATGGTGTTGAGACCCCAGAACAGAATAAAATGCCAGTGAGACCTACCTCACGTCAGTGAGTGTGATTATGGTTGGCAAGTGATGGTGGCAGCCTGTCGTGGAGAATTGCAGTTCAGATGAGGGAGAATCGGCACATGTGTCAAGTATTCTTACTGGTATTTAGTCTTTCTATTAGCGTTGCTAATGATTATATTGAATAATTACCAACTGTTTTTAATTACTTAAAACCAGGTGCCTAAAGCAACCTCTCAACTTGCAGAAAGTTGTCTTTCTTTGAACTTGGGCAACCCTGAAGCCTGGGAACTTGGAGGAGGGCTGTGCCAGCAGCACATCTGCAACCCTTCTCATCCCTCTTGTCTCTTCCCCCCTTTCACCTTCCACTCCCCTCTTCCCCGCTCGCTGCCAATCCAGCTTTCCAAGCAAGCGTCTCTCCCTCTCCTACCCCATGCCTGGCTACACAGTCATCACCCTTCAGCCACGTTGGGTGGGTACCTCCTTCCAGCAGAGTTCCCACAGCGGGGCACACATGCCCAGCTTTTGACGCCCTTAACGCTCTGAGGGGTTTTTCCCGTGCACATTGCTTAGTAACTCAAAAATAGGGAGGTGGTAGTTTCTTTTTATTATTGATCTTTCAAAGCACTCGGAGTGAAAAAAGAGAGGAAACGTAGTAAAACGCACGTACATTGACACTCACTGAGCGCATTGGCACATGTTCTTAGTTATTTTCAAAACCTGTCTGGGCAGGTCTGAGCTATGTAAACATAAAAGAAAGGGTCACAAGGCAAAAATGTAGCTTCATTGTACAATGTAAATTGCATATAGCGTACACATTGAAAAGAAATCCAAGGGATAAGCTGATTTCTGAAAATCATTCCATCTTGTTAATTCTGATTGTACAGGAGGGAAGTGTATGCCTTATGCCATTTTAATTTTTTAATATATTTGCTCAAGAAAAGTATTTTATAATACAGCTTAGTTTATACAGTGCATGCTAAAAACAGGTTCATAATTTGTACAAATATTCCCATTTTATTTCCTGAACATTTACACATTTTCCAGCTCTTTATTTATTAGTTAGGACTAGAGCAAGCATTCACCAACTCTGTAAGAAATGTGTTTTCCAACAATAATGATAAATCTGCCAGAATATCATGGGAGTTTCATTGTTGGGGATTTAAACAGAACTAAAATCATTGCAAAGTTATTTAATAAGTTTTGGTAATTATTTATGTCATCATAGATTATGGCTTGCAGAAGACAGATGAATTCCTTCAACAAACTAACTATGTACATTTTGTGGAAAGGCAGTACTCTTGATAAGTACGGTCATACTATTCCATTAGCCCTTTATGTACACACTATGTTTTGCTAAGTATGACATACGCATATAGCTCAATTATTAACATCAATATACATCCTAAGTGTTAAAAATTGGGCCCCAATCCCCACAGCATCCCCTTTCTCTTTTAATGTAGACCAGTGCCAGGAAGAAAGCAACAGAAGTCTCTGAGCCCCCAAAATAAATCATCATAATTTCACCCACTGAAAGTAATGACTTCACTAGCAAGAGAAGTGCATGACCATATTTTAGTGCTGACTCATACAAGGCTTGGTCCTGTGGATCCAAGCCTTCTATAAAAGGATGAGCAAATTGGAAAATGTTGGTGTGAGGTTCCAGGGTAAGTCGCAGCTGGTCGTCACCAAGTGACAGCTGATGGCCTGAAAACAAAAGAAATAGAAAATGTAACAAACTCACCCAAAAAGCACAGCTGTTCGGGGCCTTTTAGAACGGGGCAATAAGCTCCACCTTTCTTAGGAAACCCTAATAGCACACCCTAACTACTCAGCTGAGTGTAATGATGCACTTTCAAGTTGGTGACCCTGAGTCATCAAAAAACAAAAAGGCTAAATTATATTTTGCTCAATCACTACTGATTTTTTTATATAATATTATAAAAGACACATTCTTTTGCACTTAAAAATAAGAGGACAAAATACCTGCAAACCTAACCCCTGTTCCTTTTAATACCTTTCCCTGGTTCTTGCTGTTTGTCATCCCGTCTCCCTCTTCTTTCTTTGACCTTCTCTCTGGCTTCTTCCTCAGACTGGCTGATTTCCTACCTTCCTAGGAGAAAAAACTCCCTTCTTCTTTGATGCTGTGTCTCCCTCCAGGAATCACTCAATGTCTATTGATTTTCTCAATCAAACTTCAAGAAAGAAGATCTTACATTCTTGACTTTCATTTTCTTTTCCTTTTATTTATCACTCAGCCCACTTGCCATGAGCTTGCAGTCCCACCAAACTACTGCAGCTATTCCTACCACGGTTCCTCTCTTCGCCTCACTGCCAAGTGCAGACCTTTCATCTCATTTTTACTAGGTTTCTCAGAGGCAATTATCAGTTAGTTCTCCTTAAAACTTTCTCCTGACTTGAGGTTACACACATGCATTCTTTCTGTCTCCCTCCTAGCTTCCTCTTCCTCCACTCTTCTTTTAATTATTTATGTAATAATAGATTATGTCTTGCAGAAGACTGATGAAATTGTTCACCGGACTACGTAGGTTTTGTGAAAAGGCAGTAACGTTTGATTCTGTTCCCAGGATCCCATTCTCAGTCCCCAGCTCTGCTCATTCTTCATGATCTCCAGGGTTCTGCTCATTCTTCATGATCTCCAGGGTTTACTCCTGCATTCTTGCTATTTGAAGCAGCGCCTCTATGCTAATAATCCCTAAATTTATATTCAGGTCCATCTTAGCCTCTTCCCTGAAATTTTAAAACCCAACAATTTATTGGGTTTATCTCAAAGGTTTATCAAATTTTTCATACCCAAAATTAAATTTAATTTTTCTTCTAAATTTGTTCCACTTATTCACACTACTCAGTCATTTGAATACATCATACTTGTTCAGAAAATAAAACAACATGAATCACAAAAGGCATTAAAACTACAGATCTAGCCATGTAAAAATAACCACTACTGATATTTGCTTTATATTCTCCCATATTCTTGTAAACTTATACATGTGTGTATAGAATATATGTATTTAATGAGATCATAACATTTGACCATTTAGCACTATAACACTTTTTTTAACAAAAAATTATGAATATTTTATGCATTAAAATATGTATACTTCTTCAAAATAATTTTTGTAGTTTATGTTCTAGCCAATAGTGTTACTTAATTAACAGCTTTGAACATTTATATGTATCAACTTTCTGTCTCTCCTTGCTTTATCCTTAAAAAAGAAATGACCAATGAAAATGAATATATATATATATATATATATATATATATATATATATATGTTTGAGAGAGATATATATATATGTTTAACATTAAATAGAAAATAAACTCCTGAAAATGGGTGAAGGAATTTTTCAGATATATATTCGCAGTAGCATTAACCTTGTTACAGTCAGTAGCTCAATAAGTAATACCAATAATTGAGTGTTTTCACATTTTTAAGGACTTTGCATAATCCTCATCACAAATCTATAAGGTTGAGTCCATTATTGTTATTATTTTATGGTTGTGGAAACTGAGGCACAGAGAGGTGAAATAACTAGCCCACGGTCACATAGGTAATAAATAACACAGCCAGGAGTCAAACTTGGGCACTCCCTTCCAAAGATTGGCCTTCTAACAACTATGTGAATATGCCCTTTGTCATACCCTAGGATATCCTTTTTCCGAGAGTGTACCACTTAGCATTTAATTTCTTAGAATAAAACCTATAAATAACATAGCTGAGTTGTCAAAATCTCTAATGAATCCCTGCCGCCAAAATATACGCAGAGCCTAACTCCTTACTGCTTCCACATCCTGTTGCAACCCATCATCTTTGGCCTAGATGATTGCAATAGCCTCTTAATTGGTCACTCTGCTTCTATCCTTGCTTTATCACAGCTAGAGAAACAAACAACAAAAGATACCATTTTTATGAGATAATAATGGATGTTTCATTCACATTAGTGGTTATTCTAGTTTGTTTTTGATAATATGCTGGGCAAAAACTATACCAGCAAATTAACAGTGTAAACCCTAATTTTAGGCTGAACGTAATATCCTAAATAGAGTAGATATGGAAGTATTGACATGTTTTTTCAAATCATGGTTTAAAAAATTGTGAATTATCCAAATTTTAGATGCTGCTAATATCAGCATCTAAAATTTTAAGAGGTGAGTAACAAATGTAGAGGTTCCCTACCATCAGTTCCATCTCTCTGCCTCATCCAGTCATTTATATTCTGTTTCCTGATGAGGATGCCTTGTCTGTTTACGTCTCCAGATACAATGACTGGCATTTGTAGATGTGCATGGGAGGGAGGAAATAAGGAAGTAGGGTGGGGGTGGAAGGAATAAAATAAGGGAAGGAAGGAAGGGATATAGCAATGAAGGAAAGAAGGACCGAACTCCAGATTTCCTCAACTTCTTCCGGCACAATTTGCTCTAATCATAGCTTCCCCATCTCTCTTGCTCAGGCAGTTTAGAGATATCCTTGTGGCTGTTCTTTCTATCACATCTCATATATAATCCATAAGAGAGTCCTAAATTCCCTACTGCCAAAATATACGTAGAGCCTAACTCCTTACTGCTTCCACATCCTGTTGCAACCCATCATCTTTGGCCTAGATGATTGCAATAGCCTCTTAATTGGTCACTCTGCTTCTATCCTTGCTTTATCACAGCCCCTTCTAATGACAGAAGCCAGCTCAGATCATGACGTTCCTCCACTCACCACCTTGTAACGGCACCCTATTTCCCTCAGTGGTAAAGTGCGTACTGTGGTCTGCAATGTCCACCCTCATTTTGTGCCTCCTTCATCTCTGGTCTCCTTTCCTCCTTTTCTCTCCCTCATCCACTCAGTTCCAGCTACACCAGCCTCCTTGCTGATCTTCAAGCACATTGGAAACATTGCCATTTTACAACCTCATTGCTGCCTGTCATAGTTCTCCCCCCAATAATTTTAGGCCAGTTCGGTGATTTTCCTTAAGCTTTTGCTGGTGTTTCATTTTCCCCATGCAGCCAGCCATGACCATTCTATTTTTAACTGCATCCTGAATCACCCCCTTTTCTAGTCCCTGCTCTACTTATTTATTTTCATACCATGTCATTCTAACACATAATTTACTACATGTGTTACATAATGTATTTGTGGGCAAGGATTTTTGCATATTTTGTTCACTGGTATACACATGCATATATAGAACACCGCTTTAACCATGGTCAGTACTCAGTACATTCTTGAATAAATGAATAATCACCCTATTCAGTGTCTCTCCCAGAGATAATTTGGCTTCACTGGTTTCCATTAAGAGCATTGTTCTCATCACCAAATCTACCTCTTCAGTCAAGAATTTTGGCAGGAAGATGAGGCACATCCAGGACATCAGTTCTTTGGTCCCTGAAAGCTGTGTTCTTGGTCCCCTGCTACCGCACTCCCTCTGGATTTAGGATAGAAAAATGTAGATTCATACACTCCCATGCTTAATAAATATTTTAAAAGAAAGAAAGGGTGACATTTTTGGAAAAAATAATGTCTTCGTTACTGGTTGAGATTTATGTACACGGCTATTCCTGCATTGGGGCAGTTTTCCAAGAGAAGACATCCAGGGGCATGGTGGTAACCCAAAGAGCCTATCCCAAAGTAGAATTCTAAGTTGCTTCCTATTACTATCTTGAGAAACAACAGAATAAGCCCACATTTTGTGGAACATGTCCTAGTTCCAGGATCACACTTGCACCGTCAAAGATTGGAAAGAGGCAAACTGAAACAAGTTGAAAATATGCAGGAACCCTCCCCTGTGAGACCACAGACAAGCCAGAAAGAGGAAAGAGGGGGTTAGCAGATAGGGAGCCAAGCTACTCAGCCTGGATTTGAATGACACAGCGGAGAAAAGACCAAAGTCCTGTGAGACACTAGGAAAGGCATGTAGATGATCAAAGCAAGCATACGGGATAGAGGTCCTTTGTTCTCTCTTCTCCCTTTAAAGAAAACAAACTTCTCAAAACACATTTGGGAAGCAAATGGGACTTTTGGACGTAGCTCAAATCCTTGGTGTATAGGCATGGGTAGGAGGCAGCGTTGCATATTGGTTCAGGTTCCAGCTCAGAGTCGTGGTGCTCCGAGTTTCAGCTCTGCTGTAGCTGCCTGTGGGACTGGGCCTCCTAACCCCAGCTTCACTAGCGGTAAAAGGGATAATAATAGCAACTCCCATAGCAGCAGGATTAAGTGAGATAATCTACGTAGTGCTCGGCGCAATGGTACATGGGCATCATTCAACATAAGTTAGCTGCCATCGTGCTGCGTAGGTGCTGTAGTTACCTCCGTGGTAGACATTCTCTATGGGAAATGGTGCGGCGGGTGAGGAGGGGGAGGGATTTACTTAGGAATATTGCCTGGGGAAGGACAATTGGCTCCCCCAAGCAGGTCCTTACAGAGTAGTATTGGGGGGGGGGGTGAATTAACTCTACTTCAGGGTCTACTTCTGAGCTATGCAGTCTTAGAAAGGTAATATTGTCACAGTCCCCAGGTGCTCTGACTCCTACTGTCAAAGCTCACAAGAGCCTTAAAGCCAGAATATCAGTTAATTCCTTAAGAGCTACAAAATATTTCAGGCTCACCAGCCCACATATTCTCCCTCTGTAAGTAAATTCAAGAAGCCAAGTGATCACATAGCATGGATTTAGAATAGGCAGAGCTGCATAGGATAAGAATGTTTACTGTCTCCTGCGTTTGGGGACCTAGGACGTGGGCTAGAGCAGGAGGGCTCGACCTCAGAAGGACAGGCGCACTCCCTGGGCTCTGGTGCTCCCTCTCCCATGGGCAGCACAAGCTAAGTCTCCTCTTTCCAGGGTTGACATGCTGTCCACCCTCCCTCGAGTGGGAGCATTCTTTTTCCAGATATATCAACACACTCAGCCAGTTACTGTCAGGGTACAGCTTTGGGAGTCTCTTGAAGTTGATTTTGCATAACTTTGGGTCAGCCTCACAATTTGACCCTAAATATGGCGGACAACTGTACTTCATTTGTTTCTGGACTCCAAGGGGAATACTTCAGTACTGGCTGTTTACACTCTCCTGTCCAGACCCAACAAGCCAGGAATTATTGGGAGGAGTTAAAGACAAGCTGGGCCCGACAGGCTACAGGCAGGTACCAGCGCCTACGACCAGCTTGAGGACTGGATGAAGCAGCAGCCTGGCATCAGTCCCATTTGGCTTCTTAAGCAGCCTCCTGCTGTCGTCCTCTGCTAGCCCCTGGCAGGCCAGAAAGTCTGAAATGCCCTGAAGACTGTCTGTCACTTTGGCATCGATGAACAGACCCACCCTGAAGCCTCCTTATCGTAGTTCTTCATGACACACGTACTTTTCTTTCTCGGTGTTTATTGCAAATGAAATTAAGTCATACTTTGTGCATAGTTTGTTTTTGCTGTTTAGTGACTGTTTTGAAAGAAGGAATTGTGTTTGGTTTTCCATTGCTATATCTGACTTATTAAACTAATGCATATCCCATATATGGTTTAATGAATATTGAGAAAATATTTATTGCCTCTTAGGACAGTGTTTTTCCGGCTAAGGGTTACAACCTATTCATGCTTTCTGAAACCAATTTAGTGGGTTACAAGCAACAGTAAGAAAAGAAGAAACTGAATACAACTTTTAAGAATGAGCATGCATCATACATAGGGGATTATTTAAGGTAAATTGGTTTCAGGATGGCTATGTGTATAAACATGAGCACATACATACATACTCATACACAGAGGTAGAGCTACCTTTCTAGATTATAAGCTGCTCATCTCAGATTAGGTGATCAATAACTCTTATGACATCTCTAAATGTTTGTATAATTTCTCACTGGTATAAGGAGATAGAAGATGCAACGCTTAAAACTATTGGAGAGGCTCTGGCTGA
>PVIW01000159.1:697469-729407 GCA_004026585.1 Noctilio leporinus
GCCGGCCTGCGAACCCAAAGGTTGCAGGTTCGATTCCCCAGCCAGGGCACATAACCAGGTTGCAAGCCAGGTCTCCAGTCAGATCTGTGGCTGGAGGCAGGTGAAAAGCAACCATACATTGATGTCTCTCTCCCTCTCTGCCTCTCTCCCTTCCCCTCTTTCTAAAAATAATGAAATAAAATCTTAAAAAAAAAAAAAACTATTGGAGAAAAAAACCTATGTGGAGCACCGACATAAACAATTGCCCTTACATCTTTAGAAACCCCTTTTGTATACATTTGTTTTAAATTTATTTTAGAGAGAAAGAAGAAATGAGAGAGAGAGAGAGCTTGATTTATTGTTTCACGTAGTTATACACTCATTGGTTACTTCTTATGCTTGTACCTGCCCTGACCAGGGATCGAAACTGCCACCTTGGCGTATCAGTATGACACTCTAACCACTTAACTACCTGGCCAGAGCTTATATATGATAATTTTTATACCTGGATCTTGTGTTTTCCCCCAAAGAGTATCTATCTAACATCTTAATATGGTTATTTCCTCCTACCTAACATGAAGAGCATAATGTGTTACCTTAGAAAAATACGCATTTCAGCCAGCTCATGTTTTATGGAAATGATTAAGTGACCATTAGTCTGTTTGCAATAATATTATCAGTCAAATACATAAGCAGATTTATGTTGTCCTATCAGTCCTAAAACTATGAATTTTCTCCCTACACTAATTTTATAAATTCGCAGTCTTACATTGTGATTTGTGGGCCTCTAGGTGGTTCATGCTTTTCAGAAGGAAATTCAGTGAACCTTCTGACCTTGCATGCAGAAATATGTGTACATGCTCATATGTACATTTTTCTGAAGAGATAGTCCAGTATTCATCAGATTTTTAAAGTTTAAGAACCCTGATTATATATCTATTGTAAATCTGCATACACTATTCTTATTTATCAAAAATAAGGTTATTTTTCTCTTTCATGTGTAACCAATTTCTTATGGAGAAATTGGACCTTTACATAACCTTTTCCACCTGTATTTCATCTTTGCATTTTACTTCTAGGTAATACTAACACATCGTGTTATAGCCCTCCTCCTAGAGATTCTCCATCATCTCTCTGGCAACTTCACCAAATAAACTTCCTTAAAATTGATGGATTTGCTGCTCCAAGTGTGATCCCTGGACCAGCAACATGACCATCACCCAGGCAATTGTTAGAAATGCTTACTCTCAGGACTCAGAAATGCAGACCTGATACATCAGAATCTGCATTTTTAACAAGATCCCTAAGCAACTAAAGTGTAAGAAGCCCAGGTCTGGTGCACCTAGTACCTCATTCCCTGTCTTGTAAACTTTTAAGATTTGTGTTTTAAATCCTCTATGCCATTGACAGTTATTGGATTTCTATTTTAATATCACCTAACAGTTCTGATGAAATCTTCACTCAACTCGAGGATTTGCAAGCAGTAAGGGATGGGGGAGTGGGTCAACTAATAGGTCTTATGATTAAATAATGCTATCATCCAGAGGTTCTGTAATTCCCAACAGAATTTCATGGTCCCTACAGCCTCTGCTCTTTTAGCATCTGTTTTTCTCACTGCATTTTAAAACATTTAGAGGGAGAGGCTGGAAAATCGATTATTTTAAGATGAATACTGGAACTAAAACTTGAAAATGCAACAATTATGCTAGATTACATTGAAAAGATTTTAGTTTACTCTCTAAAAAATTCCAAAGGCAGAATATTGCTGTCCGTTTCTCATAGTGGAGTTGCTAAGTGAAGTACTAAGTGAAGTCTGTATCTTTTCTATATGGACCAAACTATCTTCTGCAGCATTTGACTTTCATCTCCAAGAGTTTAAGGAATTTATGGCTTGGTGCATTTGATGTGGCACAGTTCCACATGTGAGGGATGGTGATTTGAATAGCATGATAGAAGTATGTGCCAAGAATAATTGGCTTCTGTATTGCAAAACAGCTCAAATACTCTGTGTATCACAGCATGTAATTTGGGTGTACAAGATGCCCGGAGTTCAAAGTGCTTTGCTCCTCTGCAGTGGCAAGCTGTGCTTCCTGTTGACTGGCTCCCGTGTTTGCATTAAACAGCCTGGGTGCAGTTAGAGAGAACGCACCCACCCCACCAAATGCATCTCATAATCCTTTGAATGGAATACACCTTAACTCCAGGATTCTTACCCTCATTCCTTCCCTTCCTCCCTCCCTCACTTCCTCCCTCCTTGCCTTCCTTCCTTCTACTGAGCCTCATGGAGAGCAGTTCCATCTCTGCTTACTTGGCCTCTGTCAGCTTTCTCCAACAGTGTTCCCTTGCTATTGTTAAGAATTACCTAAAGCCTTAATGCAACATGCAGAGTCCCAGGCTACCCACCTTTGCCTCTGATTCAGAAAGCTTAGGAAGGAATAGAGCAACTTGTATTTGTAAGGAGCCATCCAACTGATTTTTATAATCAGGCTAAATGTTGAAATACTGACGTTCTCACATGTTCAGGCTCTGGAATAAGAATACCCTGGTTATAACTACTGCTGTTTGACTTTAATTACCTAAACTTTTGGAGCCCTGGTTTTTAAGTGTCAAAAAGGAGATGCTAGTTCACAGTATTGCTGTAAGGTGGCATTGCATATAAGGCATAGTTATATGAAATATAACCCAGCATAGTTCATGGTTCATAGCTCCCAGTCAGTAATGGCCATTCCTTTATCTTGTTACCATGCCACACTTTCGAAAGGTCAATTTTGAATTTTTTTCCAGACATTTGTCTGTGTTAGGTATCATTTCTAAAGTAAATGCAGATAACAAAACACATTCAATTTTTAACTCAACAAACACTTCTGAGGGTCTACAGTTTGTCAGGAACTTGAATATACAGTTTCTAATTTAATTATTACAATGAGCCTTGTGTGTGCTATATGTTGTCATGCCGATATAACAAATACATAAACTGAAGCTCAGGGATAATTTTACATTTAATAAGTGACAGATTCAAGTAGACATTAGAGGCCCATCTAGTTCTCCTGCTTTACCACTACAACCGTTGCCCTCATCAGTGTGTCTGATTTTTACAAATCTACACCCCTGCTCACGCACATTACAGATGCACAAATGTCTATAAAAGTTCAACATAAAGTTGAGTTAATTTTCTGAGTACTTTATTTCATTTAAATCATCTCAAGTATCCATTTCATGAAACAATATATAGATCAGTGGCTCTCAAGCTCAGCTGCATTAGGGGTCAGGTGGGTAATATGAAAGGACAGGCTGGCCAGCTATGCAACCATGAGTCATAGGGGCTGTGGTAAACTGGAGGGAGCAGCTCATCTAAAGGAAGCAGTTTCTGCTTCGCCCCAGGTTCCTGTTGAGTGCCAGGATGCGGGTTCCCGGTTGTCAAGTCTTGAGTTTTTCTAAGACAAAAAGAAATCCAAGATTTTATGTGAAATTTCTCAATTTTCAAACTGTGTGTGTGGCCCAAACAAGCCACATCTGTAGGCTACATCTGGCCAGAAGACCGCCATTGTGCACCCTTGACCTAATTGCCCTTAATTCACCACTTCACTTGACCTGCTAAATGGCCCTTTGAAATGGCTTGGGTATGTATTGGACCCTCCGGGGCAGCATCTTCACCATATACTCAAATGTCCGGGACTAACCTTTGGTTTTCCAGGCTCAGAAATTTGAAACCAGTGAGATTGGGTGCTGTTACTGATGCTTAGAACTCAAGAGCTCAGTGCAAAAACAAGAATGCTAATTAAGTAATTTGCAATGAGAAATATGTGTTTCCAAGTATCAGGATGCCATTTGGTGTGATCAGTTGATTCTTTCCTTGTAGTTCAGCCACCCAGGAAGCAAACTCCTAAGCAAAAGCTGCTTTTGTGTATATGGAGTCAGAACCTAGGAAATGAGGGACTTTAAAGAAGTGCTTTCTGCACTGGGTCTGAGAATCTTCCTGTCTTTGTGGTAGTCTTGCCACCGTATTAGAACAAGAACATTGCCACTTTCCCCATTATACCAAGTGCACACTGACCAAGTGTCTTCTTTTATACTGTAGGAGTAGTTCTCATTCATGACCAGAAATTTTGTTCATTGCAGTACCCTATACCTGCCAGTGTTCTGGTTCAGTACTTCTGGAGTGGGCCCTGAGTAATTTTCATTTCTAACAAGTTCTCAAGTGATACTGATGCTGATGGTCTGCTAGATGGAGAACCCCCTTTGCTCCAATTCATCTTCATCCACCTCTGTTGTCTATGTTTCCACTTTAATATGCTAACATGGTAACATTCTGATTCTGGGATTGGAACCTGGATGTTTGGACACTTTATAGGCTGTCCATTGTTACATTTGTTTTAAGATTTTATTTATTATTATTTTTAGAGAGAGGGGAAGGGAAGGAGGCAGAGAGGAAGAGAAACATCAATGTATGGTTGCCTTTCACCTGCCTCCAGCTACAGACCTGGCTAGAGACCTGGCTTGCAACCTGGTTATGTGCCCTGACTGAGAATCGAACCTGCAACCTGCAACCATCACAGGCTGATGCTTTTCCACTGAGCCACCAGCCAGGGCCATTGTTACATTTTTAAGTATTTCATTTAAAATATTTGATTAATTAATTTATCAAATTCAAGATGCCATTGGTTGTAGGATGCACATGGATTTGAGGGGCATTACAAATGTGGAAAAATATGTACATTTTTAGAGTCACTGAAATTTAGTAAATTAAGCCTCAATTTGGGGTAATCTCTCCTGCATTCTGTTACATAAAACTCAACTGGTTGTATACATTTGAAGAAAATATTGCTGTTGTATCTTCTTTAAACAAACACAAGAATTTTAAGACTTCCTTTCCCAGTTCTTAGTGGAAAAGATACTGCTTCCACAGTGATCTGTGGCTGACTTTGTATCTCATTTAAACTTAATGTATTTGTCTTCATACTCAAACGTGACCCTGCAATGTCAGATCCTCATTTATAGGATAAATCTTTTTTTTTTTTTTTTTTTCGTCTTATTGGATTGGTAGGGCCATGCACCTTTTTGTAAATAGCTGATTATCAGACTCACTGTTTCCTTGACCACTCAGGAAAGGACAATTAGGACAGCTGCTACTCAAATGTCCTAATCCTACCTTGTCTGTATGGTCATAAAGTACCATTTCTTAAGAAAAAAGAACTTAGAAAAAAATGACTGTTCATTTTAATGAGCATCTTTATGAATATGTAACTAGATGACTGGAGAAGCACAATTTCTAAATCTATGCTTGTCACTTCTAGTTCATTATTGGAAAACCTCCTAGGGGCTTGTATATTTATTATCTGTGGGACTAGTCACTAAGAGGAGTCCCTTAACAACAGAAATATAATTCCTATCAACATCCCTTTCCCTAGAGAAAGTGTGACAAGATCTTCCCCTTTTCATTAAAAGCAGTTTGAGGAGAGGGTGAACCAAATTACCTAAGAATTTTGGGACTCTAATGGGAAAAAGGAGACTGAACCTCAACTTCCTCTCTGCAATTACAAGAGAGGAAACCCCATTAGAAAGGATCAAGGTGGGGCCCTATGGTCAGCTGTCAGGAGAGAATGCTGGTACAGTGAGCCCTAAAGGAGTTAGCACTTCAGGAGGGAAAGGGAGGCCTGTGTGGCTGGTCCAGGCCTGGGCCTTGACTGTTGACGGAGGGCTGATTTTTATCTTAGTGGGCTAGCACCAGGTAAAATCAAAGAGCTGCAATCTTGAAGTTCGAGATCCAGCTATTTTAGAATCCCATGGAGACCTGAACCAGCAAGACATGGGATTTCTCAAGACCCATATTCAACCGTGATAGCACATGTGATGCCACAGAGGCCATGTAGCAGTGGCAGAATCCTTCCTGATAATCTGCTACCGGCTTTACCTAAAGTTCAGAAGCAAGGTTCTATTTTATTTATTTTTCTTTTTCTTTTTTCAATATACGGTTGCCTTTCACCTGCCTCCAGCCATGGATCTGGCCAGAGACCTGGCTTGCAACCTGGTAATGTGCCCTGGCTGGGAATTGAACCAGCAACCTTCAGGTTTGCAGGCTGGCACCCTATCCACTATGCCACCAGCCAGGGCTCAGATTCTACTTTAGACTGAATAATCCCTGAGATTGTTGGGGAGTTGGAAGGAGGAGGAGTTTTCAAGGAGGGAAAGGCTGGATTTTCTACTGAAAGGGTAGCTCTAGGTTCCAAGGCTTAACTGGAAAAAACAAAAGAGGTGTGGCAATATTTACACCTAGTATTATGCTGGCCACTATGAACATAGCATCAAATTCTACAAGATCTATTATGACACACAAGTAGGTTTTTTAAATTATTTAATTCTAGTTAAGGAAAGTGACGTTCATTCATTTAACCAACCATTGAATATCACCTCTGCGTCACAACCTTAGATCCACAGGGAGATGAACTAAAATAAACACAGTTCTACATTCATAGAGATTTCAAATTCAATAGAATAGGTGTGATGATGGAAATACTTATAAAGATATGCTCAAATTTGTTGTCCAAGCTTCTCTGTCTTCTAGAAAACAACTAGATCTGTATAACATAGAGCTTTACACATAGTAATTGGCTTCTACTTTGGAGGCCTTTAGAATCTCTCCATAAATGAAAGAAGGAAGGGGCGTTTCAGAAAGAAGGAGCATGTGTGTAAAATCACAGACAAGTAGAAGAGGTGACTACTTCTGAGTAGCTTAGTATATAGGGTGCAAACAGTTGCTATGGCAAGGAGTAAGACCAGGTGTGAATGCAGTCACCTCCTAAAATATTCTACTTTAATCTGTAGACAGTAGTAGACCACCAACTATGTGTAAGTGTGGCTGTGTTCTGTATTTTTGAGAAATCACTTAAGTGACTTAGGTGTGACAGGTGATAAGTGCAGCTGAGAGAAGAGGGTCAATGGAACCACTGGAAGCAGAGGGAGACCTGTTTGGGAGAATATTAAAATGTTCTATGCAGGACATTTTGAAAGAAAATTGGCATCTTTGCCATATGCTGAGTGTTAAGGAAAATGAAGACAGTATAGACTCTAATCTCAAAAAAGTGAAAGACATCAAACAACTAAAACATGAGAGCAGGGGCCAAATAATAGCCCATGAGTTACCATCGTGGACTGCAGTTGGTTGAGAATGTGGTGAGGAGGAAGTGATGACCGGAGTCAAAAAAGAGATAAGAGCGATGACTTTAAAAAAAAACCAAAAACCTCAAGTGTTCCAGCCTCCTCTGTATGATGGTGAACTCTATTTGTAGCACGTCAATTTCAGGAGCCACCATAATAATGTGTGTATGTGTGGGCATCACCATGGAAGACCTAGAGAGTCTGCGCACGAAGGTCAGATACCAGTTTCTCCCTATGAGTGTGGAACGTTCTGCTCTCCTGCAAACAGCAACTCGTACCATCACATTATATAGCGCAGCTCTCATTTTCCTGGCAATTTAGTGCCATGTAAACATGTATAAGGCTTGCGGTAAGTACGGTGAATCTCACTTCGTAACCAAAGAGGGTAGATGTTACAGCTTGTGAGCAGTTGTGATCGTAAAGCCCAAAGTGTGAGTCATAGGACTTGACCCAGGTAGTAAGATGTGTTACTGTTCGTGTTGGTTAGCTGAATTTACTGGTCTTAACCTCATTGGAGTTTGCTGTCAGTAAATGACTGGATTTTTACAGACACGTCAAAGATCTGAATTCTGCTTCTAGTTCTCTGGCTAACTGGTTTTGGGGAAACCTTTCATCTTCCTGCTCTAAGTGTCTCTAACTGTGAAGGCTGACTAAATTTCCTCAACAGATTTGTTTAGTTATTGACCAATGTCATTATGTTTACTAAATGGATCTGAATTATACTGGGTAGCATCTGCCCAGCCAAAAGACTTTGTTTCTCAACCTCCTTAATGATAGGTATAGGCAATGCCCTGGCCGGGCAGCTCAGTGGATTAGAGCATCATCACAATACATCAAGGTTTTGAGTTCTCTCTCCAGTCAGGGCACATACAGGAAGAAACCAATTAATGCATAAAAAGGTAGAAAAACGAATTCTCTCTCTCTCTCTCTCTCTCTCTGTCTCTCTCTCTCTCTCTCTCTCTCTCTCTCTCTCTCTCTCCCTCTCCTCCCCCCTCCCTCTCTCCCCTCTTCTTCCACTTTCTCTCTAAAATCAAAGAAAATAATAAAAAGAAAAAGATGGAAGTAGCTAATGAAATGGAAACAGAAGGAGCTTCTACCTAGAAGCTCTGCTACTTGCCCTGTAGTATTGACTTGGGGATGTTCATGGGGTGACTAGAGTATCAATGACTATCTTGCAACCTGAACAGCCTTGAAAATGGAAAGCCTATGTAACTGACGGTGAAGAAGAAAGATAGGAGACTAGGTCTCTGATGGAAACAGTGTCATTATTTCATCCGTGGCCTATCTCTGGATTTGTCTCAATATGAGACAAAAACAAATCTCTCTCTTACTGAGTCACTACTAGCAGCCTAATTCAATTTCTAACAAATATATTGGCATCAGGTTATCTTTATATAATTTTCCATCACTGGGTCTTCTCTTTGTAATATTGGAGGTAATAAGTTAACAACAATCTTCTGAATACCATTAGAGATTTAAAATAATTCACTAAATTTCTAAAATGAATCAATTATTGAAGTTATGAAAATAACCACAATATATGAAGAATTGCCAATGTTTTGGTAAAAACTCAGGGGGGATTGAGGGAAGTTTATTAATCAAGACACCACATAATTTTAAAAGCATTGGAAGTTGTTGGGGTTTTGAGATCTAAATGCACTTTTGATCTTAGTAGCAAGTTCACATTTTATAGTAGGATGGAAACCTCTATTTCTCAGTACACCTGTCCTTTGATCTTCTTGTCTGTCATTGCAATGTGATTATGAGGATTACTTGGTCATTCTCTGCCTAAGTTGTTTTTGTGATTTAATTTTTGGAGAAAGGAAAGGGATCATTAAAGGATATCATTAAAAGGAGAGAGAGACACAAGGCTTGTAATTGACCTTCCTTGAAGGTAGTCCCATCTGGAAGATTTTATCAGTAAACATTTATCAGTGTGTTTGGCTTCCAAACAGATTCTTCTCCTCTTGTCTTTAAAACAAACAGGCAAACGCTGAAAAAGAGCCACATGAGTGCTTCTCCATGGCTTTTATGCAAGCTCAATGGAAAGAAAAATTATATTTAAGAAGAAAGGTCTCTTCTCTAAATAATTTTATTACTTTTTTCAGTTTTGCTTCAATGATTCTCATTCTCACATTACAATTTGCAAGTTTCGTTGTTCTTCAGTGATGATGTTTTGTTGTGATTTGTTTGCATGTATGTTTGAAGTAGAGGTAGTAGGAGAGACAGGATATTTGTGAAATCTAGTGAGCAGAGATTTGGAAAAAGTGTTACAGCCCTATTGGTGTGTTAAACCCAGCACTAGTTTGAAATTTTATATACTTTTGTAGAGGGCAGGAACTATTTTTAGGAAGACAAACGTCACTGTGGTTTAAATAAAAGTACTAACATGACTTACTACTAGTCAAAATACATAACTCAAGCAGTCTTGTAAAATTGTGTATTTGGCTATCAGAAGATTTGCTTCATTTTGCAATTTTACCTTACACTGGCTAAAGTATTTCTCCTCATTGATGGACAACTGTGTTTTTTTCATTCTCTTCAGAATACTCTTCAGTCAACTCAAAGGGCAGAATCTGGCATTGTGGAGTACCACACTTAAGCAGTTGTTACCCACTTTTTCACACCCAGCAAAATGTCCCCAGGATACATTTCTCCTACATGTAGTGTATGGATAGCATTACCCCAACCCTAACCCACACACACACGCACACATACACACACACACACACATCCCTAATGTGGATCCATGAGGTTGTAGGTAAATCATTAGTAAGTACTATACCCTTTGGATTAGAACAGTTTTTGAGGATTTAATTAGTCTATATCTCTCTTCCTCCATTTTTGCTTCATTCTTAGTTTCCATACACATGAGGACAGCAGCAACACCAGAATCTAGAGCCATATCTTTCCAGAATTTATGTGCAACAGAAGAAGAGAGCATCTCTCTCTAACAGCTCCCATATAAGTAAATGTGTATAGATTCAGTCCTGAACAAATCATGGCATTCCCACCTAACTGTGGGGAGTTTTCCCAAAGGAAATCAGGATGCTACTTTCAAAAGGTAAGAGAATTGAATACTAGGCATCCATTATGACCAGTTGCTCACTAGAGATACAGCTCTATTTATTTATGGGATAGCAACTTCTCATTGTATATGGGCTCCATGACAAATTGACCATAGTTTACTATTAGATTCTAAAGTCTTATTGCCAACTTGACTCTAGGTCAGTTATATATATTCATAGCTTAAGAGGACTGCCCAGGAAAGCAGGGCTAAACACATATCACATTCCACTAATTATCAAATTAAATGTCAGGCTGGCCTTTATTCACAACTTAGCTCCTCATCCTTACTTTCTTCTACCTCTCCCATTCAGCAGTACCCTCTCCACTGGTGTGCCTACCACCAGCTCCCATGCCCCATCTCCATCCTGAAAAAACACACTATTGCCCTTAGCTTCCTTCACAGGAATCAGCACAGTGCTTTGTACCTGGTACACAATTAAGAAATATTTGTAAAATGAAATAACTGTGAGGGAAATACAAAGCAATCTCTCCTCTTCAGAAATTCTTTGAGAACCCCTAGAACAGCCTATTTGTTTAGTCTGAATTCTATTTCTGTTTCAGTTTCAGGACAGCATCCTTATTTTAAATAATAATGTTTATTATAATTATTTTATACTTATTAATCTATTAGTATCAGTCTTAACCAATTGTAAAAACTGGCTTAGAAAATTAGGGGAAGAAACCCTGAATGATAACAAACAGCTCAGTATATTTCATAAACAGTGAAGGAAATATCTTCTTAATTTTTTTTCTGGTAGTTGAAGCAATGCTAGGAGAACTTGAGAACAGACTTGAAGTGTTATCAGAAGGAAGCAGTTACCCAAGTTTACTGACTGCTAATCAGGTATCTAGAAATAATGAGAGGGCACAATAGAAATGTTCAAAGAAAGCTTTCCTGGCACTCGTAACTATTTAATTATCTTATTTCTGAAAGGACTATAGCTCCACTGTTAACCTAAGTTTATCCTTCAGCCATTTAATATAGCAATACCCCCAGTGTAAGAGAGGGGAATCAATTACTGTGATAAACTGGATCCTTTGTAAAAGAAAACTAGAATACCAAGAAAGGTCTTTTTTTTTTTTTTTTGGTTTTTGCTTTAGTTTACTTTTTCTTCTGTTCCTTTTGGGTAAGAATTAGCACCAAAAGAAATATCGCATTATGACATTGTTAATAAAAAACTTTTGCATTGTAACTCAATAAGCATAAAAATAACAAAAAATAATTCTCTGCTTTGACATACAAGATAGTTGATTAGTTAACAGCAATAGGTCATTCTTGGTTATGTTTTTAATGACTTGCAAATGTTGATTGCCATATACAAGCCCAAGCAAAACTAACTTCAGAATGAATATTTGGTTTTCATTTCTTGCTGCCTATTGCCCACTGACCTATCTTTTCGGAGGGAGTATGAAAAAAAAAATAGTGCAATTTTTCAGAAGTACAAAATCCAGCAGACTTAATGACTTTGCTCAGCCTCTTGATTCCCTGACCCCATGGTGTGAGCGAACAGAAATCTTTGTCTCAGGGACTCCAATCTCTCAGAGTTGTGCTAGGAGTACCGCTCATTTCTTTACATTTAGTTTCAAAGTTGAGGGTAAAACCTAGCCTTTAAGATTTCCACTTTAGGAATCTCTTCTGTATACAACTCAGGCTCCACCAGTTCTTCCTTGGAACACTCTGTCACCTCAGGTGTGGGTTAACTGCATTGAATTCTAGGTTATAAATATATTTTTTCAACATTTTGCAGGCATTATTCCATTGTTTTGTAACATTGGTGACATCCTGATATCTTTTCAAAACCTATGTTTCTTTGTAAAAATTTTTGAACTCTTCATCACCAATGTTTCTACATCTCATGATCAGTTGTCTCGGCCTGGGTCTTGTACCCCTTGTCTTGAGCGCACTCCAGACTCCTGGGTCCATAATTCTGGACTTTGTTCTTTTACTAAGTCATCAATAATTTTACCTTATTCGTTTTATCTCTCTCTCTTCCTAGGGTTCCTGTTGGTTAAATGTGGCACCTCCTAGATCAAATCCTTTAATCCCCCTCTGCCCCATTTTTTTGTCCTTTGAATGGTTTGTTCTACTTTTTGGATTTCTTCAAATTTACCTTCCAAACTTTCTATTAAAATTTTCACTTGGGCCACATTTTTTTTTTTTAATTGTAATACTCTTGTTCTCTGGATAGTCCTTTTTAATAGCATCTATTCTTATGTCTAGAATACATTATCTTTCTAAGGGCACAATGATAGTTCCTTAGAGATTTTCCTCTCTGTCTCTGTTTCCTATGAATTTCTTTACTCATTTTATATGGTCTGCTCATTCTAGTCTCTCTACTTTATTCTGGAGAATTTCCTCCAGAGATTGCTCATTCTTACTACAAGTGAGATACGCACACATACTCAAAGACAATAACAATAATGACAATAATAAATACACCATCAAAGCTCTGTGAATACAGATAGGATTTGTCGACTGTAGGGTTTCACTATAGCATTATTGGTTGTTCAGTTGGTTTATTCTTTTTCATGTTCTCCAATGTCATGAGAGAATTCCAAACTGGGAGGCCTTCACTTAGGGGCATATCTCAATACCTGTCTGCTAGTATTTGGGGAGCATAGGATGTTACAAGGTTGGGAGTCTTACTAGAAACTCCTCAATCAAGCATCTATTTTTCAACTTTGGGGCTCCCTTGGTTTGCCATAGGCCTGACATCCTCAGTTTGAAGTGTTTCTAGCTTATTTTCCCTAAAAAAAGATTCAGTCTCCAGAAAAAAAGGGAAATAGATGGGATCCAAAGTCTCCATATAATTTTAATAATAGCCTCTCACCAAACTCCTGCTTTCCCCTAGTCATGCTGCCTCTTCAGCACTAAGTCTGTCTTTCTGGGTTCAGCAGACACACATCAGTTCACTTTCTGTTGGAATTTGCTCCCTCTAATCTTTTTCTCCATTGTGCTAAGGCAATGCATATTCCCCTACCCACTCTCTGATTTCAAAAAATCCTTTGAAATTTCTCCTTTGCTGATCTCTCCTCCCCCATTTTCTATACTTTTGTGGATTTGTATGTTTTTATTCCTTAATTTTTATTTTAGTGAGGTTTCAGAAAGAGAAAGAAATATAAGCCTGTATTATTTCATAGCTGAGAAGGAAGGTGGCCTGGAAGAGCACTTTGTAGTAGAGAAAAGATGGTATAAAACAATTGGATGGAAGATCAGCAAGATTGTAAAAGTTGCTACTGATGGTGCTAGCTAATATTTATCAAGTGCTCACTATGTGAGTCTAGAGCATTGCAAAGTTCTTTATGTGGTATATTTATTTCTGTTCTTGTAAGAACACCAGGAAGTAGATACTGAGGCATAGGGAGGCAATGACTTGTTTAAGTTAGTAATTGGTTGAGTTGGGACTTAATTCTAAACCTGACTTTAGAGACCATCCATTCACCAAACTTTTCTTGCCTCTGGTATTGCTTAAACGGGGATTTAAAATAAAGTATATATTAAAAAGTCATTTTATGTGCCTATGACTTAGGAGGCTTTCTTTTCTACCAAAACTATAAATTGGCCAGTTGAAAAATACTGTAAGAAATTTTCAATTCTTTCAGGTTTGAGAAGTAGTAAAAGAACTTACTTTAGATTAATAGATACACTCTATAGTACTTTGTGAGACTGAGATACTCATCATTATATAAATCGATAGACAATCCACTTGAATTCTGTCCTGCTATTCTCTAATATAAATATACTCTTTATAGCTATGGTTTAAATTACATCCAGAGAAATGATGTTGTGTCTGTACAACACCAAACATCTGGAAGAAAATAATTCCCAGCCAAAGCTTGTTAAAAAGAGATTCATAAGCAAATCATGCTTTTCAATTATGAAAACAGATTTCTGTCCAACATCTTGAAAAACTCTCACATGTGTGTTTATGTTTCAAATATGGCTTAGAGATCATTAAAAGTAAAATTCAATTAAGTGTTTTCTGTTGTCTTTGCCGTCAATTCCAATTAAACGGGACTTGCTTGGCAGTTTCGGAGAGAAAATCTTCAGTTCTTGCCCTTGGTAACATTTTGCTATTTAGACTTTGTGATTTTTCTCAGAAAGGACATATTATTGAAGACTTTAAGTCTTTGAGAAGACTTTGTTAAACGTCTTAAGTCATCTACCAAGTGACCTTCATCGGCACTTTTACAGATAAAATAGAAGTAAAAGGTTGCTTCACCTCCTCAGCAGCATTTGGTGCTGTAAGTGTTAGAGATTTTGGACATTCTATAGGTGTATAGTAACCTCTTGTTGTTTTAACTTTCCTGATGACATACATGGAGTGCCTTTACACATGTTTATTTGTAATCTAGATATCTTCCTCCAGGTGTCTGTTAAAGAATTGGCCCACTTTTAAATAAAATTACTTGTTTTCTTATTGTTGAGTTTTAAGGTTTTTTTGGTATATTTTGAATAACATTCCTTTATCAGAGATATCATTTACAAATATTTTTCATAGTCTGTGGCTTGTTTTCTTACCCCCTTAACATTATCTTTTACACAACAGAAAATTTCAATTTTAATGAAGTCTAGTTTATCAATTAGTTCTCTCATAGATTATGCCTTGGCTGTTGTATGTAAGAAATCATGTCCAAACCTAAGGTCATCTAGATTTTCTCATGTTATTTGTAGGAGTTTCATAAATGTTTTACATTTAGGTCTGTTGTCCATTTTTAGTTAATTTTTGGAAAGTATATAACATTATGCCAGAAATTTTTTTGCATGTTAATGTCCAGTTGCTCCATCACCATTTGTTGAAAATAATATAATTTCCCCATTGTATTACATTTGCTACTTTGTCCAAAGATCAGTCGACAGTATTTATATGGGTCTATATCTGGGCTATCTGTTCCGATCCATTGATCTTTTTACCTGTTCTTTCTTCAATACCATGCTGCCTCAATTACTTTAACCTCATAGTATCTTTGTAAATTTCGAAATCGTGAAATGTAACAAGGATTTAGAAAACTAAATGTTTAGATTAACAACTAGTACTAAAGTCAATACCTACATTAATTATCCCTCAGAAACACAATTTCTTTGTTATGTAAATACTCATCTGTGGATACTTTTCTGTTTTGCTTCTTTCACACAATATTATACTTGTAAGATTCATCAGTGTTGCATGTAGCTGAGGATCACATAATTTCATGATTGTGTAGTGTTCTGTTATATAAAGGAACCATAATTTATTTGTCCAGTATTCTCTTGTTATGAAGTTGGGCAGCAACCTATCATGAAATGCTAAGAGGTCTTGAATGTCATGCTAAGAAAGTTAGATTTTTCTTTTCCTTTTTTTTTTTTTTTTTTTTTTTTGAGCACTGGGGTGATTTTATTCAATGGGAGAAATGTCAGCCCAAGTCTCAATTTTGTTCTTTAATGTTAACACAATTTGGAGTTGCGTATTTAAAGCAGTCTTTGTAAGACTTTTTTGTGTTTTTATTTTTATTTATTAAAAATAATTGAATATAAACATTTTCTGGATCATGTGCCTGAATTTTTGCCTTTTTACTTATTAATGCATGAATTATTGCATTGACCACACATAATCACCTAAAGAAAAGTAACCTTTGTTACAAAGGTTCTCATATAGAGACCGTATGCCTTTGAGGGTTGTGGAAGTGTTCTTGGAAATCTGTGACCTCTCAAATGTGAGAAATATCGATGTGGAGATAGAATTGTAGTGAGTAGTGGAAAGGTAGGCACCAGGAAAACCAGTTCAGATCCTACTGCAATATTACGAGAAGTCAAGAGGTCTTGGAAAAGGGAATTTGAAAGAGAGATAAAACATTCAATGGTTATTTATAAACAGATAAAAACTAGAAGATTGGGCATGAGGGAGGGAGGTCTCGAGCATCATGCATGGAATTCTGACCCCTAAATGAGTAGGTGAGTGAGGGTTGCATCTCAGTAAGAGGGCAAAAGCCGTAGACAGTAAATATCAGCATTTACAAATATTGAGTTTGAGGTGTCTGTGCACATTCAGGTGGAAATTTAAATGCAGAAGAGCAATCTCAGCTGGACTTTTCAGAATTTAGTAGGTAAATATTCCAATTTTGGAGGTCAATGTACTCAGAGGGACAGTGACTGAGGAGAGAAAAGAAGAGAATTCAACAAAGAGGTTGAAGAAGAATGACTGAGGTGTAGGAGAAAAATCAGAAGAGTAGTGTTCTCAGACCTAAATTAGGAGAGAATTCCAAGAAGGATTGGGATTGTTAGAAAAATTTTGTGGAGAAGGTACTAATTGAAATGGGGATGGAGAGGCAAAGGGACTTGGTAGAGCAGAAAGGAAGAGGTATGGATTCTGTGCTTTGGAAACATTTTAAACAAAGTCTTACAGACAGAGATAAAACTTATACCAAAAGATTGGTTGGAGTAAGCAATACAGCCTAGGGCTGAAAGGTGGGCTCTGAAACCAGGCTCCTCACGTTCAAATCCCAGCTCCTCAGTACTAGCTAGGTGATCCTTAACAAGGTATGTTACCTTCTCGGCCTCAGTTTTCTCATCTGTAAAATTGGAGCAATAATAGCACATTCTTCATTAAATTGTTTATTTTTTATTCTCCTCTGTATACTCCATGCAAAGGTCAGGATGGCTTTATATACACAACATTGATTTTAGCTACCTCTGAATATTTTATTCTTCTACCATCTCACCTCATGTACATCTTTACTTTTATGGATACTTTTTATTAATAAACCAAAGTGTTAAATAATTTACATAGCTGTAAATCAAGTATATTAAAATATGTATCTTTTTAATTTCTTATGGATTTATATTACATGTTTAAATCTTTAATAATTATGGAACTTATTTTAATAATAATTATGGACTCTGATATTCTATATGTAGATTTCTAAATTTTCAGAACAATGTTAAGTGAATAATCCATGGTTTCTTTATTGCCTTGAGATGCCACTTCTGTATTCTACTAAATTTGAAGGTGGTTGGTTCTGATTTTAATCTTTATAACCAGTTCCTATACAAAAGTACCATGCTATACTTACTTACTATATATAAAAAATACAGTTTAGTATTTCAGAAGACAAGCACCTTCTTAAACTTACTTTCAGAATTTTTTCAGTTATTAATTGTTTTGCTAATTTATAAATATTAATTTAAAATTATAAAAAATAATTTTTTAGACAAAAAAGTCCATTAGGATTTTGACTGAAATTGCATTAAGCTGCTCACTAGGCAGTTCAGAAGTGCTACACAACTACTTATAAAACCCTTAGCCAACCAACCATCTACAAAACTCCTAGTTCTTAAATTATAAATATTTGCAGTCAATGGAAGATCACCAGTGATTTGAAGAAATCAGTAGCACAGACAAAAAGGAACTAATGGATAAACAAATGTCTTTTCCTGAAGGTTTCTTTTCAGAAGGAACAATGATAAAAAGTATAGGAAAAAACCTCTTAAAATATTAAATTTTCAGAGAGATTAAGGGGAAGAGTACATCCAGCATGATTAGGTTTCTGTGAAATAGGAGCAGAGTACTGGGGGGAAATAGGAAAACTAAACATGATTGACAATTGAATTAGTCAAGCAAATCTCCCAAAATGTAGAGCAAAAAGGCAAAGACATAAAATATGATGGAAAAATAAAGAGAGGTGAAGAGTGGGATAACAGTAGGGGAGTGAGAAGGGACAGGAAAAATAATTGAAAAAAAATTACCTGAAGAGAGATTCATTCATGTCCTCGTATTGAAAAGGTTCATTCACTGCCCAACAGAGGGGAAAATACATACCATTTACATATACTGATGATGAAATTTCAGAATTCCAAAGACAAAAAATCGATCCTAAAATAATCTAGAGAACAAAAAAGGATATTTCAAAGGTAAACTGGAACAAATTAGGCAATGTTTCAAAGTTCTGAAGATTACTTAGAACTCAAAATTGATCACCAAACTATCAGCAAACTAAAGATTTACTTAAACACAGAAGGGCTCAAGGTTACAAAGTTTACCTCTTATGAATGCTTTGTAATGAAGAGAAGTTATTTTAAGATATTAAGCAAAAAAAGGAAAAGAATTCTATACAGAAGATAACCTAAGATACAATGGGTACTGGAACCAACCCAGGTGTTTTATGAAAATAAATTCCGGAATGATAACAGTATAGTAGACCTAGAAAAGAGGCAGCCTGAATTAAACAGATTTATGGATCTAAGAAAAAAGACCTAAAAATGAAAGTGAATCAACTTGCATAATTAAGAATCTTTTAATCTTTTAGGGCAAAAATAATTGAAAACATTTTTAATTTATCTTTAAAATATTGAGTCTTCTCACCAAGGAAGTTAAATATATGTATTTATTTTTAAATATATATATAGATGTTAAAAGTTTTTTAAATGTCCTTCAGTGAAGTTCTACAATATTATTTATACAAGACCTTTACATATTGTATTAAGTTTACTTCTAGGTATTTTATGTTTTGTGATGATTATAAATGGGATATTCTCTTGAATTTTGAGTTATGGAATTTTCATCTGAAAATATAATTTTGCTTTCTCCTTTTATTTATACCTCATATTTGGTTTTCTTATTTCATTGCTTAGTTTAGAATGTCCTGAGCAGCATTAACTAATGGAAACAATAGACAGCTTTGTCTTGTTTCTTATTTTCATGATTGTTAATTATAGATGTTGAATGAAAGTTATTCACTAGCATGATAAGGAACCATTCTTTTATTCTTACCATATTAATACTAAGACTCCTATTTTACTCTCAACTCCTTAATAAGTTTGATGGGTTGTATTACAAATATTATTGAATAATTAGAAAAAATTATGGATTCAATTTTATACTATAGGATATCATTATAGAATAAATATGATTTAGAGGAAAATATATAGAAAACTGTTTAATAATTAAACTACCCAGTGATAATTGTATAATTGTATTTACAAAGATAGAGGAAATTCATACAGGAGGATTGAATTTAAGAGCTAAGTCAGATAGCAAATCCGCTTTCCTTACGTGACTTCATAAGACAGAATGTTTGACAGAAAAATAATTTAAAATCCATATTGATCTTGAGTAAAATTTATATAGAACTGCTAAAAACAGACCAATTTTTCAGATGCTTATCATGGATGCTTATAAAAGGCAAAACTAAAATGAGGAAGTGATTACTCTTTAAAGATAGGAAAACATTAAACTCTCTTCTGAAATTGAGAACTTCAATAATTGATACGCTAGTCCTTTCTCTTAGCAATTTAGTAGTTTCTGTAAGATATTGCTTAAATAATATTTGTTTCCCATACCATACATTTTAAAGATTTTTAAATTTTTTCGGATAAATGAGTTTTCATAGTATGGATGACTGGGCATCATTTAAAAGCATAAATTCTTGGAGACAGCAATTTATGCTTTTTATTCATTCTATAGACAATAAGTTTCTCATAAAAGTAATAATTTGAGTATTAATGTTTACTTGAAATTAACCTATCCATGTGCTTTCAGAAGTATCAAACACATAAACTTCTTGGAGTGTTGCTAAAGACTTTTATTACTCTTCTCCTCTCAATGATTAATAGATAGTATCAAACCATGATTTTATTTTTAAGATTTTACCTAGTGAATTATATTTGAGATAAAATTATGTGTTTATGTACTACCTCCTTTATACCAATAGTACAGATCTTTAATTATAGTGAGTTTCATGAATATAGATAGTATAAGGTTCAGTAGAATATTGGAAAAGCTTCACATTTTCTATTTGTGAATCTGACTTCCATGCCTATCAAGATTGGTACATATTCAAGTTGGTTCCAGTTAACTTCAAAGAAGATCAGAACCACGAATCATCAGTATAATTGCTCTCATAGGATAGCTGTTTGGGCCCCTGTTTTGCCCTGCAGCCTTTTCCTAAGGAGAAAGCTACATTTTTCATCTAGGTACTTGCTTCCAAATGATTTTTTTTTTTTTTACAAGTTTAAGTGGTGAATGGCAAGAAACAATATGAAGATGTTGTTAGGGAGATACTCTGAGTAACCATCTGGTGTGCATTCTGGAGAATGGAGACCAACAGCACACAGGAAAGGAGTGAGGTTGTTTTGCAGGAAGACTGGTTTTGAGGATTAGTTTAGGGACTCTGAGAGCAGGCCACGTTACAGCATCATTCCCTGGGCTTTTAGTCTGCTGACGTTTTACCCGAGAAGGACAATAAAGGTCAGTTTAAACATGAGGAAACTGAGGCCCACAGGGCTCTAGTGGCATTTCCATGACATTTATTTGAGCCACATGTCAAGAGTCCACATTCCAAAATGTGCAACTGCTGTCTTACGGAATTTACAATGACACATTCTGAGGTCATGCAGGAAACGCACCAGGGTGAAGCACTAGAAATCAGGTCAGTAGCTTGAGACAATGCAGTTTTCCTGGCAGTCTTCAGCTTCCCTGACCCGAATGAGACTGGGAAAACAGACAACATGTGTGCGTATGACTGTAGCATGCCTTTTCTATGTAGTGTGTTTTAACCTATACAGATAAAAGTCACCGCTTACTTTGGCCAATAATAGTTCCTAGTGTTAACTTCTTTGTAAGAATTGTTTTTTTGGTATTTCAAACTTTTTAGGGTATCATGGCAATGCGATGAGACCCAGTTATGCTGAAGAAATTGAATATGGGCATATGTGTGTAGAAATGTATTAGAAAATATATGAAGTTTTTACAGCAATGAGCATTGAGTTAGAGAGTTATATATGCTTTTTCTTTATTTTCTTTACTTTTCTGTATTTCTTAAGGTTTCCACCATGAAGTCTTTTTGTATTGTATATTTTTATTATGTTAATAGATAAGTACTTTCATGTCATAAAATTAAAACTTTAAGAATATGGAAAAGTCTTCCTTCCTGGTTATTAAGATTTGTTCTCTAAAACAAATAACCACTTAACAATGGATACAATTTGGTGTATTAACCTTTCTGAATTTTAACTGAATATTTATATACTAGAATGATGGGAATTTTTTTTATTTAAAGTGATATACTACACATTATACTGTGACTGACTTTTTGTATTTATTTTGGAGATTATTTTACTTAGCAATAAATCTATACCATATTCTTAACTTGCTGCATAATATGTGTTTCAAACTTTTTAAATTGTTTTCCTACTGATGGACTTTTTATGTTACAGACAGTAGTACAGTGGGCATTGAGGTGCAGGCTTGTTTATGTATTGCATTGATTTTTAAATCAGTGAATTAGTTATAAAGATATAAAGAAAGACAGCAAGCAGGGAAATGGACACAGAGAAGAAGAGCTTAAAGGAGGTAGAATCAGAGTTTCTAGAGGACAGAATATTCATCCTCTGTGTCTCATCAGACTTCACAAAAGACTCAGATGCTCATTCAGGAGATAACAACTCTTCTTACTCTTACTCTTACTCTCTTTACTCTTCAGAGTAAAGAGAGATTGGTTTTTTTAGGAATTTGGGGGTTCCTAAGAAAAAGTTTGGGTAAAATCCCACACTATAAGATGACTTTTGCCTATGTTGTTTTTGTGCAAGAAAGAAAGGCTCTGATCTACAGCCAGAAGGTTGCTCAATCGGGGTAGGAAAGGGAGAGGCAGATGTCTGATGGGTGGGAAGGACAAGCTCTTGGCCAGTCCTGTCCCTGAGTTGCCTGTTCTATACCGCAGCATTCTTCTGGAACTGATCGCGTGTGCATGGTAGCCCTCAGGGATGTTTAAGAAAACATTTGGAATGCTTGCCAAATATTGAAAATCAGTTGTCAGGCTTCCACGTGTACAATATGATATAACTGCTTCAGATACCTGCAAATCCCTTTCATAATTCAATGCAAATTTGAGAAAAATGGGGGGGAATTTTTCTCCTAGAAAAGCACCATGACAAAAAGACAAAAGAACAATGTTTAAATGACATGTATTGGTGTGACGTTGGCTACTATAGAAGTTGCAAATGTACAATTCTCTAATACAGCACCCCTGTAGTGTCTTTTCATCACCGTACATCTGACCCCTTTACTCTCTTCATCCTCCTCCCACCCAAAAAAATACTTTTTAAAAATCGTGATTGCATTGACTGTACCTTAGGGACAAACTCTTAATTTATTTAAAGCTTCAGTTCACCAATAACTGAGTCAAATTAGTTATCATTTTGTTAAATATTTATTCTATGCAGACAGTCTACTAAATGCTTTATATGCAATCCTTTTTTAATATTCAGGAGAACCCTGTAAAAGCTATTACAATTTTACAAATAAAAAACCTGAGACCAAAGAGATTAAGTCTTGACCAGTTGTCACAATGCTTATAAGTAGCAGAGCTAGGAACTGAACCCAAGTTTTTATATATTTAAATCTTTAGCTGTTAACACTGCACTGAAAATGAACTTTTATTTAGTTAGTAATAAAATGTTTTAATTTGGTGGCAATTCCAGCAAAAATAAAAAGTGTCCAACATTATAAATGTTGTAGATTAGTACTTTAGGGCATCTTATCGATGTGAATTATGGTACCGTTTATAAAATATTGAAATGCTGCATTATAGAGAAGATTGTGTAGCAGTAAGATATGGTTTTTGCTTTTATTTGTGTCACACTATCCTGTTTGAGCTTTCAAGAGAGAGTGACAGGGTAGAGATAAACTGAGCAGAGTAGATGCTATGTATTATCCTGAAATCTGAGTTATTTGACATTTTTAAGGGTAAGCATTGATTGAGCTCTGTGAACATAAATTGTCAAGAAAAAGTAATACCATCTGCTCAATAACAATCCTTTGCTTTTGGCAAAGAACATTTGTTTCAACTTGAGAGTTATAATTCTATTTATCAAACTCGCTAATTGCATGAACTGAATATAAATTCTCAGACTCATGAGGTATGTATTTATGGTCACCGGGTGCTCCTCAGGTTCCACATTTTTATTGTTAATGGGTTTAGCTTTTTTCTTTTCTTGTTTCTCTTATTGCCACTGGAGACTTCAAACAGTCTGGTTAGTATTTTCTGTGATTATATAACAATATTCACAAAGTACAAATCAGAGACTTTTTAAATCAGATTTTTAAAATATTTTTTCTCTAGATTTCAACTCCAATGTTTTACTAATGGGAATGGGTTTTTCTTTTATTTGCTAAGAGGCTCCTCTTACAGCTAGGGGAAAAAAACATATTTTCTACTTATAAATATCAGTATAAAGTAGGGACTGTACAAAACATAAATTACTGATGTAGAAATGGCCCTTTTAGTTTACCAGGGGATTCTGTTTAACTTAATGGAGCTGTAGTGTTCTCTTGTCTCCTTAGTCTTCCTTCTGAGGCAGTTGCTTAAGAGGTCCAAAGTAAACCACAATTCTTGAAAGGTGCTTTCTAGAAGACTCTACAATGGCATTAAGGACTTCAAACACCATAAAGTAGACAAGTGGAGAAATAAATTACCTCATTAATATAGAATAACATTTTAGATTAAATATTTTTTAAATATTTAGAAAAATAGTATTGGTCTTTTGAATTACAAATATCACCTGCGCTCTGGATAAAAATAAATAGGTTATGGAAGTATTTGAAAAATTAAAATAGAATTCTAAGAGATTAACACTTATGTCTACCTGTTGTTAATCTTAGAAAAATGGTGAGAAATTTTTGTATGCTCTGTATTTGTAAGAAGTAATAGTAGATTTTGAAATCATGCCATATTATAGAAAGCCTTCTCTATTTACATACCTGATTCTAAATAAGCAAATGTTTGAAGAAAATGTGATTTCATTTATAAGAAAGGCAGTGTACTGGCATGCCTACCTTGGAGCACACCTATGCCCTACTTTTGGGCATGTACTTAAAAAAAATACTCTGAGGACCCACATAGGAGTGGCCGATGGGGGAACAGTGGGCAGCAAAACCTTTGTACCTATCTTCAAGGCCCCTTCTCTCTGAAATTTCAGTGAGCCATTAGCAGCCCCGTCTTGGCTCATTCCTTTCCTGTAACATTTTAGGGAGCCAGAGTTGCCAAAGTTGCTCTCCTGTTGCTCCTTCTGTCCCAACCCTTCCTGTTTCACTGTCCCTAGGTTCAATAAACGCACTCTCAAAATCAAAAAGAAAAGAAAAGAAATGCAGTGTATTGATATGTATATTTATACATATATATATATTAACTTGAGTGACAAAATAAACAAGATTTGACAGAATGAGTTTTATTTGTAACAAATGTGCAACAAATTTGAAAGGTTAAAAAACAATGGATTTTTCCATCTGAATGCATCAAGGTGACTAGAGAAGAGTTGTGTGCAATCTCAAATGCTGAATAATAAGCATATCTAGCCACTATTTAAAAGAGAAAACTAACACGGAAAGAAATTCAAAGTTGAAAAGGGAGAAGTTTTAAATAATCTAATCCAAAATTTAATGACTTTTTAAAAAAGAACACATTTGTGATATAAACTAAACCAAAATGAGGTTAGTCATAAGTTACATATCGTGTGTTATTTTTCTTCTTATTTTCCACTCATTCTTGATCAGGTGGTTTCTGTTCATAGGTAAAATTCCATGTTATTTCTCCCATCCTAAGCCCATGGTAGACAGACTTACAGACATAATTAAGACGCTGCGCTTTTTCTGTAGAACTCAGAATCCTTAGTAAAGTTCCTTAAAGGAACCTCAATAGATTAGAATTGGATCCTAATTGTGTTCCCCAGGTCTTCCAATAAGTTCTTTTCATACTTGCTCTTAAGAAAATAATCTGTATGTATAATGAGAAGTAAGGAACTGTGCGATATCATTTTAAAATGCTTTAGAAAAAGTCAGAACATTATGTCTTAGTTCTGGTTCGGTTATTAGGAATGGAATCTTCGACAACTTTCAACTCCTCTAGGACTGATTTCCAGTCTGTAAAATGCGTTAATCTGGACTCTATTTCCAAAATAGAAACCCTTCACCCCCATTGGCTGTTATTCTGCTCTCCATCTATGAGTCTGTCCCCATTTTCCTTGTTAGTTCAGTTTGTTCATTAGATTTCACATATAAGTGAAATGATACGGTATTAGTCTTTCTCTGACTGGCTTATTGCAGTTACCATAATGTTCTCCAGCTCCATCTTTGCTGTTGTAAAGGGTAAATTTTTCTTCTTTTTTATGACTGAGCAGTATTCCATTGTGTAAATGTCCCAGGATTTGTGTACAGTCCAAACCACAGGAACCTCAGATAACTGAATAGGATTCGAAATCATCATCCTGAAGATATTGAAGGTTAGTAATTACTACACTAACAATGGAAAAACTCATGCCAATAAGTAAGGAAAACACTAAGGTATCATTGTTAATTGTCAGAAATATTCAGACAATTTACAAAAGAAGATATATAAACAACAAGTTAGAATATTAAAATATTGGGGCGTCAGGCTAAAGATAGACATCATTGAACATCTCTACTTTCTGAAAATCATAAAAAGAGTTTTTAAAGCATAAAACACAATGACAAAGAAAATGAGAAAGGAGTACCATCAACAGAATTCTGGCAGCTGGAAAACAAATGGACAAGACTAACTGCCCTAGCGGACAGTTAAAGCTATATCCTATGCTAGCACTGGGAGAAGCCGACAAAGTAATCCTGTGACTTTTACAAAACAACCCAAAGACTCAAAAATCAGCCATGCCCAGTACCTTAAAAAGTGGGTCAACATAAAACTGTCAAGAAGCCATCAGACCTGCAGATCCCATTTTATGTTCTGCAGAGCATGTGACAGTCCCTTGTTCACTGCAGCAAGATATTGACGTTTATTCTCTGAAGGGCATAAAATAGTCTCTAGATTGAGGAAAGCAGGTACAGCTGAAGATTTCAGGGCCATGCTGAAAGCAGACCTATTTTTTTGAGGATACCTCAAGGGAAATAGCAAAATGATAGAGAAATAGAAAACAGAGGTAAATGAGAAGATTAGAGGACCAGTCCAAAAAAACTAACATCCAAATAACAGAAATTCTACAAAGAAGAGAAAAACTGAAGAAAAATAATAACATGTGTAGTTTTTATCTTACTCTAAGGACCACCATCAGGTGATACACAAAAGGATCAAAAATCAAAAGGACATCAGACATCTTAAGATTCACATTGAAAACAATGGAGAAGGTGCCTTTTAAATTTCGTAAGATGATTCTTATATGCTTAGCCAAACTATTAATCAGGAATGAACATGAAATAAAGACAATTTCAAAGAAACATAGCCTCAAAAAAATTGCGTCTGGCGCACACTCACGCAGGAAACTACTGGAAATGGGATTACCAAACCAAGGCTAGAAACTCCAAAAACATTATCTTCAAGATAATAATGAAGGAACACCCCAGAGGGACAGCTGTGCAACAGACCTAGGGAATAACCAATCCAGGTGAGAAGAGGCCTTTGAGGAGCTTTCTTCAAGAAAATGAATTTGATAAAATACTTAGTGCATTTGAACCACACTTAAGGGGAGATCTTTGCAGGTGAGGCAAAGTTGGGGATAGAATTAGTTACAAGTATATAGAAACCTAAGGAAAGAAGCAAAGAAAGAAACAAAAGACAAGAATTTTCAACTATAAAGATAAAAACCTGTGAAGAAAATAAGAATTAGAGTAAATGGCACAGTTTGGGCTGTTTATAGTGTGTCCTTTGTGCTACTAATATAAACACAACTAACTAAATTACAATGTAGATTTGAAAGACTGAAGATAGTGTGAATGGATGAGAAGCTGAATTGTTATCTCCCACAGTAATCAGTGCCTAAAACTGAAATGTTAGAAAGTAGCAATACAGATGTGACATTTAGAGATAGAGAAATATAACAAATAAATCTGGTAAAAGATATGAAATTGGCTACCTCTGAGGAGTGGAAGATATATATATGTAAATGGTGCAGGAGATATTTTTTAAATCTTTATAGTACTATTAAATTATTTCCTTCCTTATGCAATTTTGCTAAAAAAGAAAAATTAAAAACTGATCACACTTATTTGTAGTTAGACATAAAATTAAAACAAAAGAAATTATGTATTTAGTTTGTTTTTATATGTTTATAATATTTTATAATGTGTTGATGAGAATATCATGTAAAATTATTCTCAAATAGTATTTCTAAAAGTGAAAATTGGTATGATATTTCTAAAAAACAATTTTGCAGTACCCATCAAGAGACTTTAAAATCTTTATTACCCTTGATCTTGATCCAATAATTCCCCTTTTGTAAATCTCTCTTACAAATCTACTTAGGAGGGAAAAAAACAGATTGGACAAAAATACATCAAAATGTTATTTTTGTGGTTATCTCTGTATATCTAGGTGATAAAATTATGAATATTTTTCTCTTTTTTTCTTGCATTTCTCTACATTTTTCCAAATAATCCATAATGAAAGAGGCTACTTTTATATTCAAAAATTAGTGCAGTAGACATTTTTAATATTTAAAAACCTTGGTCCTCACTGCAGTTATTTATTGAGACAACACCAGACCAGATTAGTGGTGCCAAGGCTGGAATCTGGATGCAGGCTGGCTAACATAGCCATCTGGAATTGTGAGTTGTTCAGCTCAATGGACTAGAGTCTAACTCCATGCAAGTACTAGCTATGTTGGCAGTGTGACTGCTGTTTTCATCTTTGCCCAGGATTCTCCCAGGGAAGAAGAGGGTTCCCTGTTGGAGGGAAAAGCAACAACCTGTCCTGGAACAGAATTCACAAATAGAGTGACTAATAAGGAGTGGATTTTATTAGGGCAGAAAATAATGGTTAGGATGATGATAGGTGCACCACTGAAATATCCCTGGACCAATATGTATTCCTCTAACTGCATCTTCTGAACCTGATGGAGCATCCAGGTCTCATGTGGAACATGTTTACTGTTACCTATGCTCTTTTTTTGTCCAATGGTGTGAAATCTGTTGATTTAACACTGAATTATTATTTTTTTAAAAAAGTTATGTGTTTCAATAACATGGGGAATAGAGAATGCATAAGGAGAAAGAAGGATTGGAATTGATTTTTAGAATGCTTTCCTTTGTTTATCAGCTGAGAAAAAGAGGCAGAAAGACTGATTATTTAAGATAGATAACATACACTACAGCTTCCTGGATCCATTTGCCATTCCTCTGAGAAGCCATTCTAACTGTGGCCACTTGAATTTATCCACTTTGTTCTTTCTCTTTGGAACACTCTAACCAACATTTTCTGCCTGATAAACTCCGCTTGCTCTTCCAGACCAAGCTAAAATGTTCCTTCCAGTGTGAAAACTTCCATGAGTTCAGAAAATAACAGTTATAATAAGTGTAATTTAATGAGCCGCCTGGTCATTTAGTCAATCTCCTACAATCAGATAAGCAAGGTAGTTTTATCCTCACTTTACAGAGAAACTGAGGTTTAGGAGGCTTGAGGAACTGGCTCAAAAGCACATAGCTATATTTGAAACTCAAATCTAAAGCCAGACTTTCTGCTTAAGGCCTCTTTCTTGTAATACACATCACCCACTGATCTTTCGGTTTTATATTTACCTATGAATTTATCTTCCTCATTGGACCGAGTTTTCCTTTATAGAAGATAAATGATCTATTTGGGGGGTTTACATATAATGTTAATCATATTTAATTTTTTCATTTAGCATTCCTTGTTTGACTTTACACTGCAGAGGGAAAGATGCATAAGAATAGAAACCAGATGTGTTTCATTGAGTCCAGCACATGTCATGTTCTGCCACAGAAATTGCCCAATACGTATATTTTAATTAATAGGCAAATTAACAGATTAATGAAGCTGAAGGACTGAAATCCAGCTTTTAGCAAAATAATACTTTTTGTTAAAAAACTGGCATTGTTTTCATTGTTGAAATAGACAATGATTTCTTAAGCTCATGTGAAATACACTACTGATATCAACAACTACACTATTAACCCATCTAAAAGCTATGCCCTACAGGAATCTCAACATGCTGACATTATGTGTTGGAGATAAAGTTTACCTTTTTCTATGAACAGAGATACTGAGACTTCAGAATACTTATCTGTAAAGATGGCAGGTTTTGCACTTTATACATATCAGCATTTTTAAAGTTAGAACTCAACTTGGCTTAAGCAATGGATCTCAAGCCAAGGGGTTTCATGTTTTGTCACTGTAGGGTCTACGATAGAATTTTGTTTCTTTGGTCTTGTGAAGTTTTCATAAATGCTGATTTATTAAAAACTGACCACATAAGAGTAACATAAAAAGACTGCACAGCCCTAACTGATGTGGCTCAGTGGATTGAGCACCAGCCTGGGACCCAAAGGGTCGAGCCAGTTCATTTCCCATTCAGAGCTCATGCCTGGGTCGAAGGCCAGGTCCCCAGTTGAAGATGTGATGTTTCTCTCCCTCTCTTTCTCCCTCCCTCCCCTTCTCTCTTTAAATAAATAAATAAATATAAATATTAAAAATAAAAGATTGCACAGATTACAAGGTGCTTAGTCTGTAAGTAATTATAATTAGTGTAAGTTAATAAATGTGTTTATTTGTTAACTTTAAAAAGTTTGAAGTCTAAAAATAGAGTTTTTCCCTAAAGAAAATAAAGTCCATATTCCATTTTACTTTCATTTTTAAAAAATTAAAGCACATGAGAAATAAGTTTTAGCAGAAGGTGTTAAATTATTTCTTCTGTAACAGCACAATCCCACATCAGCTTTGAAATACAAAAGAATAGGCAATGGGATAATGGCACTGATCTCAGTTCTCACCCAAATAAGACAGCAAATTGAATGAAACCAGTTTTTCCTCTAATCTTACATGGGGAAAAAAAGTGTGTCATATGGCAAACCCATATGAATCCAATCTGTTTGGTTTATTCATCCCTGCAGTGGCATTCAGACTCCAGAAATTGTATCAGAAACCTAGTCAATATTTCAACACCATCATACAGACTAGAAATGTGATGAAGTATGTGATAACTTACTGCATTTAAAACACAAAACTGTGCTGATTGGGACAGGGTGTTGATCACACATATTTTTTTCTCTTCAGAAACCTATGGCTATTTTCTGTTTTTCAACTTGTTCTCCATAAAGGCATATATTCACTTCCTATTCTCCATAGGATGAGAAAGAAAAGGAGCAAAGTCAATGTCTTAAACATCTCTCCATGCTCCCCTACTTCTTGAGGATATAACAACTTCCTTCACTAGTAATTTATCTTTATGACTCTCTCTTGTCTCTCCAGCCTCATCACACACTCTTCTCCGGCACATGCAGCCTCTTCGGTGACAAGTGCAGTGTCCCCATGCCTTTGAACCTTTGCCCATGTTATTCTCTCTGTCTGGGGCCCCTTTTCATCAATCTGCTCCTTCCCCCACTCTACTCTTGCTCCTCTTCTCTGCAACAGACCCCTCCTGCTTTTGGGTGGATCAAGAATTGCCTCTGCTAGAAAGCTTCCCACCCCAAGACCAAGTTAGATGACTGTGCTGTAGGTGCTGTTGGAGCCCTTATCACAGTGGTACAATGGGAGTGTTGTTAGCTTGTCTCTCTTCATGATTTTGAGTTTTTTAAGAGCAGTACCTTACCTATTTATCTTTGCTGTCCAACATATTACCCAGTGTTTAGTACATACTATATGTTCAACAAGTATTTATGAAATGAATCAATGGCTTTTCATTAGTAGAGTAAATGATTTAATTTTTTTAGAAAAGAATCTGAAAAACAGAGGATAAAAATTTGGAAACTTCTTCTACTTGGGTCACTTTTGTGTAGGATATTAATTCTCAGATCCTATCAAAGGAGGTCTAGTTACCAAGGAACAAAACAAATTAGTGTAAGTTGACATTTGTAGAGTCCCAAATCAAAGATCCTAAGAACTATTATATTGAAATGTCTCAATAGCTTCTTAATATTGATTTGCATGAAGTCATATGATTAAAATAGTATGAGCCAAAGGAAGGAATGGGGTTTCTAAGTTCTCAATGTACCTCTTGACAAAATATTTTATTGGCGTACCATCTCTTGACAAGGAAACATTAGATTTAAGATGTTTATTCTGCAAAAGAAAGTTTGTGGTATTTTATTTTCATTACAAATGTAACAAGTAGACCAAATTTATCCTTTGTGGACAGGGAATAAAAAGAGCCCTAGGTGGAGAAAGAAGCAAAGTCCCAAAAATATTAAAATGGGGTGTTGGTGAACTTGAACTCAGTATGTAAGGGAAGCATAGAATCTACTTTTTTTTTTCTTTAATGGAGCTAATTTTCTTTCTGTTATGAAGGTTGGGCAACCTATGGACATTTCTACAACTGAAATGCTTCTCACCCTTGGAAGGCAGGCTAATTTTAGAAGGATAGACTAAAAACTAGTACCTGAAAAGAAAACTAAGCATGGAGAGGGGATCATCACGAATGGATATATTAATTCGTGGGTTTCTTTCTTTTTTTTTTTTTTTTTAATTTTATTGTTGTTGTATTACATCCATCCCCTTTTTGCTCCCCTCTGTCCCCCTCCCCACCCACCCATTCCCCCCAAAGTCAATCCCACCTGTTGTCCATGTCCATGGTTCCTTTATACTAAGTTCTTGTCTAAGCTGCTCCCCTTCTTTGCCTCTACCTCCCCCCTCCCCCCAACCCCATTCCCCCTGACCACTGAAGGCCTATTCCTTGTATTCATATACTTGGTTCTGTTTTGCTTGTTGTTAGTTTTGCTCATTATTGTCCCGTAATGGGTGAGATCATATGATATTTGTCCTTCACTGACTGGCTTATTTCACTAA
>PVIW01000160.1:622500-728256 GCA_004026585.1 Noctilio leporinus
CACTTCATGAAAACCTCACATATTTTGGAGAAATTTTAAATAATGATTATGGACACTATCACAACTTAGAAATTGCTAATGTGCATTGGGATATGTATAAAATAATTACAGTGCTATATAAGTAAGCACTTATATTTTTCTAATGTTAGATTTATAACATTTTAGGCTAATAGTGGTATTATCCCAATTTCACAGATAAGTAAACTGAGACGTGTGGGTGAAGTAATTTGCCCAAAGTCATACAGCTAGTGAAGGGTCACTACTTTTCAAAACAGTTTTAAATGTTTTAGGCAACACAGTTAAGATAGAAAGAGGAACAAAAAGGTACAGTTATTGAATAAGAAGAGCTAAACTTTTCATTTGTCTGTGAAATGATCACCCATATAGAGAATTTGAGTTGATTAAAAAATCTTGATCATAAGAGAGTAAGGTAATCACTAAATAAAAGAAAAGAGAGGGAGAGGGACATCAATTGGTTGCATCTTGATGCACCCTGACTGGGTACTGCCCTGCAACTCAGGCATGTGGCCTGACCGGGAACGGAACCTTTTGCTTTGCAGAATGATGCCCAACCAACTGAGCCACACTGGCCAGGGTTTCTTACATTCCAATGAAAAGCAATCACAGACTACAATTAAAACAGATTCTGTTTAAAATGCAACATAAAAAATGAAAAAAGAATCAAGCCAGCAAGGATCATAAATGATGGGTCTATAGCTGAGCTTCAAAGCTTTGTGTCTGGCCCTGGAAGTGAAGTTATTGACTCTCACAGGCAGAAGAGGGTCCAAGAACACCAAGTTATACTGACTTAAAAATATTCTCCCAATGGGTACAAAAGTAATCAAAGAGCTTCTACATAAGAATTTAAACTGAAACTGGTGTTATGGAAAGTTATTCTCTTTTAATTTTTAAATACTAAACATAGACTTTTACTGTGTTTATAATAATTCTGGAATGGCCTCCTTGTACATAAAAAAAAACAAAACAAAACTTGAAGAAGAGCTGTGTAGCTTCTCTGAATTGCCTTGTTTTCTGGTTTACAAATAGTGCCAAAGTATTTGCTTTCTTTTTGCCTAATTCAACTCCTACTTACCCATTTCTTCTTTGATATCCATCCCTGTATTAAGTCAAATACAGTGGCACAAATAATAGAAAAAAAAGGAAATTACTTTAGTATTAGATTCAAAGGCCTCATGGAAGGTAGAATTTTTGGTAGAATGTTATGACACTTTGCATCATGGGACCTCTGCTTTAGTCATTTCTCTGGTACCCACAGACAGCTTTTGTTGTGGAAAATAAAACCAAACCAAACAAAACAACAACAACAAAAACTCCTACATTCAGGCTTCCATCTGCATGGGCAAGCAACTGTGTCCTCATCACAAAAAGCTGAGCAATCTTATCACACAGCTTCTTTCTAAATTGGAATAGTACAATGTGACTTGTATACGGGACTGATGTTGGTAAAGGATGTTAGCAATTCCAGAATTCAATTCCAGTGCTCTTCTATGAATGGAGAGCTTTATTCAGAAGTTTCCAGGACACACAGTGAAATGAATGCCATGATTTATAAGAAAGGTCTGTCTTAGGTGAGGAAATGGGGATACTCTTGCATCAGAATGCATCAGCGTTCTATTCTTGCTGGAAATGTTGCTTAAACACTGGAAACATCCACCCACCCATCCATTTATACAAATAAAGAACTCATGATTACTATATTTAGAACACTATGCTAAAAATTTGGGAGGGGTAAAGGATTAAAGAAGAATAATGTATCAATTCAGGTTTTAGTTTGATAAAAATATCTCCTGGTCTTATATCTAGTCACTTATAAATAGCCAAATCTATTTGGTTACGCATCTTGCTGGGTAATACCTAGACCATCATTTACTGCTCTAAATAAATGCTCACAGAAATTAAATGAAAAAGAAAGCTATGATTATAGCCAAACTAGTCTCATTCTTAGGTGATTCCGGACAAGAGAACATCCAGGATTTTGGAATTTTCCATGTCCTTAGAAAATATTTCTAAAAGACTCATACACTTGATTTGTATGATTTAGCCTTAATTTCCTCATTTTTCCCCACAATTCTCCCATTACCCACCTTTCTTTGCTCTGTTAAAAAGACATTGCCCCAAAGCACAGGACACTTTTGTGATAGACACCCACATTGCACAAGAATTTGGATCCAAAACTACTGATTTAGTTTACTCCAGGATTGCTGCCACTGTCATGGGGTTGGTCGTTAATGCACTGTGGCTTAGTGGCAGGGAGTTAGAGGCTATTACAATTGTGGGTCCAGTGAGAAATAGAAGAAACCTGCTGGAAGATGAACTTTGAAAACAGCCAACCAACAAGGCCATGTGGCAGCCACTTCAGCTCTCTTGGACCATCTTCAGGAAGAACTTGATTGCAAGCTATGCCTGGCTGCCACCACTTCTCATTTCAACAACACTGGGCATATTTTTTAAACTCTTCTGAGCATAATAACAGACAAGCAACCCAGTAATGCAAGGCTATAATTCCACTGAGGGGTGCTGGCGGTGACTTGTACCATGAAGTCAGAATCTGAGTGGTTTGTCACCAGAACCCCCAGGGTGGAATTATGGCCTCACTCACTTCTTGCTTATTTTCTTTAATATGTAGATGTCACTTTGCCTCTCCCAGCATCTCCCCTGTAGTTCTTAACCCTGATTTTCTGGCCACGGAAAGAACCTGCCTTGCAGATCCAGACTCCATCAGGACTCTTGGAACTCAGGACATGTGGAAAGGACACTCTCTTGGGAATCATGCAGTTTCTGGACATTTCCATGATCCATGTAGCATGGCACATGCTTTTGTTATGGGAGAAACTCCCAGAAACTTGGTTCTTCTTATCAATGCAGTAAAGAATTACACATCAGTGAGTCTATGATTGTGCAAGCAATCAGGGTTCATTGCTGAGTTATTCTCATGGAAGAGAATGGGCCTTGCTGAGGTGGGGGAGAAGGGCAAGAGAAGAGAGGTAAGGGCAGGGGGGGCAAGCACAAGATCCAGGGTGGCCTGAGGCTAAGCTGCCCGAGAGGAATCCTTTGGTTTGAGGATTTACAGAGTTGCTGGGCAGGAAAGGCTGAAAAAGTCACCTATTGATTGACAGGTGAAGGAGGTGCTAGCTTTCCAGGGCAGGGTGTGAATGCCCAAAGGTGTTAATGGATTTCTTCCCTTAGGCGCTAGGGACTTTTTCCACCTTTCAGGCCTTCTGGATGAAAGCAGTTCCAAAGGCTTTCTTTCCCAAATAATGGAAAAGATACACAGAATTTCAATGACTACTGAGTCAGTAGGTGGGACCTGTATCCCTCCTCCTGCCTTGGTTTGTAATCTATCCTACCTGAAGGAGAGAGTAACAGATAAGGGGTGGGAAACTATTGGTCTCAGGTTTTGGTTTGTAGTCTTTTGAAGGGCAAGGGAAGTGCTGGAGTCTCATGAGAGAATAGGGCTCTGAGCTGAAGTGCACCCCAGCCCTCCCCGCCACCCCTAGCCTACACGCCATGTCTGGAATATTGTAAATAAAGACCTGTTTTTCTCAACAGTAATTGTTAGGTCTTACACAGAAGCACCACATGAGTGAGCCCTGCTCTAATCCATCACAATCCCACCTTTAAGGATGAATAAACTAAAGGTAGGCCAGCGGAAGGCAGGGTTTATATGGGTGCTAGCAGTTGGAGACAAGCTCACCTATTAGGTGATATCTGGAAAGATATATACCTTTCCAGAAAGGCATATCTCATTTCATTTTACTTTGTTTTAACTATAGGGCAACCTTAAACACATCTTTTTTTTTTAAAAAAGATTTATTTATTATTTTCAGAGAGAGGGGAAGGAAGAGAGGGAGAGAGACATCAATGTACGGTTGCTTTTCACCTGCCGTCAGCCACAGACCTGGCTGGAGACCTGGCTTGCAACCTAGTTATGTGCCCTGGCTGGGAATTGGACCAGCGACCTTTGGGTTCGCAGGCCAGCTCCTTATCCCCTGCACCACCAGCCAGGGCATAAACACATCTTTTAATTTTACCTTTTTCCAATGGGATACCTCTAACTTTTATGATTCAGTGTGAATTTTACTGTTGATTTCTAATTTCTTTTTCATGTAGTTAAAGCAGTATGCTTCTATTCTTCCCTTATTTTATTATTTTACTTTTTTTGGCATTTATTAATATACTGTATGCTTTTTCTTCTTTTGCCTATTAATATATATATATATAATGCACAGTATTAATAGAATGTCTAATGTTAAGCTATTTTTTTGTTATCGAACAAATATACTTAGTCATGGTATATGTTTTTAAAAATATACTTCTGAAGTCCTGGCTGGTAGCGCAGTGGATAAGGCGCCGGCCTGCGAACCAAAGGTCGCAGGTTCGATTCCCCAGCCAAGGCACATAACACGGTTGCAAACCAGGTCTCCAGTCAGATCTGTGGCTGGAGGCAGGTGAAAAGCAACCATACATTGATGTCTCTCTCCCTCTCTGCCTCTCTCCCTTCCCATCTTTCTAGAAATGATGAAATAAAAAATCTTAAATAAATAAATAAAAATATACTTCTGGATTCAATTTGCTAATACAGTATTAATTCATGAACCCATAGTCATAAGTGTAGTTTTCTCTTTTGTAATAGTGTGCAATATTTTTGTGCAGGTTGTATAATACTGATAAAATAAATTGGGAAGCTTTCTATTTCTTTTAAATTCTTACTTAGAAGAACTTAGCTTACACAGATAATTTTTTCTTCATATTTTAATGGAACTTACACATACAAATAATGAGGCCTGACATTCTGAGAGGTATTTTTTTCTAACAATTTAAAAGATATTTTCTTTAAGAAGACAATCTCATTTATGGGATAAAAAATGTGTAGGAATAAATTTAACCAAGGAGGTAATAAAAGACTTGTACTCCGAAAATTGTAAGATGTTGAAAAAAAATTAAGAAAATTCAAATTAGTGGAAGCATGCACTGTGCTCATGGATAGAAAGAATTAACATTGTTAAACTGTCCGTGCTACCCAAAGCCATCTATAGATTTAATGGAATCCTTATCAAAATACCATTTTTCATAGAACTAGAATAAATGATATTAAAATTTAAATGGAACCACAAAAACCCCCAAATAGCCATGGTTATCTTGGGAAAAAAGAACAAATTTATAGGTATCACACTGTCTGATATCCAACTATACTACAAGGCCACAGTAATCAAAATGGTATGGTACTAGCAACGGACACATAGGTTAATGGATCAGAATAGAGCCCAAAAATAAACTCACTCCTACATGGCCAGTTAGTCTATGACAAAAGAATAAGAACATACAATGTTGTAAAAACGCTTCATTCAATAAATGGTTTTGGGAAAACTGAACAGATACATGAAGAAGAATGAAACTAAAGTGCCTTGTTACACCATGTATAAGAATAAACTCAAGATGGATAAAAGATTTAAATGTAAGGCCCCAAACTGTAAAACCAGGAAAAAAAATAGACAGTAAACTTTCTGACTCTGCTGTTAATAATATTATTTTTTGCTATAGCTCCTTAAACAAGAGAAATAAACAAACAAAAAAATTGGAGTCTATAACATTAAAAATTTTTTGAACAGCAAAGAAAACCATCAATAAGATGAAAAGACAAGCTATTGATTGGGAGAAGATATTTTCTAATGATATATCTGATAAGGGGTTGATATCCAAAATTTATGAAGAATTCAGACAACTTAATATCAAAAAAAATTTTTTTTAAATACAAAAAAATAATTCTATATAAGAAAATGGGCAAAGGACCTGAATAGATATTTCTCCAAAGAGGACATACCAATGGCCAATAGACATATAAAAGATGCTCAGGCACTGTGGTTAAGGTGCTGGCCTGCAAACCCAAAGGTCGCTGGTTCGAACCCCAGCCATGGTACATAATCAGGTTGCAAGCCAGGTCTCCAGCCATGTGCATAGCTAGAGGCAGGTGAAAAGCAACCAAACATTGATGTCTTTCTCCCTCTCTGCCTCTCTCTCTTCCCCCCTCTCTAAAAATAATAAATAAAATATTTTTAAAAAATAAGAAAGAAAAAAAAAGATGCTCAATGTCACTAATGATCAAAGAAATGCAAATTAAAAGCACAATGAATGAGATATTACTTCCTAACTGTCAGAATGGCTATCATTAATAAATGAACAAACAAATGTTGTCAAGGATGTGGAGAAAAGGCTACCCTTGTATACTGTTGGTAACAATGCAGACTGGTGCAGCTACTATGGAAAACAGTATGGAGGGTCTTAAAAAAATAAAATATAGAAATACCACATGATCTACCAATTTCACTTCTGGATATTTATCCAAAAAAATGCAAACCACCAATTTGAAAAAATATATTAACCCCTATGTTCATTGCTGCATTATTTATAATAGCCAACATATGGAATCAGTCTAAGTGCCCATCAATATAGATGAATCTAGAGGGTATTGTGCTAAATGAAATAAGTCAGATGGAGAAAGACAAATACTGTATGATTTGTAGAATTGAAAGAACAAAGCAAATAAACAAACAATGAAAAACAGTAACAGACTCATAGATACAGAGAAAATTACTGATGATTGCCAGAAAGGAGGTAGGGTGTGGGATTGAGGGCTGAGTGATCAAAATAAAGTTATTAAGAAGTGTAAATAAATAGTTACCAAATAGTCACAAGAATGTAAAGTACAGCATAGATAATATAGTTAATAATATTGTAAATAACCACATATGGTGCCAAATTGGTACTATACATTATGGGAGGGATTATGTCATAAATTTTATTAATGTCTAAATGCTCTGCTATACACCTGAAACTAATATAAAATAATATTGCTTGTCAACTGTAATTGATAAATTAAAGAAATAAAGTTTTCTGTTTGTTCTCAGATATAAAAAATGACATCTTTTCTCTCTATTTTTCTGATTTTCCCTCTCTTACTAAGTAGTTTCTATGTTTATTTGGTTCAGTCTTTTGAAGTTATTTGCTTGATTTGTATGCTGTTACTACTTCTTAAATCATCTGCAAATAAGACTTTATACTTGCTCCTGGCTAATAGTGAATTTTCTCTGTGTGACAGGCATTGTTTTAGGGGTTAATGAGAGAAAGAGAGAGTGAGTGAGTGAGTGAGAGAAAGAGAGAGAGAGAGAGAGATCTTGTATTTGTATCCCCTTTTATAAGGACACTAATCCCATTGAGGCCTCTACCCTTCTGAGACCAAGAAACTAGAAGTAGAAACTATCAGTTCTCTTAAAAGTTAAATCCAGAAGTAGCAAAGTACCTTTTCTATTGTGTTCTGTTGGCTAAAATAACAGCCAACCCAGATTTAAAGGGATGGATGTAATACAACAACAATAAAATTTTTAAAAAATTAAAAAAAAAAAAAAAGAGGTAGAGAAATACATTCCACCTCTTGATGGATGAGTGTCATGCACGTGGGGGAAGGAAAGGAACTAATGGTGGCCATTTTTGGAAACATGCTATCACATTTATAGTAGTGATTCAGACACATGTTAATAAAACTCAAACATTTCAACAGGAAATAAATAAGAGAAAGGAATTAATTTAAGTCTCTTTCCCACTGCTCTGTTAGTTTCAGTTCCCAGAGTAAACTTATTTTTAACTTCTATGGAAGTTAACTTCATTCATCAATTAAATTTTATTTATCAATAACTTGCATTACTTCTTTTTTTGTCAAGTTTGTTTTTTAAGATTTCACTTATAAATGAAGTAATATGGTATTTGCATTTTTTTCATTTGAGTTTTTCAATTTAGCATAATACCCTCTATGTCCATCAATGGTGTCAGAAATGGAAAGATTCCATGCTTTGTTATGGCTGAGTAATAGTCTATTATATATATGTACCACATTTACTTTACTCAGATAACAAACTGATGATTACCAGATGCGAGGGACATTGGGTAATGGATGAAAAAGGTAAGGGATTAAGAAGTACAAACTAACAGTTATAAAAACAGGGGGATATAAGTATGTCATAGGGAATATAGTCAATTATATTGTAATAACTATGCATCTTGTCAGATGGGTGCCAGACTTACTGAGTTGATTGCTTCATAAGTTATATAAGTGCATAATTACTGCTATACACCTGAAACTAATATTGTATGTAAACTGTAATTGAAAACAAACAAACTTGCATTGAATATGCTAAATTCAAATTAACTTGCCCTCTGCTTGCTCTCCTTAAATTTTTCTGCCTGGTATTTTTTCAAGCTTTTTTCTGTTAGCTGTATTTATAGCTTTAAATAATACCATCTAAACTTCTATATCTTGGCCTATCAATTTAAACTGTATCTCTTGACTTTCTACTATATAAAGCATCAATTGGTTGTTTAGCTTGCTATAGAATTTCAGGTACAATTTCATTTTTCTCCTGATCTTTGAAGATATTGCTCTATTGTCCTCTAGCATCTCCTAATAATCTCTTTTAAATTCTTTCTCTCTAGAAGCTTTTTTGAAAATTCTCTTCAGTTTAGTATTTTGAAATTGCACGTCAGTATTTTTTAGTCACCTAGTTCAGTACTTGGTAGGTTCTTTAAATTTAGTGACTTTTATCCCCTTTCAGCTCTGGGGTATTGCCTTGTAGTTTTCCCTCAGGATTCCCTGTTCTCTCTTTTCAGAACTTATTTTAGTTGGATATTAAACCTCCTTCATTTATTCTCCTATCTTTTATTTTTATCTACTTATGAATATGATATACTTTTTAGAACAGAAGTACATCTATCTCCCAACTTTCCCATTGTTATTTTTATTAGTTAAACTATTTAATGTTCAGAATTTAACTTCATTTTACATTTTTAGCCTTTAAGAGCTCTATTTTGTTCTGTGAGAATCATTAATTATAGCATTATGTGTTTGCTTTATGAATAGGATACATAATATTTCTCTAAGGATTTAATACAGCATTTCAAAATTCTCTCTTGTTCTTTACTTACCCTAGGGTGAGTTTTGTTTGTTCCTCTTGGTCCTTCTGTTTTATCCTGTTGTTGCTTTATTCTAAAGTATATGGTGGTTCTTGGTTATGCATTATTAAATATGAATAAAGAAATAAGTTGCTAAATATAGGGAGCTAGCTTTGGACTTTTTCTTTGAAAGTTGTTTCCTAATAGGTCTCTCTCCTGGATGGAAGGGCAGATTGCAAGCTTTGAGCAGTTGTGGTATGTGTCAACAGGCAAGCATATTTAATGTGGATGGGCAAGGTGTTGGCACGAATCACATAGGGAGCTAAGTTTAATGCACCTCAACCAGCCAAAGCCCATTTTGTTCATTATGGAAGGTCACCAGCTGTAGAGGACACCAGATTCTTTCTAAGGCATACACACCCATTTCATTAGAATAAATTCTATGAGGTGCTTCATAAACGGTTTTTTTTTAGAATCCTACAAATAATTCCTTAGATTTTAGCTGTCTTTCCTAAACTGTTCTTTGTTGATTCTAATATGGCTCTAGGTCCAGGAGAGAAAAAATATCTTCTTGGGTTTTGAGTCTTTCTCTCTCTTTCTCTCTCTCTCTCTCCTTCTTTCTGGTTTATTCTTCAACAGGTCCTTTCTACTTTCAGCATACAAAACTTAGATTTCTTTTTCAGGATTCTGTCTCATGTTTCCTTTTTAATTCTTAATTCATTCCACCCTTTGTACACTGTGATGTTTATTGGATTTTGAAAAGGAGGTGCAATAAATATGCAAGGTTATTCTTCATTATGAACTGGAAACCCTATGATATAATTTAGAACATATTATTTCTTTAAATATTTTTTAATTACTTTTAGAGAGAAGGGCAGGGATGGAGGAAGAAAGGGAGAGAAATATCAATGCATGGTTGGTTGCCTTTCACCTGCCTCCAACTGCAGTCCTGGCTAGAGACCTGGCTTGCAACCTGGTTATGTGCCCTAGCTGGGAATCAAACCAGTAACCTTTAGGTTCAAAGCCAGTACCTATACACTGAGCTACCAACCAGAGCTTGCTGATAATATTATTATTAAAGATTTTATTTATTAGTTTCAGAGAGAAAGGAAGGGAAGGAGGAAGAAAGGGACAGAAGCATCACTGTATGGTTGCCTTTCACCAGACTCCAGCTAGGGAAGTGGCTGGAGACTCGGCTTGCAACCTGTTTATGTGCCCTGACTGAGGAATAGAACCAGCAACCTTTAGGTTCACAGGTTGGTGCCAATCCACTGAGCCACACCAGTCAGGGAGTAGAACATATTTTTTCTTTTTGAGCAAAATAAAACAAAGTATATTCTGAGAAACATGAATTTACTTCAATTCACTTCTGCCAACATTTCTTGAATACAAGGCAATAGGGGTAATTATTCTACGTGCTGGAGATAAAAGGATGAATAGCACATGGTTCCTGCTATTAAAAAACTTACAACTTATTGCAGGAAGATTGTACAGGCAGATAAATAATTATAAACAAGAGCAATAATACAATGATAAAAGTATACACAAGAAAGAGGAAAGTAGGTTAGGAAGTGATTAGCTCTGCGTATAGCCCTAGGGAGAAGTTCAGAGAAGGGTTTTGAAAGATAAGTGGGGTTTATCAGATGTCTGGAGAGCAAGGAATGAAGAGAGAACATCATCAGCAAAAGTTGCAGTGTGTCCAGACATCTACAGGTATTCATGTGCTGTAGGAACATGAAGTATTAGAATATAGGCCCTGGCTGGTAGCACAGTGGATAAGGCGCTGGCCTGTGAACCCAAAGGTCGCAGGTTCGATTCCCAGCCAGGGCACATAACCAGGTTGCAAACCAGGTCTCCAGTCAGGTCTGTGGCTGGAGGCAGGTGAAACGCAACCATACATTGATGTCTCTCTCCCTCTCTGCCTCTCTACCTTCCCCTCTTTCTAAAAATAATGAAATAAAATCTTAAAAAGTAATAATAATAATAATAAAAAGAATATGGAATTGCCCCCATATTCTAGAGAGGGGTGCCCAGAAGGGAGGCAGCTGCCAGATTGTGGAGGATCTTGTAGTCCATGATAATGTGCTGGAAACATATCCTGGAAGTCATCCATAGGTGTTAATCAGGAGGCAGACATGGCTGCATTTGTGTTTTAGATAGAGGTTTTGGTAGCTGCATGGGACATAGATTTGAGGGACTATTAGAAACTGGGAGATCCATTAGGAGTCTCCTATATTGATTCTGACATGAAAGTAGGTGAATTAGATTGATGGTATATGTTGCAATGGTTTTGAGATAAATTTTGGAGTTAAAATTACTAACATTCACTCATTAAGTAGATATGGTAGATATGGGAAGGAAATACATAAAAACTGGCTCTTTACCTGAGGGGTGAAGGTATCTTTGATATTTATCAGAGAAACATGAGGAAGAATATTTCAGGGAAAGGCAAGGCATTGATTTTGGGCATGTTGAGTTTAGACTTTTGTAGGAAACTCAGAAGTTCTTTATATAAGGTACTGAGGCAGGATCAGAATTTAAGTGGAAAGAACAGATCATCAAGGATGAATCTCTGGAAAATTCTTACAAAATTATTTGAAAAGTACTGAGAAAAATGATAAAAGGGTGCGTGGGGCAGACCAGGAGATCATGACATCATATAAACCACATTAGCAATAGTTTCAGTTGGAGAATATAATCAACTATATCAAATGCCATGGAAGGCATAACTGAGATAAGAACTCAGAAATATTCATTGGGTTTGGTCATTAAGAGACCAATGTTACTTAGGGAAAGTATTCCAGTTTGAATTCAGATTGAAGCAAGAATTGAGATGAATAAAATGGATTTGTATCATGAGAAATGTGTGATAAATGAAGGAAAGTGAGGGGGTGCAGCAGGTGGATATAAGATCATGAAAGAGATTCTACTGTTAAAATGGGCAAGACTTGAGTTGCTCATCATTTGAAATGAATGTGCCTCCACAGAGGAAGGGGCTGAAGGAAGAAAGAGAATTCAGGGGCCCAGTGGAACAGACAGCACCATAGAGAAGACTTTCAGTGGTGAGCTGATGTTCATCAGATATCACATCCTTGAATTTAGAGATTCCCTTGCCAAAAGACACAATGATAGGATGTGGCAGGAATGGAGTTAGGCTGTGTGTGTGTGTGTGTGTGTGTGTGTGTAGACACATAGCTGCTAAAGTACAGCATAAGCCTGGGAAGTTAGCTCACATGCAATGTTAGACAACACACCATAGTATGAGAATTTAATTTGCTCCACCAATCTAAGTAATGGTCATGTTCACATTAAAAATTAGTTCGTTACTCTAGTGAGTGTGCCCTCTTTTGGAGATTTATATGGAATGTCACACACCTGTTACTGGAATAATTATGGACTTTGCTCTTTTATAGAGGAAGAGGTGCCATACAAGTGGACATCTGTAAGCAGCCAGACAAATTTATACATTTTTTAAAAAAAGATGTTTTTAGGCCACAAAACGGCAAACGTGATGCAAAGTCACACTGTTAAATTATTTAAATGCAGTGACATTTGTGGTTTTCCCTGTCTCACTGTGAGATTTCAAGTTCAAAGATCTTGATTTTTAAAGTAAATAACCACAATGAGTATTCAGTCCTCAACACCTTCCTCTATAATACCAGCATTCTCACATTTGAGTTTCATCAGAGTAGAGTAGCAGAATCATCATGCTGTTAAGTGAATTATTAAATAATATTACTTCCTTTATATGTCATATCGAATATTCTTGCATTTTTTATGATCAATACACATTGTACTATGAGGTAACTTTGGAGATGGAGGCTACTACACCCAATGCCAAGCCCTGAGCCACCTTCATTTGGATTTTGACATGAGAGAAATAAATTATATTCTTATCTAATCCATCATTGGATTTTCTGTCCCTCTCATGTATGCTTATGAGTATGTGAGTTTCTATGAAAAAGTTAAAAATAAAATTTTTATTTAAAAAAGAAAATTATTATTTGGGGTTATTAAAACTGAGTGAATTTTGAAAATGTATGTGATGGCATAATTCTTAAAATATCAGTGTTATGTAAAAAAGCAATGTTTCCTAAAATGTGTTCCCTAGGATACTGGTCTTGTAAACTACTTTGGAAAAATAAACCAATCCTTCTATATTTTCTCCCTCTCCTAGAGATTTACAAAGAATTAAATTAATGTATTAAATTCTCAGAAAATTTCATGAAAAAAAAATGAAGTTGGAGATCTCATACTTTCTGCTTTCAAAACTTACTACAGCCCTAGCTGGTGGCTCAGTGGATAGGCACCAGCCTGCAAACCCAAAGATTGCTGGTTCGATTCCCCAGCCAGGGCACATAACCAGGTTGCAAGCCAGGTCTCCAGCCAGCTCCATAGCTGGAGGCAGGTGAAAGGCAACCATACATTGATGTTTCTATCTCTCTCTGCCTCTTTCCCTTCCCCCACTCTCTGGAAATAATAAATAAAATCTTAAAAAATAAATCTTACTACAAAGCCACAGTAATGAAGACAATGTGGTTTTGGCAGAAAGAAAAATTGTATCTAGACCAACAAATAGAATATTGAACCCAGAAATAAATACTTTTATATATGACCAAATTGTGTTTGACAAGGGTACCAATGATTGTTTAAAGAGGGAAAACACAGCCTTTTCAACATATGGTAATGGAACAATTGGATAGCCACATACAAAATAAAAAAGGATTTAGATTATTATATTAAATCGTACACCAAAATTAACTCAAAATAAATTTAAGGTCTAAATACAAAACCTCAAACTCTAACACTCTTAAAAGAGAATGTAGGAGAAAAGATCACAACATGGAATCTGGTCATTTTTCTTGGGTATGACACCAAAAGCAGAGGCAAAAATTAAAAAAATATAGTTAAATTAGACTACATTAAAATTTGAAACTTTTGTACTTCAAAAGGCAGAATCAACATCATGAAAAGACAGTCTATGGAATAGAATACATTTGCAAATCATATATTTGGTAAGGAGCTCATATTCAAAATATATAAAGAACTCTTCCCTGGCTGGTATGGCTCCATGAGTAGGCACCAGCCTGTGAACCCAAAATCTCTGGTTCGATTCCCCAGCCAGTCAGGGCACATAACCAGGTTGCAAGCCAGGTCCTTAGCTGGAGGCAGGTGAAAGGCAACCATACATTGATGTTTCCCTCCCTCTCTACCTCTTTGCCTTCCCCTTTCTCTAAAAATAATAAATTAAATCCTTAAAAAAAAAAAAAAAAAGAGAGAGATGTTCAACATCACTAATTATTAGGAAATGCAAATCAAAACTACCAGGAGATGCTACTAGGATGGCTACTGTTAAAATTAAATAAATAAAAACAGGAATAACAAGTATTGGTGAGAATGTGGAAATACTGGAGTATTTTTGTATTGTTGGTGGACATGTTAAATGGTACAGCTACTAAAACAAACCATATGACAGTTCTTCAAAAATTTCTAAATAGAATTGACATTTGATCTAAGGATTTCACTTCTAGAATATCAGTAGCAGAAACTCAAAGCGATATTTGTACACCAATGTTCATAGGAATAAGCAAAAGGTTGAAGCAACCAAAGTGTCCATTAATGGATAAATACATCAACAAAATGTGGTGCATACATACAATGGAATATTATTCAGCCTTAAAAAGGGACTAAATTCTGACAGATGCTACAACATGGATGAATCTGAGTGAGTTAAGCCAGTCACAAAAAGATAAATACTGCGTGATTCCATTTATATGAGGTACCTAGAGTAGTCAAATTCATAGAGACAAAAGTGGAATTGTGGTAGCAAAGGGCTGGGGTGGAGGCAATTGTGAATTATCTAATGGATACTGGATTTCATTTCTACAAGATAAAAGAGTTTTGTGGATGGAGAGTGGTAATCATCCCAGAACATGTGAATGTACTTAGTGACATTGAACTATACACTTAAAAAAGGTTAAGATGGTAAAGTTCATGGTATACGTATTTTACTGCAATTGAAAAAAAAAAAAAAAAAAAAAGACATCAGAGGCTGTTCTAAGAATGTAAACTCCAGAGTCAAGCTTTTGAGTCTATTACTTGGTAGGTGAGTCAATGTAGGCATCTATTACTCAAATTGGAAGTCTGTTATTTGTAGTTGAGTCACATTAGACAAGTTATTTCAATGTTACTACATGCTTTAGTTTTATCATCTATGAAATGGGGATATTCAAGGGTTGTTATGAGTGTTAAATCAGCTTATGTAAAACATTTAAATAGTGCCTAGCATATAGTAGGTTTTCTATAAATTGTTGTTATTACAGGCTATACTTTTAATTTTCATTGTTTTTTTTCCTTTCTTCTCCTCTTCCCACATTGTATCATTGGCATCCTGATAAGTTTGTTGGTTTCAATTGCTTTGATTATCAACACATTGCAGCATTCTCTGGCCTTTTCTCTATTTTCTGTCTTTTGTAGTTTTTCTATATAGTCAAGTCTCTTGAAAAATTGTTAATTCATTGTTCACATTGCCAGCCTGTTAGAGTATTGCTTTCTTTCACTTGATGGCATTTCTCTGGGTTCTTAGGTACCATTTTTATTGCAAAAGCATATTTTCTTCCCATTTATTGAAAGTTTGGGAATCCTGGAAGAGCAGTTTCTGGACATTTTAAGTCTTATTTTATTAGATAGTACAAAGGATGATAAAAATTTATATTGCCAGGTTTTAATCTTGGTCAATTCACTATTCACCCAGTTTTCCCTAGAAGGGAGTCCTGAGACAAAGGATCACAAGCAGTTTATTTATTTGTAAAGAGATCTCAGGGAAGGAAGTGCAATTGAGGAGTAGAGAATGAAGGAAGGCAAATGCAAAGAAACATGTTTGGCCTCTTGCTTGTGGGGCATCTTCTATAAACTTTAGAGAAATGCATCTCAAAGGGGAAAAGGCAAAGCATTTCCCTTTCAGCTTCCCCTTCCTTCAGTCAAAGGTGACATCATGGGAATTAATTTTTGTAATTTAATAAAAACAAGTAAGAGCAATTTTAGGAATTCCATTCAACCCTTTTGTCACAGCATAATTAACTGCATAGGTCAGAACAGCAATGGGAAGATTGTACTAAACATTATCTTTTACAATTACATAGTGAGATAAAACAACCACAGCGTAGTAACAAGGTCCCCATGAGCCTACTATGAGATGGACTTGTAACAAAGCTCTGTATTAGATCTGGCTAAGGTACCTTGGTAGGCTGGAGTCCTCTGAATCTTGGATGAATGCTTCCATATTGATAAATTCTTTCTTACCCAGTGGAACATTCCCGTCTCAGTCCAACACCCTTAAGGCACACTTTCACACATGTTCCTCCGAATCCTGCCAAAGACATTGATTCCTGCAATTCCTTTGGTTTGTAAACTGAGAAGACAATGTATTTTCTTGCTTAAGTTGTATTGTTATTCAAATCCTGGTCACTCTTTTGGTGGTAATAAAGAGAGGCAGGAGCAGATACTATTATTATTTTGTGTGGTTGCCCTCTCAGATGTAGCTATTATAGGGTTTTTAGTTGATAGAAGACTGCTTTCCTCAAGTCAAGAGAGAAGATAGATAGATAGATAGAGAGAGAGAGAGAGAGAGAGGTTTTGTCAGTATTAAAACTTCAATGGCATTCAGTTCAAAATACATGCTTAAACACACAAATGTCCCCATCCCAGGCCTTAGGGTGCTACCCTTTCCCTATCAGGGCACTATTTTGATATGGGAGACCTATTGGTGTTACACATACAGTATAGTGGTACTTGTATTTTCAAATTCCTTGCCCCTCTAGCCTCGATTTTCATTACATTCCTTTCTGCAACTTCAGGAGACAGGGAGGTTCTCTGGTTCTCACTTTTTTTTTTTCTGAAGGCTTCCAAAAACAGTTAATGAAAGAGAGGCCAAGTCTGACTCCCTCTCATAGAGAAGTTTCTTGGTTTTTTAAAACTTAGTGTAAACAAGTTGAAGGACTTGAACACATCCAATGTAACACATTTCTCGCATCTTAAAGGATAAACCTCCTAATTTTATCAGGTGCTATCTTTCAAAAACACTTTAACTGAGTCTCCAATAGGCCATTTGACTGTACTACAAGGCCAGCTTCTTCGTGGTGATGATTTGGATCATAACATGAGTGAAATCCCTTAATATCAGCTCATTGTCTGATTTATTTCACTGGACATCACCATGGAAGCTACTACTGCTGTCATCACCTCTAATCATTATGGCTGGGCTGCCACATTTAATAAATCTTACAGTTTTCCTAGATTTCTAGGCTATTTTAGGATCTCAGTCCAAGTTAAGGCGTGTATTATGTACAAATAGGGCTATCCCTCTAGAGCAAAGGCCACTTTAGAGACTGACTGCTCATGGTTGTCTCTGATTACCTAATAAATTTGCTTACCTATGGACTTTCCTTCCTGATAACTTCAGCTTGCCATTATTACTCTATGTCATTGTTTCTCTCTATGCATTATTCAGCTTCAGTCACTCACTGTTAGCTGCCTGCCTCAACCTCCCAATATCTCCAAGTTTAAATTAAATTCTTCAAAAAAAAAAAAAAAAAAAAAAAACCTTTTGTTTAAGCCATATCATTCCTATCTGGATAGCCATGGATTGATTGGCTGCCTTAGCTATGGCACTTACAAATTTTTCAATAAAGCTGGGATGATGGGAGGAACAGATTATGCAGGATCAAACCTGCTTACTTATAGCTTATTGCTCACTGGGCCAATAGGTAGGGCATCTTTCATTAGAAGAAACTGTGAGTGCAGTATATGCTAGCACTGGCATGTGAACTTTCATATACCAACTGTTCTAATCGGGATGGAAGCCCCATGCTCTGCTTTGGGAATGAAAGAAGGTACAGGAACACATTTCCTAAATTTGATAATTATCTTTTCCTCTTCATTGTTTTGAGCATTTGTGTGTCTTAACCATGACAACAAACAATGAATGGATAAAAATTAAATAATCTTCATTGTTTCTTTTAACTCATGATAAACCAAGCATTTAATTTTGTTAATCCAATAATTCTCCACAACTAAATTAATCATCATCTTTAAATCTAGATTTGCCACTTGAAATACAATCACATGTTATTTTTTATTGTTTTAAAATTTAAAAAAGCACTTTTGTATCCGTTACTATATTCAGTCCTCACAACAACCTGGAGAATTAGATGATAGAGATTGAATGAAACTCATAATATAAAGAAACTGCTGAACATTTTGTTCATATGCTATACCTAAGAAATAGCAGTGTACAAATAGAACCAGATGTGCCTTCTCCAGGTTTCCAGTCAAGTATATTTTCTTTTATACCATACCATACCATACCATACTATAACATATCATACCACATCATACCATACCATACCATATCATACCAGTTTATAGATGAACGTATAGATTACATCAATGAGATCCTACTTTGTACAATTTATCTTTACATTTTTACAGGACCCTGGAAAAACACAAACAGATGCATATACACCCAAATACACACACATGCATGTAAACACAGTCTGTGATAATTAGTTTCTTTAGATGTAAAACAAGAGGGTTGAACTAGATGATTTCAAACATTTCTTTTATCTCATATTCAGAGCTTTAAAAACAGACATCGGAGCACCCTGAGGAAGTTCAATTTTATCATACTATAAGCCATCATTAGCATATTTTTCTCTCATATTCACTAGAAAATCAGGCCCTGTTGGCTGTGCTACTTCATACTTTTATTTGTATTACTAATGCCAAGGATGGTGTCTTTCACATAGTAGGCATTCAGTACATTCATCATTTGAATGAAGCAACAACTGGAAATCAAATTTTTGTTCATAATCCTGAAGACATCATATCTTATTATTCATGGTTATATTAAATTAGAGGCCTTGAACAATTGAAAATCAAATTTTAGTTTTCAGTTTAGGACATTAATATTATTAGAGCTAACTGAAGGCAAATGATGAAGGAGGCCAAGTGAGCCTTCAGTGATTGTACATTGCTTCTCTTTCCAAATATGTTCGGTGGTGAGTATGTAATTCACTCACCTAAATGTTCAAAACTGATGGAAATAGAAAGATGGACAATGAAAAAGCAGAACTGCAGAGTAAAGATTTGATGAAGTAGAGTTAATATAATAGATGCAATGAAATCTAAGATATTCTTCTGTAAGCAAATAAATCTTTGAAAACATGACTTGATTTTAGTTTCGATAACTCAAACACAATTGTATAAGAATAAAATAATTGAACTATGCTCTTAGTTCTCTAGTTGTCATTAGCTTGCTTAATTCATTGCAATTTGTTCCAATGTCAGTGACATGCTTAATGTAACACTTAGGACTTGCTGCAATGAAAATATTTTTTAAATGTACCTCTTGTTGTAAAATTGTGTTTCTATTTTGAGGACAGAAAATAGTTTATACAATAATATCAAAATGCATATTTTAAACTAGCATAATATAAATTATAGATATTAGCTATTACTGGCATTTATTTAATGAATGCACCTCGATTCTTATTTTTTAATTCATTAATCATGTAAAAATCACATGGAAGTTTGAGTCTCTACAATAGAGGGATGATTAAATACGTTGATGTGTACCATATATGAGTTCCCAATTAGGCCACATGAGTGTCCCTAGGATGCTTTCATTACTGAGTTTAGGATGACCACATTTCCTATAAGCTGAAGTTCCATGCCTGACTTATGCTTGTTTTCATTTTTTAAAGGGCAATACATTTTTAATAACTGTATGCCATATTTTGTTTGTGCCACATATGTTCAATCTAATAATTTATTTTGTTCACTTTGTGCAATTTTCTTAAGACTCCTTCTGTTTTTTTCCTTTTCAAGCATTAAAGTTACCATGGAAATGGTGCCATTGGCATCATGGGTAGGGCTTTTAGACAAGTGTATCTAGTTGTACCTTGTGGAGTTTTAAGATTCAGATCATGTCATAAAGTGAGCAATATCAAGGTTGACATGCATTTTACCTTCAATATATGTGTTAGCACATTAGTTACAGAAAGCTATGTTTTGATTGAAAATTAAATGACAAGAGAATGAAAGTTAAATCTTAAAGCTCTCCTAGTAAAGCCAATTGGTTCATGTTATATTTTACTCATGTACTGTTAACAATCTATTAATAGTGTATAATAAAAAACTATATTATAACACATTATCTATGTAGTTCCATTTGCAAAATTTAAATTAAGAAAATTCAATATCTGTATTTTTTTTTTTACATGGGTACTATGACATGCCTTTATAGGTCATGTAGCTAGGTATAAGTAAATACCACTTACTTATGTTTATAACATATGCTACTTTTAATTTTCAGGATTAATTTCTACCTTATTAAAATTAATATCTAGAGAAGTGTTGATTTTCATAAATGGTGCCAAAATATACTGAAACATTTTTGTCTAATATTTGCTGAAATTTTTTTTTGCTTTGAAAAATTTTGTTGACTTGAAAAATTTTAAAAATTCAGAGGTCCTTGATCCATTATTGAAATGTTTCATTGTTAACTGTCATATCTAAGTTTCAAATATAATACAGGAGAGGGTCCTCTATGATCCATGGACCAAACCCAGTTTCACTGCCAGTTTTTGTAAATAAAGTTTTATTAGAACATAGTCATGCTTATTTAATTATATGTATTTTCCATGACTGCTCTCACTCTATTATTGGAGAGTTGAATAGTTATAATGAAGACCACTTCATAGTCCCCAAAACCTAAATTATTTACTATCTCTCCCTCTCTAGAAAAGTTTGCCTACTTCTGACATAATATAGCCCTTATTATTCCATTTCTAAACAATAGTCAAACTGCAAAAATATAGTAAGACTGACAGATCATTACTAACAACTAAGACCTATATGCATTGTTCTGGGGGCAAATTCTTCTCCCCCAGCCCAGTGTTTTGTTGTTGTTGTTGTTGTTTGTTAGTTTGTTTTAATTTGGCATGTGCTCTGTGAATGTAATGGTGCTGGCATCTCTCCAATACCTCAGTTATATTTTACCAAGAGAAATGGTATGTTACCTGATTGATAAGTTTGGGAGAGAAATTGAGTATGTATCTATCAGCCTCACTTTTTCCTCCTTTGCCTGAGTGCCAGCTACAGGCCATGCTGAATTTAGCCATGCAGTAAGTATATGGGTAAAGGCTCTCTGCATAGGAAGCCTGCCCTGGGCCATCACTACTTGAGAGTGGACCCTAGAGCTTGGTACCCTCTAGCCCAATGACACAAACCACATTTACAATATCTGCCTTATTACTAATAAAATAAATAGGCATTTTGGTTACCTCTATGCTTTATTATTATTTGGTGATATAAATGTGTATTTATTAAACCAGAAAGATAATAGTGGAACTAAAATGAAAGAGAGAGACAGAGAGGAACTCCCTCTCCATCAACCTTACTCTCTCTAACTGAGTGAACAGTATTGCTGGTTGATGTCATAAACTTTTTATGCTAAATTTTACAGTTAAAAGAAAATAAATAAGCTTTCTGTGTGTAACAGGGTGTCAAGTTAAGCAGTAACCTTCATAAGTGTAGGAAGTCCTTCCTTACAGAAGAGTTACAGGTAGTAAGTATGCAAAAATGATAGTGTTAGAAATTCAGACAAGTATCACAAATAGATGAGACAATAAGTGAAAGGTTCATGGAGATCTTCATAATGGAGACATTAGGCAGTTCCTACACAAATTTGCTGATCAATCTTATCATAAATATAGAGAAGCAGTCAGACTTTGTGGTGCCTGATATGGCACAATATGAAAAAAATGCCATGCACTATTCTTTCTTGCTGAAAATGGTGAACCTGAATCTAATCAAATCACTGGATCACATTGATCAGGCTTGGTAAGTTTCCTTCCATTCCTATTTCATGTTTATATCCTGAAAGGGTTTGGATACTATCAAATGCTTTTCCTGTATTTATTGAGATAATTATGTGTTTTTTGCTTTTTATTCTATTGATTATTAAACCAACACTGCATACTTTGGACCCTAATTGTCTATTGTACAATTCTTTTTTGTTTTGCTAGTACTTTGGTGGTGATTTTTGCATCTATGTTTATAAGAGATACTGGCCTATAGCTTTCCTTTCTTGCAATGTCTTTGTATGGTTTTAGCATCATTGTAATAATGGTCTCATGGAATGATTTTTAAGTGTTTTTTTTTTTTTCCTATTTTTTGGACAAGTTGTGCACAATTGCTATTCTTTAAATGGTATAATTTAGCAGAATGAAGCAAGCCAAATAGCCTTGACTGTTTCTTTCTAAGAAATTTTTTATTATTAATTTAACTTCTTCACTTGTTATGTAGGTCATTCAGGATATACATTTCTTTCTTGAGTTGGTTTTGTTGGTTTGTTTCTTTCTAGGACTTTGTCCTTTAATCTGTTATCTAATTTATTGGTATATTATTGCTCATAGTAATTCTTTTTATTTCTTTTTTAAATTTAATTTTATTGTTGTTGTATTACATCCATCCCCTTTTTCCTCCCCTCTGTCCCCTTCCCCACCCACCCACTCCCCCACAAAGTCAATCCCACTTGTTGTCCATGTCCATGGTTCTTCCATATTAGTTTCTTGTATTTTTGTAAGATGAATAATAATAATGTTGAGTATCAGTAATTTGAGTTACCTCTCTTTTTTATCTTAGTCATTCTAGCTAAAAAATTGTCCATTCTTAGCCTTTTTGAAATAACATAATTTTGTTTTAATAATTTTCTCTATTGTTTCTCTATTCTCTATATCATTAATTTTACTCTAATTTTTATTATGTCCTTTTTTGCTTTCTTTTCCAGTGTCTTAGGTTGTAGACTGGGTTATTGACTTGAGATCTCTTTTTTGTCAATATAAGCATTTAAAGCTGTAAACTTCTAAGTACTCCTTTAGCTATATTATAAAAGTTTTGTTGAGTCTTCATTTTTATTTGATTCAAAGAATTTTATGACTTTACCATTTATTTATTGGTCATTTAGGAGTATGTTGTTTAATTTCAACATATTTGTGAGTCTCCCAAGTTTTTTGTTAGTGATTTCTAATTCTAATCCATTGTGGTTGCAGAATATACTTTGCATTCTTTTTAAAATTTGAAATTTATCAATATTTGTTTTATGCCTACTAACTTGTCTATGCTGAAGAACATTCCATATTACTTGAAAAAATGCAGGTTGTTTCAACAAATGGTGTTGGGAGAACTGGATAGCAACATGCAAAAAGATAAAACTAGACCACCAACTTACACCATACACCAGAATAAACTCAAGATGGATAAAGGATTTAAACATAAGCAGTGCCACCATAAAGTTCCTGGAGAAAAATATAGGCAGTAAACTTTTGGATATCCTACTCAGAAATATGTTTACTGATACTTCACCAAGGGCAAAGGAAATAAAAGAACAAATCAACAAATGGGACTATATCAAAATGAAAAGTTTGGAATGAAGAAAATATCAGCAAAATTCAAAGGGAACCAACTGTATGGGAAAACATAATTGCCAATGATACCTCAGACAAGGGTCTGATCTCCAAAATATATAAAGAACTAATGCAACTCAACACCAGGGAGACAGCCCAATTAAAAAATGGGCAAAGGACCTGAACAGACAACTCACTGAGGAAGATATACAAAGGGCCCAGAGGCATATGAAAGAATGCTCAACATCACTAGTCTCTCTGATACTACATTGTAATATCTATCTGATAACTACAATAAGATACCACCTCACACCTGTCAGAATGGCAATCATCAACAAATCAACAAACAACAAGTGTTGGTGAGGATGTGGGGCAAAGGGAACCCTTGTGCACTGTTGATGGGAATGTAGGCTGGTGCAGCCACTATGGAAAACAGTATGGGGTTTCCTTAAAAAACTAAAAATGGAACTGCCTTTTGATCCAGCAATTCCACTACTTGGACTATACCCAAAGAACCCTGAAACACCAATTCATAAGAACCTATGTACACCTATGTTCATAGCAGCACTATTTACAATATCCAAGTGCTGGAAATAGCCTAAGTGCCCATCAGTGGATGATTGGATCAAAAAACTTTGGTACATTTACACAATGGAATACTACACAGCAGAAAGAAAGAAGGAACTTGTACCCTTTGCAACAACATGAATGGAACTGGAGAGTATTATGCTTAGTGAAATAGGCCAGTCAGTGAAGGACAAACACCATATGATCTCACCCATTACAGGACAATAATGAACAAAACTAACAACAAGCAAAACAGAACCAAATATATGAATACAGTGAATAGGCCTCCAGTGGTCAGGGGGAAGGGGGTTATGGGGAGGGGGGAGGCAGAGGCAAGGAAGGGGAGCAGTTAGGACAAGAACCTAGTATAAAGGAACCATGGACGTGGACAACAGGTGGGATTGACTTTGGGGGGAATGGGTGGTTGGGGAGGGGGATGGAGGGAGCAAAAAGGGGATGGATATAATACAACAACAATAACATTAAAAAAAATGCAGGTTCTGTTGTTGTTAGGTAGGGTGTTCTATAGATACCTGTTAGGTCTAATTGGCTTATAGTGTTGTCCAAGTGTTGTATCTTCTTGTTCTTCTACTTATTCTACCCATTATCGAAAGGTGAGTTAGGAAGTCTCCACCTATTATTTTTGAATTGTGTATTTCTTTCTTCATTTTTATCAGTTTTTGCTTTTTTTTATATTGGTGCTCTGTTATTAAGCAAATACATGTTTGTAATTATTATCTATTTCTGATGCATTGATGATCTTTATCAAATACTTCTTTTTATCCCTAGCAACATATTTTGTTTTAAAGTCTGTTGTGTCTGATATCAGTACAATCACTTCAGTTTTCTTGTGATTGCTGTTTGCATGATATGTTTTTTCATCAATTTCTTTTATTGATTTGTATCTTTGAATCTAAATTGTATTTCCTATAGATAGCTTATAGTTTGATCATTTTTAATCCAATGTAACAATCTTAGTCTTTTTATTGGATTGTTTACTTATGTTAATGTTGATATGGATAAGAGATGGATTTATGTCTGCCATTTTACTTTTTGTTTTCTCTGCCTCATATCTTTTTTTTATCCTTTGATTCTCCTTCATTGCTTTCTTTTACATTAGGTGAGTATTTTTCGATTAAAACAATTACTATTTATTCTGAGCTATTTCTTTAATAGCTTCTTTTTAGACTCACCATGTACATCTTATAAAAATTAGCTTCAGATTTTTGGTGTGTCTAGCAAACAACTATTGATAATAGCAAATACATTGGATAAGCAGTGATTTTTAATTTATCAGTATTCATGAACAATAGGTGGAGATGGAAGAAATGATGTATGTTAAATTTAATATCTCCCCTAATTTTAAACTTATAATGAAATTGGTTATTTATTCAACAGAGATAATTGGGGCTCAGTGAGGTGAGTGATTAACCCAAGGGTAAAAAGGATCAAATCAGGCTTTAGATTGACCCCAAACCTGTGTTCTTTCCTAACAACATATAAAATTCAGAAGAAAGGACATTTAAATATTTTTCATTTCAAAATAATTTCAGATTTATGGAAAAGTTACAAAATAGCAGTCTTCCCAGATACCTGACCTTTTGAAGTAGCCTCAGCTAATGTATAAAACCTCTGTGAATGCTTACTCAAGTTATTTAAAAAATAATTGTTATTAAATAAGTAAAATTTGAAATAAATTAACTGAGCTCAAAATTAAGATGGGGGAATTTACAGTAGTGAGAAATGCAGTCTCTTTAAAGGAAGAGAAGGTTTGAGGCTGAACAATGCACAAGTGTATAGAAACCAGGCCTAAGTCTTGAAGCTTATGGTCTATGGTTTTAATTTGTATTCAGAAATAACAGTGTAGGCTGTAAGCCCTAGAGCTACCAATATAAGACTGGAATTAAGAAGGACTTCTTATCAATGAACTAGGGACTAGGAAATTCTCTATTGTAGGCCTGTGGAGGCACTAAAAAAGCTTGATTTTTATCTAGGACTCTGGATAAAGGGAAATGATCCACTAGAAATTGAAACACCAAGACAATTTTCATCAATAAACAACAGCTCCTAGACATAGTCAGTACTCAATATTTTCTGAATCTTTCAGCACTTAACAAAAGACATTCCTCCCCTTCAATCCCTAAGAGCCCTGTGAATGCACATTAGCAAAGAAATAATACATGTCACTAGGTTATGCACAAGTGAGGCATCAAGACATCTGGTCCCTAAGTAAAATCACAATCAGCTTTGAGTTTGCTTTAGTGTTGGAGTTGAGCAAGTCACTTTAAGGACCACAGTGCTGCTGAGTGGCATTCAGGAGCGACAGCCTGGCAGTTGCTGGCAGGAAGGCCCTGGTGTTTCCTGGCATGGCTGGCACCTCAGTGCCTATGATTTCCCAGCAAATGCTATGTCAGAGTCTGTGGACACACAGAGGGAGGAGCAGATGTTGACCTCTGATCCACAGCCTTCTGGCACATTTCATTTTTCTTCTTCATTTGAAAATTCATTCATAGTAAGTTGTTAATGTTCTGTCCATTCCATCTTGTCCTGAATGCCACCTGCCATTAGTAAGTGCTTCACACAGTGCTGCAAAGACAGTTCTTTCCGAGAGAAAAATGAAAATGCTACTTTTAAAGTTTGCCATATTTTTCTCAGGCCTATGAGGGCAGTATTGTATTTCAGGTTAGAGCAAAGAAACTCCTGGCAATTGTATTTTGGGGGGGGAGGGGGGGCATGGTACATTTATCTTCCTATGGTGGGAAAACCTAGAATCCCAGCTGGAAGAACATAGCTTTGTACTAGTCTTGAAAGTTGGTGGACCCAAGTTTGATCTGTAGCTGCTGTAGCTGTGTCACCTCTGGCAAATAGATAAACAACCCTAAAGATCTTTTCCATAAAATTAAAAAAAAAATAGTACTACCATTCTAATAGGATTGTCCATTAGTATTCTATATAAAATATAATAATAATGTAATTAATATATATAGTATATATTATACTATATGTTGTACATATTAAACTATATATAGTATATAGTAATGTTTATTAAAGTTAGTTCTTAGCCCTAGCTCCTGTGGCTCAGTGGATTGAATGCCAGCCTGTGAACCAAAGGGTCACTAGTCTAATTCCCAGCCAGGGCATATGCCTGGGTTGCAGGCCAGGTCCTCAGTTGGGGTTGCATAAGAGGCAACCACACATTGATGTTTTTCTCCCTCTTTTTTTCCCTCCCTCCCCTATTCTAAAAATAAATAAATAAAATCTTTTTAAAAAGATAAGGTGAGTCCTTAAAATAATTATTTTTTCTAATAATTGCTTTTCTCCTTTTCTTCCACCAAATAACCTTTATAACTTCAGTAATTTGATATACCTTTTCTTTTGCTTATTTTGCATGGTATGTTTCTAGTGATTTTCTGGAGCTAGAGAAGGTAGGGAATCAACTTTGTTTTTTTATCTGTGTAGTGATCTCTGGGCTGAAGTTCTTCCCTGTTCAGTGGTCTGCAATGAGGATGATTGCACAAGAACACCAGTTAGTATCTATTGTCATTATCATATATTCCTCAGAAAAAGGTTTGTTCCATTTTTGCTGGCTATATAACAAATAAATCCAAACCTTTGCATCTTAAAATACTGGCATCATTTAATTTTCTCTTCCTGAATCTATAAGTTGGGCAAAATTTGTGAGGATAGCTCCTCTCCACTCATCTAGGTCAGTTGGGGCAGCTTGAAGGGTGGGGACTGGGACATCTGAAGCTAGTACTTTCCTGACTGGAGGAGACTACTGAGGGGGTTGAGAAATTGGAATATGGAAGAGGTAGGGATCCTCCAGCCATTCTCTATCTTTCTGTGGTATCTCCAAATAAGCTCTACAGCTTTGAATGAACTGATCTTCTTATCTGTGGCCTCTAGTCTGGCACAGCACACATCAAGAGAAAGAAAGAGAAGAAGAGAGAGAGAGAGAAGGAGAAAGAGAGAGAGAGGAGAGAGGGAAAGTGGAGGGGGATGGGGAGAGGGAGAGGAAGAGATAGGAGCTGTATTGCCCTTTAGATTTACCTTCAGACCCCATGAAGCACCGCCTCCATGATGGCACGAGCCCTAACACTGGTTCATATTAGAGGAGGGGACTAGATTTCACCTTTTAATGGGCAAAGTATCAAATTCTGGAGGAATGTATATAACCAGGATTATTGCTGTGATCATTTTTATAAAATGCAACCTGTTGTAGAGTTTAAACAGGTTTTTAACGAAAAGGATTAAGTAATTTCTCCAAACATTATATATTTTGTTCAGCATTTTAAATAAGATTTTATTCATTATTTTTAGAGAGAAGAGCAGGGAGAGAGGCAGAGAGGGAGAGAGACATCAATGTGTGATTGCCTTTCACCTGCCTCCAGCTACAGATCTGGCTGGAGACTTGGCTTGCAACCTGGTTCTGTGTTCTGACTGCGAATTATACCAGCGACCTTTGGGTTTGCAGGCTTGGTGCCTTATCCATTGAGTCACTAGCCAGGGCCTATCCAGCTTCTTTTTATTTATTTATTTACAATTTTATTTATTATTTTTAGAGAGAGGGGAAGGGAGAGAGGCAGAGAGGGAGAGAAGCATCAACATATGGTTGCCTTTCACCTGTCTCCAGCTACAGCTGGCTGGCTTGCAACCTGGTTATGTGTCCTGACTGGAAATCGAACCGATGACCTTTGGGTTCGCAGGCTGGCACATTTCCACTGAGCCACCCCTGTTCAGCTTCTTAACTCCCTCATATAGTACTAAGTGGATAGCAAATTGTCTAGAGGAGGAGTTTTTAAAATTTTAGGTGTCAAGCCCCTAAAATCTCTTGAAAATTATTGAGCACCTAAATGAGATGTTATATGGCTTGTGCCTATTAATATTTAAGGCAGTAGATGAAAACTGTGAAATATTTAAAATATTTATTTTAAAAATAATAATTCTATTTTATATTAACATAAATTATATAGTTTATGAAAATAACCTCCTTCTTGAAAAAAGGAGGTTATTAATAATAGTGGAATTTTAAAAACATTTTTACATTCTCTTTACTATCTGGCTGAAGAGAAGATAGCTGGATTTTTCTACTTGTTTCTGCATTCAATTTGTTGAACTTGTGTTGGTTGAAGTTTAAGGAAAAATATCTGGAGTTACACAGATATGTAGGTGAAAGGGAAGATGTGTTTTAGTAATCTTTTCAGATAATTTGGACATTCTGCATTAATACTATACCAAAACTTTAAAAAGTGCTTGCTTCCTAAAGGTAAGTTACAATGTAAAATCTAAAATCATATCAGTGAATCTACACACTTGTGAGAAAATAAGTGTAAAAAGGACAAATAGCATCTGAGTATTATAGCAAAAATAGTTTTGATTTTAAAGACTGGAAATGTCTTGGCGGATCCCAGAAAGCTTGAATACACTTGAAAAATCATAGGTGCATAATTATTCAACAGTCTACCCTAGGCTTTTGAAATTGTGCCACATTGACCCCTCTCATTTTCTGTTTCTTTTTTTATGGCTTTTTTTCTTAATCTTTTTGCCTTTTGACCTAACCTATCCATTATTCCTGCCTTCTCCTTCCCAACCCTGCCATTTTCCCATTAAATTTATTAAGTGTACAACTCAGTGTCTACTGAAGTTTTGTAAACTTCATCACCTCAGGTTGTGAGTTGGCTGCATTTTTCTACCAAGTTACTCCTGCACTAATAGTCTCAGGAGGCTGGGTCTAATTGACTCGTGTGTCACTGGTTACCTGGCATGAGGTTTGAACTCTGGCCCCCTGGGTAGGAAAGAATAAAGTAAAAATGGTGGAAGTCTTTATGGGCCATGGGTACTTTTCTTCTAAAGTACTTATAATCAAAGACATTTCTTTCTTTTTTTAAAAAAAAACTATTCTAAGATATTATCTCTATTCACTTTCTAATTTCTTAAATTATTTTTGTTACTTCTATGATATTGTGTTGTTTATTTGATTTGTATCTATCTTTCCCAGTTGTATGTCAACTCTATGAAGGAAGGGACTTTTCCTTCTTGTTTTATTTCTAGTCATAAGAATAATCCCTGGTGCATAATAAGGCTCAATAAATAGTCTGTGAATGCTTCTGCCTGTAAGGAGTTTAAATGTGAAAACCTTCCTTAAGATGTAGATAAAAATTTATATGTATTTTATATTCATCACTCTGAGACATTTTACAATGTGAGACCATCTGACAGTGATGAAGAGCCAAACTATGAATTAGAGATACCCAGGTTCAAACCCTGGCTCTCCCAATTTTCAGAATAAGGGCCTTTGCCTCTGACTCACTGTAAAATTGGGATGCTACTGCTATTAGTCTCATAGCATGATCAAGAGTGAAGTGCTTAGACTAGTACTATCATGTAGGAAAGACTAGGTCTACTGTTTACTGTTACGATTAAGCTGTTCTACCTAAGAGTTATCCTGCTTCTTTGATAATGAAGAACATTACGATTCTTTCAAATTGTGGGGAGAAGACGGTAGAGAGAAATCCTATTTTTTCCTTACCAAGTAATTTCAGATAGCTTTTGTATTTCCAGGATACTATTTCCTTCACATGTGGCTTAGAGAGGGTAGATGGTCCTGAAGGTTGTAGAACTATGAAGCCAGTGGATAAGGCAAAAACCATGGACTGTGAAAGAAAGCCTGAGAATGTGAATGCTTTTCAGATGAAAATAGAAAAACCAATAATAATTGTTACCTTGTTTTGACATGCATTATTCAAAGCCCAAAATTAAATATAACTTAATCTTTATTTAAATTTATTATCACAACAAACCTATGAGGCAGGATCAATTAATATCTAGCTTTTTAAAGAAGAAGCAAGGATGATACAACAAGTGAAGTATTTTACACAAAGTTACATAGGCTGGGTTACAGGTTATTTTGTTTACACATTCATGCTTTTTATAGGTTGTCTTGCTTCTATATCTATGCCTTTTAGCCACTGAGACGGTTAAAAAGTTTCTGAGTGGCTTCTATTCTGTACAGGTAAGTAGACTGATCTCTGTACACATTTCCACATATTTAGGTAAATGGAAGAGGCATATGTAGGGGCTTTCTCTAAACCAAACTATTACTCTGTAGGTGAGAGTCCCTTGGGCCATAACTCTGAGGTATGTATAACCCTGATTCTCTTTTCCTCTGATTGACTTGGTAGGACACACACATTCTTCACTTGCCACTGGGATGAAATAAGACAAACAAATGTGCAGATGTGGTATACATTTTAGAAAATGTATTCAGTCTCTTATCAACAGCAAAATGTTTGAGACACTGGGATACTGTCAGGAAATCAACCACAAACTAGTTTGGGTTTGAAAACAAAGGTGCGTCTAAAGAAATTGAATACTACTGCTACTGTAAAGCACAGAGAAGGGAGAATTGACTTCGGAAAAGAGAAGAGCCATCTTACAATAATGAAATCGTCACTTGTCAGCCATTAAGGCTAAGAAAAATGTATAAGCAAAGGACATAAAGAAACAATCCATTTCCCCAAAGGAGATGGTTAAGGAATGACTGTACTTCACAGATAATTGAAACTTGAGTAATATTTTATTCCTCTCAATGCATGTGAAATGATTTTGCCATTGGTATGTTTTAAACCATGAAAGCACATTACCTCCATTTAATGCAGGTTTAATTTTATTTTAACCTGCCTCCCAAAGGAGATTCAAAGCTATTGTAAGGCTCTGCTAAAAGCAATGTTCTCCTAGAGAGGACATGAATGATATTTTGTGTTCTTAGAAAACATCCTGGTGTCTATGAAAGCATGAAATTTTGGGGTACAACATAGTAGTTTGGAAAGATGACTACTACATTTAGGAGACCTTGCTTTCCATACCAGATTTACTTCCAATTTGATCAGCTTCTTGGTCTTTAGTTTCCTCAGCTGTAAAATAAAAGGAGTATTCTGCAAGTAAATTCCTACCTAGCTCTTAACACTTTTATAAATCATCTAATTTCAAGCTTGGTAAACTATAGGGACATATAGAATAATCTGGAACTTGCAGATGGATAACTTTTGTTCAGGTGAAAGTTGTTCCATGGAATAATGGGGTTTGAGAACAAATGGTTATTATACGGGGGACTTGGAGTCCTAATGGGTGAACTAAAGTTAGAGCTAATTATCCTGCTTACCTCACAGGGTAGAGGATCAACCACAAAACCTTTTTAAAGCCACATTCCTTTCCTTACTCACCCTAAGCTAAGGAAAGCAGAGATCTTGTCTACCTTGTCCTCTTCACCCACTTGGCTATGGCAGGCCAGGTACCCAATAAATAACAATGAAAAAAAAAAAAAAAACACGTTTGTGTTTTTAATTACAGTTGACATACAACATTATATTAGTTTCAGGTGAACAACACAGTGATTAGACACTAATGTAATTTATGAAGTGGTCACCCCAATAAATCTGATATCATGCATACTTATTAAAATATTATTGACTATATTCTGTACTGTACTTTACCTCCTCATGACTATTTTGTAACTAGATATTTGTACTTCTTAATCCCTTTCCCCTTTTCACCCATATCCCCAACTCCCCTCCCATCAGGCAACCATCAAAATGTTCTCTGTATCTGTGAGTTTCTTTCTGTTTTGTTTGTTTCGTTTGTTTTTTAAATTCCATATATAAGTGGTCATATGTTACTTGTTTTCCTCTGTCTGACTTATTCTGCCTAGCATAATACCCTCTAGGTTAGTCCAGGTTGTTGCAGATGGCCATATTTTATTTTATTTTTTATGATTGAGTAACATTCCATTGCACACATGTACTGCTTATTATTTATTCATCTGCTGATGAACACTTAGCTTGCTTCTATATCTTTGCTATTGTAAATAATGTTATAGTGGAGATATAAGATGCATATGTCTTTTCAAATTAGTGCTTTAGGTTACTTTAGATGGATACCCAGAAGTGGAATTGTTTCATCCTTCTTTGTCTCTTGTTATAGCATTTGTTTTAAAGCCTATTTTGTCTGGTGTAAGTATTGCTACCTCAGCTTTTTGTTTTGCTTTGTTTCCACTATGGTGAAATATCCATTTCCACTTTTATATTTTTTTATTTTACTCTCTGTGTCTGAAGTGAGTCTCTTATAAGTAGCATGTGTTAAGGGTCTTGTTTTCTTTTCTTTTTTTTTTTATTTCATTATTTTTAGAAAGAGGGGAAGGGAGAGAGGCAGAGAGGGAGAGAAACATCAATATCAATGTATGGTTGCTTTTCATCTGCCTCCAGCCACAGACCTGACTGGAGACCTGGTTTGCAACCTGGTTATGTGCCCTGGCTGGGGAATCAAATCTGCGACTTTGGGTTCGCAGGCCGGCGCCTTAACCACTGTGCTACCAGCCAGGGCAAGGGTCTTGTTTTCTTATCCATTTAGCCACACTATGTCTTTTAATTGGACCATTAAATCTAATTTCATTCAAAGTCATTGTCAATAGTTATGTTATTGCTATTTTATTATTAATCATTTTTATTGTTTTTTTCTTTATCTTAAAAAAGTCCCTTGAGTGAACCCCTTTAGCTCATTCTTATCTGGGAATCTCTAGCTGTTCTTCAATTCTAAATAAGAGCTGTGATAGGTAGAATAATCTTGGTTGCAGGTCTTTGCTTTTTCTCACTTTGAGTATTTTGTGCCCATCTCTTTTGGCCTGCAAAGTTTCTGTTGAAAGATCAGCTAACAGTCTAATGGGAATTTCCTTGTAGGTAAGTAACTGCTATTCTATTGCGGCTTTTAAAATTCTCTCTTTGTCTTTAACTTTTGGCATTTCATTTATGATATTTCATGAGGTGGATATTTTTGGGTTCATCTCAGTTGGGACTCTGCTTTTCCTGGGCTATACATGTGTCTATTTCCTTCACCAGATTAGGGAAGTTTTCTATCATTACATTTTAAACTAGGTTGTCAATTCTGTGCTCTATCTCTCTTCTTCTGGTACCTTTTTGATGTTGGTACACTTGTTGTTCCAGAGCATCCTTAAACTGTCCTCATTTTTGTTGCTTTTTTCATTTATATTGAATTCATTGAGGTGACATTGGTTAATAAAATTTTATAGGTTTTAGATTTGTTGTACTATGTATTTAACACTGCAAGTCAAGTCTTTTTTTTTTTTTTTTTTTTTTTCATTATCATTTATCACCCTATACCCTCTTCTATTTCCCCCACTCCCTTTCCTTACTGGTAATCACCCTGCATGTATGTGTCTATGAGTGTCTTCCTCCCTCCCTCCTCCCTTTCCTCCTTCCCTTCCCTCCTTCCCTTCCTTCCTCTCTCCCTTCCTTTCTTCATTTCCTTTCCTTTCCTTTATTCCTTTACCATTATTATACATCCTCGAAACTACCATCCCCTTTGACAGTTGTTAGTCTCCTCTCTCTATGAGTTTGTTTCTATTTAGTTTGTTAGTTTAATTTGTTTATTAGATTCCACATATGCTGAAATCATATGGTACTTGATTTCTCTCACTAGCTTATTTCACTTAACATAATTCCAGGTCGATCACACTGTTATTTTTTTATGACTGAGCAATATTTTGTTTTGTAAATGTGCCACAGCATTTTTATCTACTATCTACTGATGGGTACTTGAGCTACTTCCAATTCTTAACTATTATAAATAAGGCTGCAATGAACACAGGGGTATACATATTCTTATGAATTAGTGTTTTGGGGTTTTTTAAAAGATTTTATTTATTATTTTCAGAGAGAGAGGAACGGATAGAGGACTAGAAAGGGAGAGAGACATCAATGTATGGTTGCCTTTCACCTGCCTCCAGCTTTCACTGCCTCACCAGTCTCCTGGCTGGAGACCTGACTTGCAACCTGGTTATGTGCCCTGGCTGGGAATTGAACCAGCAACCATTGGTCTAATCTACCATTGATTCCTTATGATGTAGTCTTCATTTCAGTTATTGTGTTCTTCATTTTTGGCTGGTTCAATTTTATGTTTCATATCTCCTTTTTTGTGTTTCCTATCTCTTTGTTAAAGTTCTCACTGGGATGTTTGACCAGTTTTATAACCAATGTTTTGAACTCTGCATCTGGTAGATGCTTGTCTCCATTTTACTTAGTTTTTTTAAATGCATTTCTGTTCTTTCATTTGAGACATTCCTCTTTGTCTTCCTATTTTGTCTGCCTCTTTGTGTTTACTTATAGTATGCGGTAGAGCTGTTATGTCTCCTGGGCTTGGTATAGTGGCCTTATGTAGTAGGTATCATGTGGGGCCCAGTTGCATAGTCTCTCTAGCTACCTGCACTGGTTTCTTTAAGTATGTCCCTTGTGTGGGTTGTGTTTTCCTTTGAATTGTATTTGAGCCTTGATTGTTATTGGCACATTAATAGGAAGGGTTGACTTTTGGGCTAATTGGTGTAAGGGCTGGCTGTGACTATAGTGGAGGAGTTGTTGCGCAGGGGTTCATTTTGTGGAGCAGGATTTTCTTTAGTAGGACACTGGTGCTTGCTGACTTGCCCTTTGTGTCATTTGTGGAGTGTGTTGGTTCTGGGACCAGGTTGATGGAGACTCAGGTATGGTGCCTGTTGGCTGGGTTAAGGGAGGGCTCAGCAAAGAAACATAACTTCTTTTAGCAATTCTGTCTTTGAAAAAGCTGCCCCGGCCCCCAGCCTTTCCCTGCAACCAGACAATTCTGTCTCTTCCCACACATCCCTCGCACTTTTCAGCTTGTGCCCAGTGTTAGGGCTCAGAATGACTCTATCAGTGAGTAAACCCATGAAAGGGCCCTTTAAGAGGAACATCTGGGACTCCAGGAACCCTTTCCTCTCCCCATCTCACTCAGACCCTATCTCTGCTGTTATCACAGCCAAAAGTCTTGGATACTTTTCTTACTCACAATGGAGCCCCAGGCTGGGGAGCCTGGTGTGGTACTGGACCCCTCGTTCCTCAGGGGGTGGGAGGACCCTTTGAAACTCAGGTGTCCCTTTTTATTTTTAGCTGTCACACATGTGGGACTAGCCCATTTGACATCTTTACCCCTCCTACCAGTCTCCAGGTGCCTTTTTTGTATATCCTTAGTTATAGAACTTTTGTTTAGCTAGACTTCAGGTGCTTCTCAATGATGATTCTATAGTTTAGTTGTAATTTGATGGGCTGTGGGAGAAGATGAGACAGTATTTACCTACTCTACCATCTGGATCAGAAACCAATAACATTTTTAAATGAATGAATCAAAACTTATTTGTCTGGACACAACCCTATGAATCTTTTGAGGCTTTCAGAAACAACTCCTGGATTTGCACTATGATAGATGAAAAAATCTTTTTTCATTTTTTTAAAATTTTATTTGTAGAGATCAAACTTGCAATATGATGTTCATGAATAAGCAATTTGTACTTAGCCCTCCACAGCTTCTTGATAACAATGATCTAATTCTTTGTAACTTGTTAGTTTGTGAACTGTCAGTTCTCCGATTTTACTTTAGGAAAATGAATGATTAATTAGCCTGTACAAAAATTTGAATTGTGAATTTAAAAAATTATTCCCTGTTTATTTTTTGCTTTATTTTTTTTCACTTTTTAACCAAAAACTTAAAGCAAAAAATTTCAAATGTAAACATTCAGTTTTTGGAGTATGGACTTAGCTTCTATGGGTGACTTGATATTTCACCATGTATTGACACATGCTGGAGAGTTCTTTCTGGTTGCCAATGTTCCATCTAATTTCCATGGATGCATAATTATAAGAAAGTCTCATTTTGAAGAGAATTGTGATAATGTGCCTTTGTCTGCTGAGCAGTGCAATGCAGGGGTTTTTGACTCAGTCTCTTTCTTGGATTCCTTTTTAAATTCATCAGCCTTGTCTAGAATCTTGGAAAAGATATGCAACCAGAGGTATAAAGCAATGCATATACTGGATTGAAAAATAATAGATCTGTTAAAAGTTGAATAAATAAATTCAAATAAATTGTATTTTAATTGAATGAATTTGGTGATTTCTTATTGTTAAACATTATACTTTGGTGTTAAGAAATTTTAAATTGAAAAAATACATATACTGTGAAATCAAAGTTCAGCTAGCAAATGATTTATTTAAACAGTTAACTTGAATATACTACCCATTTTCAACATTTCTGAGGGTTGTACAATATAGCTACATGTCTGAATATAATGCTTAATAATTTGCAGATTGCTTTTTTAGTTCTTATATATCTCTCTATGTATAATGAAGAGTTTCTCTTGTGAATAAGCATTGTAACTTTCACTGCTTTGTTGGTTCTGACATATCCCTCCATTTATAATGAAGAGTCTCTAGTAAATAAGCACTGTCACCTGCACAAGCTCTTGATGAGGCCAAGTTGAAGTAAAAAACAAAGTCCTATAAAACTACCCTGCTAAAATTGGCTATTAATCTGAATGCTGTTTTCTTTGGAATATAAGAAATGTTTTTATTCTTGTCTTGGACCTCATATCACATTCTTCTGAGATTCCATAATGAAGGATTTTATTAGGCTCTATTATTTGTTCAAGTATTTTTATATTTAGTTAGTAGGACTATGAAGAGGTTGAGAGATTAATAATGCAAGGAATGCATATTGCTAACAGAATAACAGCATTTTTTTTATATTGCCAAGTCCATTAATAAAAGACTACATCATAATTTTAAAAGCTGTGGCTGTGCCCGTCATGCAAGGACAATATGAATGCTAGTTGGGTTTTGTATGGGTTTCACACATTTCTCAATGCCACTCTTAACAGCCGTGCCAACAAATTAACCTTTTCAAGGTTACTTGCTTTTCCATGTGGAATTGTCTCTAACTTTCCTTGGATAGGAAACACAGAAGTAAAATTATAAGTTATTTGTAGACAGTAAATTTGATAAAAAGTCTCATCTTTCAAAAATGTATTTTTAACATTTTCATGACATTGGAACTTTATTTTTGCTCATCAATTTTGCAAATAAAAGTGTTTTATTATGAAAGCTAATAGAGGACTTACTTTTAAGTGAAATCCAAAGACAGAAATATCAATATCTTTTATAAACATTTCTCTGCATAAACAAAAATAGATAGTGTGGTTATATTTAGTCACAGACCCTTTTGGGCAAAGGGCAGGAAAATGCTGTGAACTTTGATTAGCTGCAGTTGCACTTTGGGCAAGTCACAGGCTTGGAGTCCATTATATGTGAATGATCTTCACTACTTCAGTTTCTTCACAATGAAAACATATAGTAAAAGTTGCTATGAAGCCAATTATACAATTTAAGTAAGGCATTTGGAATGAAAGTAATTTATTTTTAATTTATCAGTACATTATAAAAATAGATAATTTAAGTAAAGATTTCCACTACCTTCCTTTCTTTTTTTTTCCTTTTCTTTCTTCCTTCCTCCCTCCCTCTCTCCTTCCCTCCCTTCTGTCCTATCTCCTTTCTTTTTATCTTTCTATTAAAATTTAATTGATATATTAGTTTCAGGTTATAACATAGTATTTCAATATTTATGCATATTGCAAAAGATTCACCACATTAAGTCAACATCCATCACCACACAGTTATAAATGTTTTTCTTGTGATGACAAGTTTTAAGATCTATTTTCTTACAACTTTCAAATGCATAGTACAGTATTATTAACTATAGTCACTAGGCTTTATGTTACATGCCCCTTATTATATAACTAGAAGTTTATATTTTGACAACTTTAACTCATCCCCCCCCCATCCCCTACAACTCCCATCTCTGGCAATTACCAATCAATTCTTTGTTTTTATAATAATGGGTTTGCTTTTGTTTTCTGTTTATTTTTATTATTTTTAGTTTCCACATATATGTGAGTTCATACAGTATTTGTCTTTTTCTACCAGATGTATTTCACTTAGCATAATACTGTCAAGATCAATCTATGCTTTTGCAGATGGCAAGATTTCCTTATTTTATTGTGGCTTAATAATATTTCTTTATGCGTGTATCATACTTTTTATTCAGTCCTCCATTGATGGATACTTAGATGACTTCTGTGTCTTAGCTGTTGTAAATAATGCTGCAGTAAACATGGGGGTGCAGATAGCTTTTTCTGAGTTAGTGTTTTCATTTTCTTTAGGTAAATACTTAGAAGTGAAATTGATTAATGATATGGCCATTTAATTTTTAATTTTTTGAGTAACCTCCATATTGATTTCCATAGTTACTGTACCAATTTTTATCTCCCCAATACTGCATAAAGCTTCCCTTGTCTCCACATCCTCACCCATACTTTGGTGTTGGCAGTTCTAACAGGTATGACGTATTGTTTCATTGTGGCTTTGATTTGTACTTTTTCTGATTATTAGTGATGTTGAACATCTTTTCATGTACCTGCTGACCATCTATATGTTTTCTTTTAAAAATACCTATTTAAGCCCTGGCTGGTGGTGCAGGGGATAAGGCGCTGGCCTGTGAACCCAAAGGCTGCTGGTTTGATTCCCAGCCAGGGCACATAACCAGGTTGTAAGCCAGTTCTCCAGCCAGGTCCACAGCTGGAGGCAGGTGAAAGGCAACTGTACATTGATGCCTCTCTCCCTCTTGGCCTCTCCCTTCCCCTCTCTCTAAAAATAAGAAATAAAATATTTTTTAAAATGTCTATTTAGGTCTTTTGATCTTTATTTTTTTAAAGATTTTTTTCATCATCCTCAGAGAAAAGGGCAGGGAGGGAGGAAAAAAGGAAGAGAAATATCACTATATAGTTGCCTTTCACCTGCCTCCAGCCAGGGACCTGGCTGGAGGCCTGGCTTGCAACATGGTTATGTGCCCGAACTGGGCAATTGAACCAGCAACCCTTGGGTTTGCAGGCCAGTGCCAATCCACTCAGCCACACCAGCCAGGTCTTTTTGACCATTTTTAATGTTTTAATTTTATTATTATTACTACTATTATTATTATTTGCTATTGAGTTCCTTATATATTTTGGTATTAATGTCTTTTTGGATATGTGATTTGAGAATATTTTCTCTCATTTGGTAGACTACCACATGTGGCTATTCAGTATTCCCAGCACAATTTACTAAAGAGACTATTCTTTCCCTGTTGTATATTATTAGCTTTTTTTGTTGTTGTTAAAAATTAATCAATAACATACGCCTGGGTTTATTTCTGGACTCTCCGTTATGTTCCATGATTTATGTGGCTGTTTTTATGCCAGTACTACACTGTATTAATTACTGTAGCTTTGTAATATAGTTAAACACGTTTGTATTTTTAACATAGTGTATAACTAAGTATTGATATATGCAATATATTAGTTAATGTACAAGTTATATAATTTATGAATATTAGGTGCAGGTTAGTATCAAGAAAAGAGGCCTGGAGTAGGAAAGAGCTCTTGTGTTTTTTGTTTATTTGTTTTACCTCTTTTAAGTATGCAATCTTAGATAAGTGACTTACCATTTCTAGGATTCAATTTCCTTTAATCATAAAATTAGTGGGTTAGATTATATGATATTTAAGCTTATTTGAACTCATGCATTTTATGATTCTTTATATATTACCATAAATTATAATACACTAATTTCTTAAAATGGCAAAAATGACTGGATAATGTACTTTGTTATAAGTCATTCTTAAATTGCTTTATTGGAGAGCCAAGCACATGTGTTTTTTAAGTATTTTATTTTTTAATAGTAAGGAACACTAAAAAATAACACATCAAAGAAATATTACTCTCATATTTTGTAAACAATGTATTGCATAGCCAAATGATTCAAAAGCTTACTAGCTGTCTCAGTCTAATTCTTTCCTGCCTGGTGAGTAAACCATGAAATGCTGCTTTTTCTGACTGTTACAAGAATGTTCTATAACCCTGCCCTGTGCCGATACTGGGAGGAGCCTGTCTTAGGGAGAGAAACCATTACATTGGGAGTCAAAGGGTTGAAAGCCAAGATGAATTTAAAAATGGAAATACTTCTCTAATTTTGGCATTGCATTTGCAACCATGCATACAGGTTAATTTTCTGGCCAAGAGTCATTCATTCACTTATTTTTTCACCAGTTTTTTTCTTCTTCTATTTTATTTAAAGATTTTATTTATTATTTAGAGAGAAGGGTAGGGAGAGAGGCAGGGAGGGAGAGAGACATCATGTATGGTTGCCTTTCACCTCCTTCAGCCATGGACCTGGCTGGAGACCTGGTCTGCAACCTGGCCATGTGCCCTGGCTGGGAATCGAACCAGCAGCCTTTGGGTTTGCAGGCTGGTACCTCATCCATTGTGCCACCTGCCAGGGCTTTTTTCACAGTTTTTTATTGGGTAATTATTGATCATTTTTCTAATGCTGGAGATAGAAATTAATATCCTCAAGATATTCAGCTTCATGTTTACTTTGAATATTTCTGCTGATAGGCTTCAAATTTGATTTAAGCTGAACTAGTAGCTTCTGGGATTGCCCCCCTACAGAAGTCCACTCTAATTTGCAAATCATGCTTAGTGAGCATTTCATATACAGGGCCACTTTTGCATCTAAATTGTCACCCAACTTGCTCTCCAACCTCTTCCAAACATTTTAGCATGATCATTATCACTTTTGTTTTATCAGTGACTGCTTTACTTAAGAAATGTCATGTGTGAAACAGGCAGAAAAAATGTTTTGGGGGTGTAACTTAATTATTTTTCACCACTGAGATTCAGACTAGGGTGGTGGGGTGGCCTGGGGTCCTTCTTTATCTCTGGACATCTCAAGCAGCTTCTTGAGTTTCATCAGTGCTTTTTCTCGAATGAATATTTCATTCAACTATAGTTCATCTATTGTCAAAGCTTTAATATCTCTTCTAATTTAAAGCTCCCCCTACGTACATTGTGCTTGGAAATCTGTTCTGGTTTCTATTGCTGTAACAAAGTACTCCCAAATCTAGTGACTTGGAGCCACAATAATAATGTATCTTTCTCACCAATCTATAATTTGGACACGCTTAGGTAAAGGTAGCTAATTTTTGCCCCACATATGTCAGCCCGGGTGAGGCAATTAGGATCCACTTTCGAAACAGCTCTTCCATTTGCTGGCAAGTAAGTGCTGGCTGTTGTCTGGGAACTAAACTCAGGCTTGGTTCTCCCCATACAGGACTCTCTTCACCCTGTTTAGATTTCCTCACAATGTAGTGGATCAGTTCCAAAAGCAGGTATACCAAGAAAACAAAGGTAAAATATATTACATTTGTTATGCTGCCCTTTGGGACCCTGTGAGGGGTGGAAGTGAGATGTTACTTGATAGATTAGGTAGCAATCAGTATTAGTGTTCTCTGGGTCTGAAAGATGGCCTAAGCTTGCTTTATCATTTCTGGGGCAATTTTTTTGGCCGTTCAGAACACCTATCCTCCTACCCTTGCATGGTTCCTTGAAACAAATGATTCCTCTTCAGCTGACCCCTTAGAAATGATTCCTTTAGCTCATTTTCTGGTGTTAGAAAACACAGTCTCTTTCTGAGGTATGACCTAGCTCTGGTATTCAAATCTGACACTTTTCAAGGGTTTTTCTTCTCTCCATCACTGGTAATGGTGAAGTTTTCTCACACTACAGCGGTTATTACTATTACTATTATTATTATTATTATTATTATTATTATTATTATTTTATTCCATCAGAGAAAGCTTTGGTTCTTTGAAGCTTTTCTAATTAGGATGCAATTACCAGTATCTAAATCATGGGAGACTCATTTCAAACTTTTCAGTTTCATAAGATTCTTCCTTCTCCCTAAATTGGTACCAGGTGGAGATTACATTTTATTAGGAGGTAAAAGATGTGAAGCCTCAATTTATACATGTTTGCATCAGCTGAATATCAAATATGGACAACTATGTAGTGTAGCCCATAGTCATTGAGGGGACATTCAATAAGTAGTTGTGAAATAGAAAGATAAATAGATAAATAAATGAACAAATATATCAATAGTGAAGAGGCTGGATAGAGCTGAATATTCAGGAAAAATCTTATTGATCAAAAGGGATGATGTTTTATTTTACCTGTTAACTCCTAATCTATCTGACTGGAATATGATGAATAAAATTGATTTTGCTTGGATAAGGTAGATTTTGCTCTTTCAGTGACTTCAATAGGAGGAAGAAATAGATGGAGGGCAGAGACTCAGGCAAAGACTCAGCTTGGGGCTGCCTTTCCATTCTGCCATGGTTTCACTGCAGAATCTTTCCCAGTGCCAATTTTCAGGTTAGTCTGCCAGACACAGTTCAGAAGTGGGACTGGAGGTAGTTTTGTTTAGTTTATTTTTAGTGCTTTAAACAAAATCCTATCAACACACAGGTGGTAGATTTGTCCAAGGGCTGCGATTGAAACTGCTCTTTTTCTGAAGTTTTGAAGAGGAACAGAATTGATGTGACTTAACATTATGAGAAGTTTTCTCTAAAAGAAATTCAGGTTTTAAGAAAGGGGATTAGAGAAATGGGAGAAGGGCAGAGGGTGTTCAGTTTAAGCAATGCAGAGGCCCACTGCTTAAGGGAAGTACAGCTTAGACCTTCTAGAAATGAGGCACAAATGCATTTCATTCATAAAGGGAAAATACCATGAAGAAGCCCTGACTAGCTGCATCATTACCTTCATACAGTAAAGACTTTATAATTTTGGCTGGTGGTTTTCTTTAAGCTGCGAACCTTATTGATTTTCTTTCCTAAGTATATTTCCTAATCTGTGAGTACCTACGGGTAGAGGCCTTCTGAATGAAAACCTGGAAAAAACATTCTTGCCTCTTTGCTTCTATAGTACACTTGTTTGTTTGTTTATTTTGCTGAAAAAAATCATTTGGAAGATTTTTCCTCCTGTCTTATGAAAAGACCTTCTCTTTCACAAGTCCATTTTGCTGAATAAATAGTTTGTGCAAATAAACCTTTGCACTTCTGCATCTGATAGCTTATTTACTTGGCTCTGCTCTATCTCCTAGAGAAGCCCTGGTGTGTGAAGCTAATTGCAAGGATACCTTCCTCCTGCAGACCAGCTCCTCATCCTCCCTCCCCATGAGGGTTCTGATGATTCTAATTTGTGTGTGTACGTTAAAAATGGTTCTGTTCAACACAGGCTGAAAGGTTGTACTGTTCTCCTTTATTCATGTGTTGATGTTTGTTTGAATTTGTGTATTGGAGCCCACATCTCTGTGGTATATTTTAGGTTAGAAATTCTTAGAGGACAGAAATTGTTACTCTCCGATTAACTTTGTATATCTTCCAGCAGGGGTCTATGTATATACAAAAGCTTAATGCATTCAATCTGTTGAAAAGTTACTGGGCCTGGGATTCTTCAAGGGTAAAATTGTATTCTATGATATTTTCATTTAAACATGGAATTTGTCCAGATTGATTCCTTCACAGAGCTGTTCTAATGTAAGATTATACTATATGGAGGAGAATGAACGCACAATGCTCTCATTTTACTAACACTAAGGACTAAGGGGATATAATTAACTCTTGATGCACATCGCTGTGTGACAGGTAATCTGGAATAGGCTATCTCAGTGACTATTCCCAAGCTAAGAGGTAGAGGATAATAAAGTGTATCTGAAGGATCCTAGTATTGGAATAGATTTACCTGCGTTTGAATTTCTGTTTTGTTAACATCTTAATTTTACGCAATTTCTTTGAAACTCGTTCACAAATTATACCTATCTCACAGTATCATTTTACAAGACTTGTAAATGGATGTTATTGTTATCAAGGTAAGATTAACTGTACCCATTTAATAAATGAAGAAACTGAGAGCAGTAGCACTTTGTGATTTACCCAAGATCACATTGCAAGTAAGTGCCTGGCACATTTTCTCTTCTAAGTGCTGTGACAATTTAAGAGCTGAACAGTATTGGAAAGAATAGAGATTTTGGGGCAGTGGATATGATCATGTTGAAAGGTATTCTCAACACTGAGCAGGAGTAGTCATGACATTTGAGTGGCAGTAGAATGGAGCAGCCAGGTGGGGATGTTTGCCATTTGTATTATTTAAGATGAGATTTGTTGATAAGTGAAAGGAGAAACCACAGTGAATTTTAAAAGATGGAGTGATGTTTCTTTCTCATGTAAATATAGGCAGTCTAGAGTAGATGTGTTGACTCCAAAATTCTTAAAGATTCAGGCTTCCTCTGTCCTGTGTTCTGCCACTTACTTACACCTAGATTCCACCTATGGTTGAAGATGGCTGTTTTCTGTCCCTCCATCCATCCATCTATATTCTAAAGGACAGGAAGGAAGAGAAAAGAGAGGAGAAGGCATGCTCTCATCCCTCCAGAGCACTTCCAGAAAGTTGTGTCTACTATATCTGCTTCTGTGGGCCAGATTGAAGCCCATGACTCCCCTAGCTGCAAGAGGGTGTGCAGCCATGACTATGGTGAGGAAAAGAGGAGAGCAGGTGTTAGGAAAGCAACCCATAGTCTCTGCCATACCATTTATTTATAGATTTTGTGTTTTCAGAATTAGAATGAAGCTATTTCTTCTCTACTGATTCCTATGCTTTCAATTCAATTAAAAACCTATTTTTATTTACAGAAGATTCTTAATAGTTTTGTAGCTGGAACATTTGTATTTTCAACTATAGACATTATTCATACAAGGGAATATATAAAATCTACAAATTATAATTGTTCATTAATGATAAAATATTAAACCAGTTCGATTTTAGCAATAATGAAGTTTTTCACTTAAAATGTAGTGCATATTCAGGACCACTTAATGAAATGAAATGCCTAAGAATAATTAGCACTTTTAGTTAGGTTGAACTATTCTATATATACTTAATCAATACTTCCAGCTATGCTTGAGTAAATCACATAGTTCACTTGCTAGACTATAATCCCAGGTCATTTACTTGTCATTTTATCCTAGGCAAACTAGTCTACTATGGGTTCTAGCTATAGTAAGTAGATAGAGAAGGCTGAATATGGCACCAATAAATAAATAAAGGGTAAATACTTGGGGCTTGAGATGAAGTAGTAAGTATTCCTCCAAAGTAGTGAACTAACAGCTTTAGTCTTCTGTGGTTTTAAGGTAGCTTTGTGTCATATGCCAAGCCAATAAGACTTCAGATTTTCTTGCAAAAGCCTTTGAAGAAAGCTGTTTTTCAGGCAGATTAAACCTTTGGATGGTGGTTAATAGCATATAAAGGGAAAAGTCCTGGTTAGTGTTCCAAATGCCTTCCTTGGTTTCTTTCCTTCCTTTTCCTCCTTTCTTCCTTTTCCCCTTCCCCTTCTCTCTCTCTCTTTCTTTCACCCTTTCTTTGGATCATATTTTATATGTCATTTTATATCTTCTTTATCATTTAAAAGTATATCATAAGTGCTTTTCCACATCATGTTTAGTGCACTATCTATCATACGTTTTAGAAGAATGGCTGTATTATATGTAAACATTACTGTTAAGCAATTTTGTGAGGCACAAGGTTTTATACAATTCTGCAGGAAATATCTTTATGTATGATTAATTGATCTCTTTCTAATTTTCTTATGCTACATTCCTAGTTGTGGGATTGCTAGATCAACACCTATCACCATTGAAAAACCTCAAATACTACTATATCACATTCGAAAAAGTCTCAGTTTACATTCCCAGCATTGTGTGAGAATACCAGCCCTATCACACCATCTCCTGGATTGAGTTATTAGGATTTTGAGTCTCTCCAAATGTATTAAATGAAAAATTACATCTAGTTATAACCTTCATTTGTTATTAGCTATGTAATATAATACATTCATACATACATTTGTGGTTTGTAAATGCATAAATAACACATATAACATTGTTACATTAGAATTTACATATTCTAATTTACAAATTTTAATACAATGTATGTTATATATATGAGCATACTATTTTTTCTTTATAAACTTTTCATTTTTAAACCTATATTATTTTATAACTCACTGGTAATTCTTTCATTATTTTATATTCAAATATAATATTCACTAATGGCTTGAGATAGCTTTCTTGTTTATTTACTTACTTATCACCCAAGGACATTTTCTCATTGCTTTTAAAGGGAAAGAAGGGAGAGAGGCAAAGACGGAGATAGAAAAATGCTAATGCAAGAGAGAAGCATCCACTGGTTGCCTCTGCCATATGCACCTGGACTGGGGTTCCAACCTGAAACCTAGGCAGGTGCCCTGACCAGAAATCAAACTTGCAACCTTTTAGCCAAGGGATAGTGCTCCAGCCAACTGAGCCACACTGGCCAGGGCTTAAGATAGCATTTTTAATTGCGATAAGAAAATATCCTATTTCTGGTTTTCTAAGTACTATCCAGTGATAAATGTTGAATTTTATTTACTTTAAATAGTTTCTATATTCCTTTAATCCTTTTGTGTTTCCTTTCTTCCTTCTTTTCTACAATTATTTTTGTACATTTATGTCACTTCATTTTTCTTTATTTACCTATTTTGAAATATATATTTTCTCTCTCCTTCTTCCAAAGAATAAACATATAGATTTATTTGTCAATGTTATTCTCTATCTGTTTTTAGTATTATTAAATTTTATCTTTACCATGGTATTTCTCCTGAGTCTATTAGAATGATTTGGTTTATTTTAAAAAGTTGAATTTTAAATATTAAAATTTATTTATATTACTCCTATAACACGAAAAGGAACACATTTAAAGTAAGATAATTTTTATAAATTTAGGTTCAGTCCCATAACATTTAATAGATAGTGTGTTATCATTGTAAACATTCTAACTGGTCTTTACTATTTGAATGTAGAATTTAATCAAGAGTTTTCTCAAATTTTTATTGTTAATAAGTGAAAATATGCGACATAGTTTATAGGTTATAAAAGAAAGGGAGTAAAATTGTAGACAACATGTGGGGTCAAGATCTACATAGACACACTTAGTTTGGAATCATTATAGCACAGTTTATTACTTTTTAGAATGATACTGCTTATGACAGAGAAGCTATAAATCAATAGCGCAAAAGGAAAATATACAGAATAGGTTTTGTATCAGTCAGGGTCTGATCGAAAAGCAGAAACCACACAGTAAATTAAACAAGAAACATTTATGTGTAGAATTGTTCATTGTGACAAAGTATTAAAGTAACAGATTCACAAGCTTTAAAGAGAACTCCAAACATATAAAAACAGCGGATACGAGGAGCAGTCACTAGCTCTGCAACAGTCTTCAGTAAAGAGTTCTATTCACATTTCCCTGCCTTCCCTGGGGTGGAGGTCCAGACCGCACTGGGAAGGGCATGGCCTCGATGGGAAGCTATGGCATCACATAGGTGGAATTTGCTGGAAATCTACCCTCCTAGGTGATGGGGCAAGCTGTTCAGGACAAGTGTTTCTCTGGAGGTACACAACTATAAAACCACCCAAATGGAACATCCCGGGAAGTGGCTGGCTGCTGGATGCCTGGCCGCTGGATGCCTGGCCACCATGGCACTATAAGAATAGGGTGTTGAAGAAGCTTCCCAAGCTTCAGAAGCTGGGCTGAGCCGGAACACCAGAACTGCGAAAGAAAACACTTTTCTTTTTCAGTTTCTCCAGTGCTCTCTATTCACAAAGCTAGCATCGTTCTACTGGCAAAGGGAAATAGTTAAAACACCTTCTTTAATATTCTCAGAGCAGACAATAAAGGGTGAATTTGGAGTTGAAAGGCAATAAATGGGTAAATTTGTATTAGAACACAAATTCTTAAATACTTATAAGTTTAGAATTGAAAACACGGATGTGTAGTCAAACTGTTTCAATTCTTATCATTCAAGGAAAGCAGTATATTATCCATGACCAGGTCTCATATATAAAATCCAACGTGCCCATTTTGACTTCTACAATTGACTTGGACAAATAATAAATTATTTCCATATGGGAAAGCCTGTATCAATGCACATGTTTATGCAAATGAAAATAACTACTTAAATGGAAATAGAGCTCTTTTAGAAAAGATGGGAAGGAGGGACACAATGAGTGTTGACTATGTGTAAAACTTCCAAGCTACTAAAAAATATGGATTTAATACATTTTCTTTAATTACATTTCAAAAACTAGTGTTAAAGCAATAAAAGAAAAATAACAAGAAGCCATAAAACTTTTTAAATAATATATCAAGAATAAATTTAACATATCAATTATTAGGATAATTATAAATATATAATATATAATTACAGAATAATTATAAATCACTAGGTTTATATTTTAATACATATGTAGTTCAGGTAAAAGAATAAACATACACATGCATACACATACAACTACATATATGTTCACATGAATCTGAGTTAAGTGAATTTATATACATGGGACTTTAGATTTTTGGGGGGCTGTATTGTATAGGTTTAAGTCTTTAGGGTCAGGCTTTATTTGTTAAAATTTCCTATTAGATATGTAATAATCTCTAGCAAAAAATTGTCCTCATTTATGAACTAGGAATAAAAATGGTACTTTACATTTATGTGTTAGGAAGATTAAATACATTTTTTGTAGAAATTAATATTTGTGAAAGTATTATATAGCAAACATCTGCACAAAAAGATGTTCAATAAATTTTAGATATTATTACTATCCACTCACTCAAAAATATTTATTTATTACCTATTATGGGCTAAGTTGGAAAGATCCTAATATTGTTGTTCTTACTACTTACTATTGGAAAAAGAATAGAAAAAGAATGGATAATTCAAGAAATAGCAGAAGAGGAAATTACTTGTTTAGAGAAAAAAAAAAGAACCCCAATTCCTAAAATATATGTACACAGCTTCTCATGTAAATTAAAAATTAAACATAATTAAATAAATTTGTCTGGCATTTGGTAGATAAATATCAACTATTTTATTTATATGTTATATATAAGTATATAAATTATAATATATTTATATAATATGATTAAAATAAACTATTATATATTTTATGTATCATAACAATATATAACATAAAAACTATATACTTATAGTTTATATTTTCAACTATAAACTCTGAAAAGTTTTTTGCTTCTTATTAATATTTCTGGGAAGCTGTATTGCATAGTTTTAAGTCTTTAGAGTCTGACTTTATTTGTTGAAAGGTAAATTTTAGAAAGTATCATTTTTGTATTCCTGATGACATTCAAGAAAATTTAATTTCTATAAAAAGAGGCAAAATCTGAAATGGCAATATTTCATTTTTAAAATGCATCCAAATGTAACAGTTTAAGGCAATCAAAACTATTAAGTTTAAGATAAAATTTGTGTTATGAAAAATAAAGAGTAAAATTGATGCTGGCCAAATTTTAAATGGATTTTTTGTTTGCTGTTGAGTTCTATGATATTGTTTGCAATTATCATCTCCCATTCAGTTGGTTGCCTTTTTGTTTTGTTGGTAGTTTCCTTTGCTGTGCAGAAACTTTTAGTTTAATATAGTTCCATTCAGTTATTTTTGCCTTTATTTCCCTAGTCTTAGGGGTCAAATTCATAAAATGTTCTCTAAGACAGAGGTCCATAAGTTTAGCTAGCAGCTATGCTTTTTTGTATGTAATTTATTGTTTCAGATCATATATTAAGTCTTTGATCCATTTGAATTAATTTTTGTACATGGGAATAAATTGTAGTCTAGTTTCATTCTTCTGCATGTGGTTTTCCCATTTTTTCCAGCACCATTTATTGAAGAGGCTTTCTTTTCTCCATTGTGTATTTTTGACTCCTTTGCCAAAAACTATTCACCCATCTACATGTGGTTTTATTTCTGGGCTCTCAGTTCTGTTCCATTGGTCTGTATCTGTCTTTCTGCCAGTGCTGTGCTATTTTGGTAGTATAATTTGAAGTCAGGTAGTGTGATACCTCTGACTTTGTTCTTTTTCCTCAGGAATACTTTGGTTACTTGGGGTATTTTGTGTTTACATAAAAATCTGATGATTTTTATACTATGAAAAAATGACATTGACAATTTGGTGGTTATTGCATTAAATCTGTTTATTGTTTTGGATAATATGGATATTTTAACTAAGTTGATTCTTCCAATCCATGAACACAGGATATCTTTACATTTCATTGTATCATTTCAACCTTTTTAAATAATACTTTGTGTTGGGTTGGTGAAAATGTTTGTTTTTTTCCTGAAAGATGGCTCTAGTAGTGCTTAGTTATCTTTAACTTCTTTGGAAACAATTTTGTTAGATTGTATTGTGACAGCTGTCATATCAGCTTGCATTTAGAAAATGACATGGATGGACCTTGAGAATATTAGGCTAAACAAAATAAGTCAATCAGAAAAATCCAAGAACATATGATTTCACTCTTTATGTGGGACATAAAACAGAAACTCATAGACACACACAACAACAGTATAGTGGTTTCCAGAGGGAGGAGGTGGGGAGATAATAAATGGTAAAGGGGCAAATATATGGTGACAAAAGATGATTTCACTTTGGTTAATAGGCACAGAATAAAATATACAGATCATGTATTAGAGAGATGTAAAAAATAATAGAGAAACAAACAAACACATAAAATCTATCTTTTCTTTCTGTTGCTAAACATTGTCTTTTTGGACTAGTCATTATTTTCCCCCTTATTCAGTGTTTTAGAATCTTTTCATTACTATGTGTGGGGCGGGTGGGGGCAGTGGTTAGATACTTTGTTGTTCTTTTGCTATTTCTTTATACTTGAATGAGAAGAAAATGCCTCTCTTTGGTATACGTCACAGTCCTCCTGCTTGGTAATGGACATTTTTTTCCTCTGATTTTAACTTGTAAGAGGTGCTTACTGTGCCTATCTCAAGCCTAGTTTTCAATGCTCAAGGCTAGTTTACCTGGTGTGGCTACCCTGGGCGGAGGAGATTCTTGAGGGGACACTAGGATGTTCTACTTCTGAATGCATCCCTGCACCCTGGGCTTCTTTCTGCCCTGTGGAGTGGGGGGGCTGTAGAACTAGAGGTCCGGTGTTCACTCTGATAGCATTGGCCCCTTCAGAGAATTGAACTTTTCTTCCAGGAAGCAATCCTCTGTCTCATGTCAACTCTTGTCTGTAAGAGTGATATGTGGTGATTGCTGGGGAGTATAAAGGGGACTAAACGGTAATAGAAAACTACAATAAAGCTTAAATAAAAACAAAAATGCTATGGAACAGGAAATACTGAAGAATAAAGGTGAGAATTGCTCTGGTACCTCAGATAATTACAGAGAGGATGCTTTCCCTCACCTTGTGAAACCTAGTGTTTCTGAGGTAGTTGGAGACAGTTCAAAGCGGGTGGAAACCGTGTACTTGTTCCTCTAGGACTTTCGGTTAGTGGAAGTCAGGCTGGGGTGGGAGTGGGGGGCAGGTAACTAACTGATCATTGCTCAGAGCTTACTGTGCTGTGAAGCTCTTCTCCCTCCTTTTATCAGAATTTCAATCGGAAGATGAAAGTAGGTGAAACAGAACAGGTCTTCCTCAAATGTGGTTATTATTTTTGTTTTAGAAATAAGGGTTGTTATTTTCCAAATATAAAAGTATATTTATTACATATCATGTAGAAGATACAGGAAAGTAGTGATGAAAAGTGCCTATAGTTAGCAATATGGTGTTACACACAAAGAAAAAAAAGCAAGGAGACACAAGAAATCTCTTGGAAGTGATGGATGTTTATTACCTTGAATGTATGTGCATGCATATGTATATACAATATGAAGGGAGACCCCCAAAAAACAGAATTGATTTCTAAAAAATTGTGTACTTATTCTTACATGTTTAAACTTCAGTCACCTTCAAAGTACTCTGCATTTGATGCGATGCAATACACCTACCAAGATGTTTTTTCTGCTGCTCAAAACTGCTTATGAACACATTGATTTTGAGGCCTTTTAGTGTTTCTGCTAGTGTTTTTATTGCACATCTTCTGCAGTGGCAAGACATTTCCTTTTGAGGGGTTTTTTCATCTGGGGAAGAATAAACAAAGTCTCTTGGGGTAAGATTGGATGAATAGGGAGGGTAGAGCACATCAGCCATACTATTTTTGGTCAAAAACTGGTGAACATCCAATGTAGTGGGAGCAGGTGTACTCATAAATCACCCGTCATGAAATGAGCAAACACATTGAAAGAGTTTAAAAAATTCACTGAAGCCAAATGCAGCCTCTCACAACAATACCAGCTGGTGCACTGATACAGATGAGTTCCTAGATCATCCACCAAGCAGGGGACGTCTGTACTAAAAGAGGCCCACCTTCCAGGAGATAGATCCATTCGGGGAGGTAACACCTTGCATATGTATATGCATATGTCCAAACTCATCAGAAACGTATACATTGAATATATAAAATTTTAAAATGTTAAATGTACCTCAAGAAAATTGAATAAACAATAACATTTGAAAAAGTGCATGTTTTTCACTTCTACATTTTGTTTTCTGTTTATTCTTTAGAGATTATTCAGTTGCTTTGAATTCAGATTTGACATTTGCAAAAAAAAACTTTGTTATAACTTAGTCTTTTTTTCTATAATTACAATAACTCATTACAAGCCTCTTAGAATAGTATTATTATTAACAGAAAACACTCACATTTCAGCCACACAAAGAAAAATGCAATTAACATTTTATATATATTTTCATGTTTTTCTATACCTAATTTGTTCAACATGATTATATTATATAAACAACTTTTTCTATTATGTAATTTTTTACTATCTATTCTACATATGTTTCAGCTTAATACAAATGATTTATAAACATCACGTTAAATGAAGAAAGCTTTTGGGGATTAGGTTTTTTGTCTGCCATGTTCATAGCTATAGATTCAGGAATAAGTATATCATTTTATACATGATACCTCATGTATAAGAATAAATAAATATTTGTGGGGAAAATTAATTGCTTTATTTTTATTTAGCCATTTCCAATTATTAAACATTTAGTTAATTTCATTTTTTCTATAATTAATAATTTTATATTGGACAAACCTGGGTAGTTTCCTTCTCAATTTGATTACATGTCTTGGTATAAAATCTCAGGAGCAAATGTTTATAGATCATGCAAACATTGTTAAGCCTCCTGATGTAAGAATAAAACATTGAAATCATTTCATTGGGAAGCAATAAGATTTTGTCCTTCAGTTTATCTTCATGATGAAGCTTTATGATTCAGGGGTAAATATTATAGATTATCATATTATCATATATTTCAAGTTATTGAAAATGTTAAAATAAATTTAAAAGCTATTTTTTTAAGTTCTAATTTACACAAATTGTTTTTACACTTTTATTACAGTAATTAAGATTTGGTGTTAGTACTTGAAATTAGGTAAATGATAATTTATTCTTGCATCAAGAAGATAATATTTAAAATATCATTATATTAACTCCCAAATATGTTTATTTATTTCTTCAACACATTTGGAATATAACATAGAGGTGTGATAAGCCTAATAGGGAATGTAGTTACTATCAATTGATAGTATTCTTTTTTTTTTTTTTTTTTAAGATTTTATTTCATTATTTTTAGAAAGAGGGGAAGCGAGAGAGGCAGAGAGGGAGAGAGACATCAATGTATGGTTGCCTTTCACCTGCCTTCAGCCACAGACCTGACTGGAGACCTGGTTTGCGACCTTGTTATGTGCCCTGGCTGGGAATCAAACCTGCGACCTTTGGGTTCACAGGCCGGCACCTTATCCACTGTGCTACCAGCCAGGGCTCGATAGTATTCTTAATAAAATTTAAAAATATTGAAATACCTGTAAAATGCGATAGAGGTAAATAAAAATTAATTTGGTTTTTACCAACCTGAAATTATATTTTTGCTGTATGCTGGTGAATACATCACTATGTAATTTATATACAGCTATGATATTATTTTATCTTTTATGAACTAGAGTTTCTGGGCTATTGGAGAGAAGAGATGTGTCAAATTGAGACCAAAATAAGTAATCATCTAAATCACTATTATGAAAAATAAAATCAAACTAGTCAATATATTTGTAGAGACATTTTCCTCTTTCCCTTTACACTCAACTATAATGTTTACGGATTCTCATTTAGTGTGAGATTTAGTGAGGATTCTCATTCTCATCATATCAGTGATAGATTTGTGGTCTTGCTCATTCATGAAACATATGGCTGGAGTTAGGGATTCGTTCTGTGGCCCCAAAACAGAGGAAACCCAGATGCCCTGAGAGGTATAAAGTCCAGAATATTGCTGTCAATTAGTACAATGCTCTGGCCAATTTGGAATACAAAAAAAAAAAATAAAAGAGTGACTGACCTTTACATTTTTCAAACAGAAGCTTCAGTGTAAAACAGAGGAGAGCTCTAAATCTTGGTAGACATACACCTTTGAACTTTCTCTGTTGATACATTTACTAGAGAACAATTCCTCATGACTCGATTCTGGCTGAAATAATCTCAATCTTGCTAGGACATTAGGTGGCATTAGTTCTCTGAAGGGGTATCACCATGAAAATAAATTACATGTATGTAGATATATACTTTTAAAATATAGTTATTTAAATATATCGAGCATGACTGGGAGCTAGGCATGGTATTGAATCTCCTGTCTGACATGTTGACTCGGAAGCTTCCCTAGGCAAGAGGCAGCTTTTCAGATCACTGGGAACAGAAAGTTCTGCCGGTGCCAATGCAGTCAAAGGGAAGGGCTTGGCAATTTTGTTGTAAGGTACAATATTGATCAACCTGATTGGTTTTAGTTTTTTGTTTTGTTTTGTTTTGTTTTGTTTTTGCAGAATGGATTATTAAAACTTCTCCATACTGGGGAAATGGGTTATGACAAGTCTCTTAAAACAGTTTTGAACTTTTTTGGGGGATGATAATTTCAGCATTAGATTTACTTTGTCTTTTTTGAGATATTTAAACTATACAAAAAGATAAACTTTTCCCTAAATAGAGTATATCTGTCTGTTTTAATGGCTGCTTATGTTGTCAACTCTATTGTATTACCACAATACTTCATGGTACAGATGCTATATAAGGTCTGTCTCAAAAGTATCCAGCATAAACTGTTTTAATTATAGTGACACTTTGGCTTGATACTTTCAGGACAGCCCTGTTATCAATTTTGAGCACTCTTCAGTAGGTTACTTGCCTTTATTGGCTTCTCATTTCAACTTAGAAAGATATTTAGGAATCTCAAAGCAAGGAATATTTGGGGGAACAAGTAATTGTTAAAGTGAAGGATCAAAAAAATTGAGCAATGGCACTAAAATAGCTGTGATAGTCTAAATAATTACATGGTAGTAAAAAAATTTATACTTGATTTTGTTTAAAAACCAAACATAAATTGTTCTCTTTTCCACTTTTAATTATGAATAAATAATTAAATAATAATCATAATTTTAGTCATCTTGCCCAACTTACCTGCATTAGTTATACATTGCTACAGAGCAAATTACACCCAAATTAGCAGCTTGAAACCAGCTCATTTATCATCGCATAGTTTCTGTGGGTCTCGGTCAGGAATCCTGGCAGTTTCATTGGACCTTCTGGCTCATGAGGCTGCATGACAATGTAAGGCTAGAGGATGGCTGGTTATTTCATCAAAGCAGCAAATGAGAAGTGAGAGTGAGAGAGGGCGAATCAGAGTGATGGAAGTCACTGTTTTATAACTTAATCTCAGAAACATTATCTGCCACTTCGGCCCTGTTTTATTGTTAGCAGTGAGTCATTAGTCACTAGTTTCCATCACACTCAATGGGAAGAGATCACCTAAGAGCAGTGATCCAGGGATCATCGGGGGGTCATCTTGGAAGGCTAACAACCAACTGCACTAGCTGATGAATTCTTGATGCTCTCAATGATTGCATTTACTTCTGAAGAGAGCACTTATGTTCCACTAGAATCCAGCACTGAGTCTTCTGCTGTGTTGATATGTTAGATTCAGATTTTAATTGTAGCATGCTCATTAAACTTCAAGGGTATCCTATGAAAGATTTGAAATATGTAAACTTTCAAACTGAAAGAGAGATACTGAGTGGCAGTATGGGTATTTGCACTCAGGTCTACTTGACACCAGAGCCTATTTTATTGGAGAGTTATGCACAGAAAATCTGAAACCAACATAGTACTTACATGAAAGATCCCTCATAACATTAGGTAGAATAGCTAAATAAAGAGTAATGAATAGCCTTAGACAACTTTTTCTGTGTGTACATAACACTTCTTTTAATTGGCCCTTATAGTTCTTATTTCAAGACTATGTTCTGAGTGAAAAATAATGACCACCTATTATATCTCAGACACTGTGTCAGGCACTGTTGTCTTATAAAATTCTCACATATATTTTATGAGGCAAGTATTATTTTAATTTACAGAACAAAAAACTAACCCTTAAGGAGTTCAGAACTAGGCCAAGTTTGCGAGTTTGCAGATGTCAGAAATATAATCCAAACAAGGCATGACTAACTCCCCAACCCTGACCCCCACTCTACACCTTCACATATCTCCAAAAGACCTCATGATGTATATATTAAGTTCCCACTTTCAAGATCAGAAAACTTTATCAATTAATTTATAGCTCAAAGTTTAGAGTTAATTCGAAATTTTAATTATCAATGTAGCCCTATTCTACATATATTCCCATATATGTAGTACATGTACCATAAGCTGTCAGAGTTACCCATACTCTAAAGTACTTAAATGTCTTTTGTGTAATTAAGGACATTTTTTCTTTAAATTATTTAGATATTATTTACAAATGGATAATACATGAATTCTATACAGAATGACTTCTTGTTATTCACAGTGCAGAAATGGAACAAACTGTGGGGATTATCATATAGCTGGTCTGTAATAAGTGCTGAACAACCTTATATATTAAACCTCATAATATTTGCAAAAAATGAATTATTCTGAGGCAAAATATGAATTAAACAAAAGTAAGTCACTTTTCTTTTTATATTTTAAGAGAAGTCTCCTCTACTCACAGTAGGAGGTGCAAGAGGAGACCACTGAATTCTATTTCCTAAGTCAGTTTCTCTCAACCAATGGGTAAAATCACCCCTGGCAATGAACATCTATTCTGTGAGCAGCCACATGTGATGTGCATCAGACAAAAGTTCTTATTTTCACATAGTCAAGGTCTAATTTTCTCAGCCATTCAGAATCTGTAAACTATTTTTTTCCATGGTCTCTATGGTCTCTAAGGCTGTTTTTAAAAATTACAGTATGATAATTTGCTTATAATGAATTGCTAATAAAAATGTAGCAGTTATATAATTTTATTATAACATACTAAAATAATTTATTAGATAAACAAAATGAAATATTTCATAAGGTACAAATTTAACTTATATATCACATGTGACAATGTTATCACAACATTATTTTTTTAAGTTTTCTTTTTGTTTGATTGTTTTTAGCACTATGAAGAATTGTGCTAAAGAATATTTTCTTTTCTTAAAATATTAAACTTTTTTCTAAGTGGCATTTGTCTTTGTTAGGGTTTCATGCATTTTACCAAGGGGTGTGTTTTCTTTTTAAAATTAATTCACTATTATTTTCCCCTTCCTGCCCCAGTTAACTGAGTCATTTATAATTTTGTCAGATTTATTTATCTATCCAAGGCACCAAATTTATCCTCAAGTCATTCTTTTAAACAGCAAAGGAGACCAAAAAAGAAAACATTAAAGGACTCAAATGCTCTCACAAAGAAACTGCCAGTTCAGTCAACAAAATTTAAACTTCCAGTAAAAACAGAAAACTCTCTGAGGTGTAGACCCCAATGGCTAAGAAAAGCCACAAGCTCAAGTTGACCTCGCCAAAAGCATTTATACTTTCAGCCAAGCTTATTAAAAACAAAATTCATTTGAAAGGGAGAATAAAACATGCCACTGGGTTTCATAACATGAAGATGACAGGCTACAAAAGGATTTCATTTTTAATAATATTGCCTACTGAACATGACCCTAACTCTGCTTTTTTTTTCCTTTCAAGTTCTTCTGTTTCCTACATTCCATCCAGCTCCTTCTAGAACAGGCAGTCCATGCTGGTGACTAGAAAACAGCATATCATATTTGTCAAGATTTTATTTTTGGGAAGCATTTCTTTTCTTATTAGGATTATAAAATAGAGAGTTCCTCACTTCATCCCAGGATGAAAAGTAAACCAGCATTATATCAAACGCTTTCAAAAGACAGTGGCTGACCAATGCTGGCTCTTTTACTTAGGAAAGTCTAACATGGTTCAAAGACAGATCCCAAGTTAAAGCTGCATGCTTCTTCAGAAACCCAGCTTTTGTTGTTTTGTGTTAAGGGAGAAATGTTGTGTAGTACTGTTTGTGTTTAATAGCTATGGCTGGCATCTGGAGAAAGCGAAGTCACTGATAGCCAAGAGGAAAAGGATTTGGCAGGATTTGGCACAGTCGTATGGATAGTCTTGAAATAGAATTTTCTACAGAAAAAGAAAAAAAAAAAAAAAAAGCTGTGACCTTCGTCACTCTTGTGGCATTGAACTTCAAATGAAGATGCAACCCAATTTGATCATGCTCTTTTCTGGTCTACACTTGCCAAACAGTAGCCAGATATTGGGCAATGGGTGAAAGTTAGACTTTGGTGGCTCTGGGTGGGCACCTGAAGACATATGGAGTAGTGTTGCAATGTGATCTGAACAGTTGGCTTGAGCTACATTATGACGTATCTTTATATAAAGGCTAAGATTTTATTCATCACATAGAAAATTTGATACCAAGTTCAGTTGTATGTCTGTTTCCCATCTTATTGGGTAACAATTAAAAATGGGGGTGTTAAGGGGCTGGGTGACTTTGTCCTTATCTCCTGCCAGAGAGTGACAGGTATAGGAGGAAGAATTAAGAAAATAATTTGATCCGTGTGCAGAGAGGTCTGGAAAACTGAGGGATTGACTTTGGATAACAGTAGGAATGCCAAGTACAAGGGCAGTTAAACAGAGGGATTGCTGAGGTTCATGTTTAAATTAGAGTATTTTTGATGACAGTGAATCAACTATTTTTAAGACCTTGAAGAGCATACCTTTTCTTAAAATGCTGAAACTGTGATATAACATCAGTGTCTTAGATTCCATCTTGGTCAATGAGAAAGGACTTTTGGATTTTTTTCAGGAGATAGGTATTACCATTCAAGTCTGCTCTATTGAGCCTTTAGAGAGTTTTCTGAATACTTGTAAAACTGAATGTGGAAGATAAATTTAATGGGACCATGGTGGTTCTCAGAAAAACTACATGGTCTTAGCATAAATCAAAGCAACTTTTTAATTGACATGAAGTTACACAGATGATTTTTTAAAAAAGATTTTATTACTTTTAGAGAGAGGGGAAGAGAGAGAGAGATCAATGTATGGTTGCCTTTTTCACCTGCCTCCAACTATGGACCTAGCTGGAGACCTGGCTTGCAACCTCATTATGTGCCATGGCTGGGGAGTCGAACCAGCGACCTTTGGGTTTGCAGGCTGGTGAACTGTGCCACTAGCCAGAACTATACAGATGATTTTTAATGGCTCAAAGTTGGTCATATGTACTACTACTATGTGGTAGAAAAATACATACATCAACATTTGTTTAAAGAATACATGTTAATCAATAATATTCAAAAATGACCCCTGCTTTTTTGTTTCTCTTTTGTTCACACAAAATTTTCTTACATCTTATAGGGCAGCAGGAAAGTTCTAGGGCTTCTATGAGGTGGCTGTTAGATGTGAGTTATTTCAATGGCAGGAATCACAGGACTTTGATCACACATAATATTTCTCTAATTCTATTTAGAGATCCAGGAAGGAAGTTAAGGAAAAGACATCTGATAGTGGGCAGGAAAAATGTATAGACCTGAATAGGTTCCAAAAATCTCAGCACACATTTAAATGCATCTGTTGCCATAATTGTCAATACAAGTATCACACATTGTATACCAGATCTATTCTTCATAAAATATTTGTGGTTGACTTTTTTCTGAATGTTGATATAAATAATACTTCTATAAAAAGAATCATACTCTGTGAGGACAAGATATTGTCTCTGATTCCCTGGTGTATTTCAAACACCTGGAACAATTTCTGACATAAATATTTGTTGAATAAGGGTATGAATAAACAAAAGAGAATTTAAAATGGAGCACAGACCTATAATAATTTTCTATAAATCAAATACTTGTTATTATTAAAAATAATAGGTTTTCCATAATCTAGGTTTAAGCAGGGTTACACCTGGAATAAAGGACACTATCAGTTCTGCCTACCTTATTTCCTGCTTTTGATAAATCTCAAAATTAAGAAACAGAAAGCCATTGGGAAGTTCATTTTTTTTTGAAGATTGTGTGCCAGTGCTTAAGCTATTGTCTTTTATCTCTGCCTCCATCCTTCTAAGCGTTTTATTATATATTTTTCTTTAATTCTTATTCTATATATACTTAATTTTTAGCTGCTGGGCAGGCACTCTGTAAACCGCATTTCTCCTCCACCAGCTGGTTCTGTTAGGCTCGGCCACTAGGAGGTACCAGGCAAAGAAGGGAAGCTGCTTCCTCTCTCGTTCTATCACTGTCAGTGTACTGCAGCCTCTTTATAGTCTCTGATCTACTTCTTGTTCTTGTGAGTATTGTTGCCATGTCACCACTCCATCTCCCCAGGAGCAGCTTCTTCCCATAATAGCATGTAAATCCAACTTGTGGTTTATCATCATGTGTAGAATCATCAACATCAGGTGCCAGGGTGTCTTTAGAGATACCCCTGGCACCAGACCAGCAGTGGCCTTCCTCAAAAGTTTGAATTTCAGCTTCTCAGGGTCTTTCCTCTAATCTTCTGTATTTTAAGAGTTTTTAAGAGTTTCAACTTCTTGCCTTTATTTCTTCAGCCCTATGCATGTTAGCTTCTTCCTGAAGTTGTTACCTTTGCAACACCTACAGTTCTGTTTTTATTCTTTTACTTATCTAGTTAACAACTTTATACTAGTTAACACTTCTTCATATTTAATTATGTTTACCCAAATAACTGGGGTCATTTCTGTTTCTTAATAGGATCCTAATTTATACAAGTTGGTTTTACTGAGCTTCTCTCCTTGGTTTCTCTAGTTTAAATATGCTCCTTGGTTAAGTGCAGAGTCAATTTTTTTTTAATGTCAAGAGACTTGATGTAAGCGTAATTCTAAAATAAGTGAAATAGGCCCTGGCTGGTGGCACAGTGGATAAGGCACCAGCCTGCGAACCCAAAAGTCGCTGATTCAATTCCCCAGCCAGGGCACATAACCAGGTTGCAATCCAGGTCTCCAGCCAGGTCAGTAGCTGGAGGCAGGTAAAAGGCAACCATACATTGATGTCTCTCTCCCTCTCTGCCTCTCTCTCTTCCCCTCTCTCTAAAAATAATAAATCAAATCTTTAAAAAATAAATGAAATAAAATAAGTGAAATGTTCTGAATATTTCCATCATCTCCCCATGCCTGTGGGTTTTGCTCCACTTTATCCTTTTATGGCATTCCTCTGGGTATTATTTTCCTTAATCCTTTCCTTCTCTTTTTGAAAATTCTTTTACTTTATCCTCACTGGCCCAATATATGCATATTCATCATCTTCCTTTCTTTCATTGAAGAGACAGTGAGCTCAGTACTTTCTCTTAAATGTAAGGTAGGCCCATTGCCTCATAGGAAATACAGGAAGGCTGGGTCTCTACACATTATAACACAAGAAATGGGAAATTAATCATCCATCTCCAACAGTGGAGAAGGTATTATTTTCACCCAGGTGCTTTTCTTTTTTCTTAAGATTTTATTTATTATTTTTGGAGAGAGGGGAAGGGAGAAAGGCAGAGAGGGAGAGAGACCTCAATGTATGGTTGTCCTTCACCTGCCTACAACTACAGACCTGGCTTGGAACCTAGTTATGTGCCCTGGCTGGGGAATCAAACCGGTGACCTTTTGGTTCACAGGCTGGTGCACTATCCACTGTGCCACCAGCCAGGGTTCACCTAGGTGCTTTAAGATATATTTCAATGGCACCGTGTCAGTGGCCATCCTGTCCAGTTAAACCTAAGAACCTATGCCTGTCCTTTGGTGGCAGATAGTAGAAGAGGGTAATGTTCCATTCTAGTGGAGAACTGGGAGGAACTATGGCTGGATGAGCCCCTAACTCAGAAATGAAAATCTCATAGATGGATCAATGTTTGCTCAGCCACACTGCCAGAATCATACTCTGATCTCAGTTCTTTGGTGCCTATGGAGCCTTCTTATTAATTACTGAGTGTCCAAGTTCTCATTCTTCACCATCACTTCAAAATGAGACTTTTTCTTTCATATCCCAATTCTTGGGGGTTTTCAGCTAGCTTTTATCTAGGGATAATTTGTTTTTTTCATCTGTTCTAAGGTGTCAACATTTTAACATGTTCACTTTTCCAAGGATATTTTAATTTTGAAAGAATAGGCCCAGAAATCTCCTCTCTTAACACAAATATTAAGTTGTAAGTGGTGAATTTTAGCCATATAAAATGAGCTGTTTTGGGGTCTGTCTTCAGAGAACATATTTCTTCATCCTCATATTAATCACCCTAAGAGGGAAGCCAGTTTAAACCAGACTTCTACTTCTGGAATGCAACTTTATGACTCAGAAAGTTTAAACATCCTATAACTATATAAATAAAGATAAAATAATGTGCTTTTGCATCTTACTAGAGATACATTTCAAAAGAGAATAACAATATAAGAAAAATAGTCTGTAGCCTGATTATGGTAGAGTGTAAATCAATGTTAAGGTGAATTTATTTTTATTATGCTAATTGCCAAGAATTCATAGTCTCAGCCAAGAAACAGTTTGTTTTTCATTTGCTTTCTGACAAAATTTGAAAAATAAAAGTTTGGTTATAGATCAGAAGGAGGCTAGAAATAAAAAAGCAATGAGTATTATTAGATGCTTTTGGGAAGGTGTTTGCCCTGGCTGTTACTTAATAATATGTGAATAATGTGTGATATTTTTTAATGTTGAAAAAAATACCTATTTCTGAACTTAAAAATGGGGTGGTAAGCTTATTATTAAAACCATTGCCTCATACATTTCCTAATACAGTTATGTGGGCTCATCAAGGCTTCACAATAGTATTTTACTGCTGAGTCTTAGAATTCCTATCGAAACCATACTATGGCCTCACTTCCGAGAAATGTTCTCTGTCTCCTGATACTTGTGGTAGCAAGTAAACTAAAGTACTGTTAGAGCATTGACACCCGAAGGCCATGCAAGGAAAAGTCAGGGATTGGCCTTGCCATCAATTTTATACTTTCATTTACTTGGTGGAATATGTTGACTTCTAGAGTACAAATGTAGAAATTGTGCTATCTTAAAACTCCTTTGAGGGTTTTTGGAACATTTTCCAACATTTTACTTAGCATTTTGTCAGCACTCATCTAAAATGTAGTGGGAGAAAGCTAGTTCCCTCATTTAGAATGCATTCTGAAGTCTGCATAGCCCATGAAAAGGAAGGCACAAATGCAGTGTTGAAATGGAAGCACGATGGATAACAAATGAAGGCTGATGACGGCATGAGAAGAGACGCACGTTCTGATGAAAAAGCTCTGCTCTTCAGAGGAATGAATTCTGTTGTGTGCATGTGCACACCATACACTTGACATTCCAGAAAGGAAGCTAAACATCTGGTCACTTCATTCTAGTATTTCTTAATTTATAAGGTTATAAAAAATTTAACGTCCCATATCAGAAAGTCGTCAATCTGTGATGTTTCTCTCTCTCTTCAAACAGCCTTCTTGTGAATACGACAAGAAACGACTATTATAGTGTTGCATTTGTGACTCACTTAGAAAAACACATCTCTGAGCCGAGAACATAGTCCATTTATGACATGAACCTAGCATCCAGGTCACAAAACCTATTGCTGTTGCTGTAGCTTAATGCAAGATTCTGTGAAATATTTGTTTTATATGACCTAAAAGGAAGCTTTACTAAAACCAACAGAAGTAACTTTTGAAGTATTTTCAGAATCTTTGTGAACTTTTATGGTTTTACCATTCCAACACATCTTCCTTGAATTAACTTTGATCTACTCTTTCTTTTTTGATATGAAATTAATATGTAGGCAATAGAAATACAGTTATCTTTGAACAACATAAGATTGAACTGTGTGGTCCACTTATATGAGAAATTTTTTCAATAAACATGCACAGTCTAAATCTAATATAACTAATATAATATTGTGTACTAACTGGATGTAAATAAAAAGGAAAAATTATATATAACCAGTTAACTGCTTGAAAATTCATATAAAAATACATTAAACATAAAAGAGTGTGATACCAAAACAAGTATAAACTAATAAGTTCCTATCTGAAAATTTTCCTTTTGTAACATTCACTGGATTAGTAATAAATAAATTCAATGAAGCTATTACTCAAGCAAAAAAATATAAATAATTTAATATGAAAGTACTTACTGTAACTATTTTCCTTTTTTATGATTTTCTTAATAATGTTTTTTATTTCTTTGCTTACTTTCTTTTAATAATACAGCATAGCATACATACAACCTACAAAATAACATGTGATTATTTATGTTATTGGTAAGGCTTCCCATCAGTGGTAGGCTATTTATGAGTAGTTAAAATTTTCGAGAGTCAAAATTTATATTTGGATTTTTAACTGTGCAAGGGGTCAGTGCCTCAACTTTCATTTGTTCAGAGTCAACTGTACAATATAAATGAAGATTCTTTTCTATCAACTTAAAAATGTCTAAATGAGTTATTCCATTGCCTATATTTTACTCATGTTCCCATGATGCAAGAAAAGGAAGAATACTAGAAAATCAGGGGATTAATTTACAGATACTAGCTCAAATATTCCTTTCTCAGCTAAAATGAAAAGGATGGAACATTCCTTTCTTATTCCTATTCTATTATATCTAAAGTAGTTATTATTTTACTTTTTATTACAAATAAATACCCCCAAATTTAAACAATGTGGCAAGTATGTGGACCATATAAAAAGAAACACTTAAATTCCACTATCTATAAAAAAGCACAGTTAACATTTTGTAAATCTCTTTTCAGACATCTCTTTATAGGACTGAATATTATGTAGATAGGCGTATACTATCTAATACATGTTGTTCTCATATCTTTTTACACTTAAAGGTATAATAAAGAAACTTTTTTATATCAATGAATATCCATATGCATCTTTTAAAAATGATACAAATAATTTCATTGTATGGATGCACTAAAATTACCTAAAGTCTTTTGATAATTAGGTTCTTTTCAGGTTTCCTTATTGTATGCCCCACTGTGTTGAATTTTTTTTTTTAAGATTTTATTAATTATTTTTAGAGAGAGGGGAGGAGAGAGAGGCAGAGAGGGAGAGAGACATCAATGTATGGTTGCCTTTCACCTGCCTCCAGCTACAGACCTGGCTGGAGACCTGGCTTGCAACCTAGTTATGTGCCCTGGCTGGGAATTGAACCAGTGACCTTTGGGTTCACAGGCCGGCACCTTATCCACTGTGCCACCAGCCAGGGCCGAATTTTTTTTTTTTATCTATGTTTTTCTATATGTTTGTGGATGGCCATTGCACCTATGGAATACTTAAGAGAGAAATCATCAGGTAAAGGGTATACACATTTCTGACATATGTTACCAAATTTACCCACCATAAAGTTTAATAACTTAACATTCCTATCATCAATGCATGAAAGCATGACTTTCTTTATTCTTACCAATATTAAATTAATTAGTATTTTATTGTGAGTTGAGAATAGCTCATTCAAAAAATAATAATCAGTTGCTTTTACTTTCATTTTCTTTATTATTAGTGAGGGTGACTCTCATATTTTTTAATCTGTTATATCCCTCATTTCTTAATTATCTGTTTATGTGTTTAATTTTTTTTCTATTGGGATTTTATGTTTATTCATACTGATTTTGAAAATCATAGCAGTTGATACTAGCTTTTGATAAATCTATTAAAATATTTCCCCAAGGCTTTTATTTATCTTTTGACATTGTTTATAGTGTGTTTTTGCTTTTGTTTATTACTTACTGTCTTGTGTGAATAAAAATAAAATCCTGCTCCATAATATTTCATGTAAATGATTTATTGTGAGTAAGAAAGGTTTGGTGCCCTAAACCAAGAAAATAATAAAATATGATTTTCTTGAAGCTTGTTCTTTGAAATCTATACTCCTTCAAAGTATGGGGGTGATATGCAGATGGGCAGGGATTTCAGAATTGAGAATTGAATTGGGTTCCTGGCCATCTGAGGTGCACAAGGGCAGGAGAAAAGAATCTCTAAAAATAAATTTGGCTCACTTTATACATTCACTTGAACAGTGTTTACTGTTTTGTGTTTATCATCTATGATTTAGTTCTCAACAAAGAAGTTCAGATTGAATAACATTCAGTGTTTAACAAAAAAAAAAAAGAAATCCTAATCTGAGGATGAGAGGTCAGTAGCTCCAGTTTTTTTTTTGTTTGTTTTTTGTTTTTTTTTTTAATTTGCAAATACTCTGTAAAATGTTTGATTCATAATAACAAATTATTTACTTCCTAAAACAAAATAAAGGATGTAGTCAAGAGTATGTGTAAACTATTTGTTATATTTCTCACTATGTACTGTTTTACAATCTGATGTTTTTAAGCCAGTGCTTTGCTTTAAAACACACACACACACACACACACACACACACACATATATATATATATATATATATATATATATATATATATATATATACACAATATATATATATACACACACCTATGTTATCTGTAAAAACAGTGGAGTGTAGCAGAAATAGAATTGAGTTGAGATCTGGCTCCTACTTCCGATTTTTGCCAATGACATGTTGTAATTTTGGAGAAGGGCCAGAATTTCTATATTGGTCAATCTGTCCACTTTTTAAAATTTTTTTTTACACTGAAGACCTTGCCATTTCATGCCATCCAGATTGTCCTCAAATCCTCTGGGGATTTATAAGAGCCAAATCATCATTTTTATTTGATCAGGAAGGAAGATACCTTATAAGCAGTTAGGTCTATGTAGTTATCCTGTAGAAGGAGGATTTTCATATTTTCCATTTTAGCTGCAACAGACTTTGTTTCCTCCCCAGCCTCCAACACTTCCCTCATGGCTCTTTTCTCAGCTAGTGAACTCACTCACTCACCTTACTCTTGAAATAAAAAGATCAAGGCCGTCCCTCATTGATTGTCCTGTTCATCTCACTCTATTTTCTTCTCCATTACAGATATTTTTTCAGACTTTCCCAGTCTCAGAACAGTCTCAGAAGGGCGTCCCCTCCCCCGGCTCACTCAATCGAGAAATCTGCCACCCACTTGTCCCTTTCTTTTCCATTCCCCTATTCTCTCCACTAGTTTCAATAATTCACAGCTCTCCATCTGAAGGAAAGACTGCTTGGTTTCATTGCCACTCTGTCTTCCAGAGGACTTCTCTGTACTCTATTTTTACCACAGACATCTCCCCTCGCTCTTTCCTCAACACCCTTCTGTCCTTACCTCTGAAGCACAGTTTTCACACCACTCACTCACTAAAGAAACCCTTTCACAAATCACCTTTTTCATTGTCAAACGCAATGGCAAACGCAGTCCTTTTGACCTGCTTGTCGTTTTTGATACTATTCACTATTTTTCCTTCTTGAAACACTCTACTTCTTTGTCTTTAGTGAAATTGTACTTAATCAATTACTTCTTTTTTTATCTACCGACTTCTGCCCTTTCTTTCACTGGATGATTTGTAATTCATCTCTTGGTTTCTTTCTGTATATCTTGTCAGTCACCATATAGCTGTGAAAGATTCGGGGCTCAAAACCAGATATAATATTGACTGGTGGTATTACTTTGCCAAGGAAAGTTATTAATGTGTATGTTATTTTCCTCTATGTAGCAATAAGTTAAAATGCCTGCCTTGAACAATGAGGATTGAATGGGAATCTGTATATAGGCATTTGTCTAGCACAGTGCCTGGCTGGAGTGAATGCTAACCTAAGCAAGTCATTAAATGTTTGATCTTCTTCTTAATGTTTACTTTGATAATTTTGACCCTGAAACTTTTTTCTTTAAAGGCCACCTATAGTTTAGGAAATCACATGCTACACAATTAAATATTGAATTATATACCATCTTTTATCACTCATTGTTGTTTCATATTAGTTGTTTCTTTCTAAGTACAAAGTAGAGATCCTCCCCAACTATTCCACCATATGCCTTTCAGCACTAATATATGGCTCAGTTTTTAGTGAAGGATAGATATTTGTAAATTATTTGACCTGATATGGGTGTGTAGCCCAGAAAACTATGAATATGTAAGGAATTCAATATTACTCTCTGGTTTCCTTGGAATTCCTCAAATGTGATTACACTCTAAATTAAAGATAATGCAGGTGGTAATTTGTTAAAATTACTCTTATTTTCTAGATTGGGGGGGGGGGTCAGGTAATTTCCTCTTTCTTTCATTGTTTCAACAAATACTTATAGAGTCCAATAAAGTGTTAAATGCTGACATAAGGATTCTTTCCTTAAAGAACTTACATATAACTAGTGGAAACAGACAAATAGGGAGGCAATTCTGTTAGGGTTGTGGTAATAATACCCTATAGGAAAGAACTAGGAATTACGATATTCCAGGAGAAAGCCCTAAGTCATTCTTGGGGGATAGTGTGGTCTGAAAAGGCTTTCAAATAAAAGAATATTTAAGATGAAACCTAAAAATTCATTTTAGATAATGAAAATGAAATTCAGGTTATTTATATAATAGCTTTGCAAAGGGGTACATATATTTGCTTATAAAATATTTAAATGTCCTTATCCCCCAACTGCTACTTTTTTTCCTAATTTCAGTCAGATTCGGGACCTGTGAAACCCTAAGCTTCAGTTAAGACATATTGGGAAGAATAATTTAATTTTAGAAATCAAATATAAGAAAATATGAGCAAAGTGAATGGTCATTTAAAATAAACTTTATCTTTTTAATCATAGAAAGGTGACAGAAAGTTTCAAACCTACTACTCCATATTAGAAGCTAAGAAACCCCATTTAAAAATGGTGTATAATGCACTGGCCTGCGAACCCAAAGGTTGCAGGTTCGATTCCCCAACCAGGGCACATAATCAGGTTGCAAACCAGGTCTCCAGTCAGGTCTGTGGCTGGAGGCAAATGAAACGCAGCCATACATTGATGTCTCTCTCCCTCTCTGCCTCTCTACCTTCCCCTCTTTCTAAAAATAATGAAATAAAATTTTAAAAAATGGTGTATAATGTACAGAAAAATATCAAAATGAAAATGGAGATGGTGCACTATCAAAATTGGATAATCCAAGATTGTCAAAGCCTTATAGTCACAAATATGCTCCCCTGATCAATGTGAGGCAGAGGAAATGTTTTATGACTGGAAAACCTCACCCAGAAGGACATTTATCCTTCCTTGCTTGGTTGTGTGTGGAAAAGGCTCAGGGCTACTTTATTTGCTTCATGAATGAGTTTATTCAAAGTGAAGATAACATCTATACCTCTGATGGTTATAAAGGAAAAACAAAGATGAATTACACAAAGTGCCCTGGCCTTGGAACAAAGCAGAGGGCTCCCCAAAAGGTAAATATTCAAATCAATGAATTTTGTGGCGTGTCCAATTTCCTGTTTAGAGAAAAGGGAAAATGCCCACTGCAGGATAAAATTAAGGCAAACAGAAAAAAGGATTCAGCTTATCAAAATTCTCCTTTGGGAAACCAATGGCTCCCACTTTACACACTATTTGTAATTAGCTTTAGGGTCTCTCACCTAATTCTTTCCTTTGAATTAATTAAAGTATGTTTGAATGTGACAGACATTTAAAAATTCCCTCTAATCTGACAGGAAGAGCTTTTTTCTTTCCCATTCTTCTTTTTTTCTCCCATAACTATGGAGGCTCCAAGCTCCAAAGATATTACCACAGTGCTGCAAGGTTGTTTACCTTCGCTCCTTCACAAAAGATAATCCAACAAATTACATTAATTATAAACCAATATGTTCCGTTCAATTCCCATATGAGCCAAACCTGGGGATGAGCATCTGCTCTTATTTTCTGAGCTCAGTTTTGAGGACAAGATTCACAACAATGCTCAATCCATAATTAACAGAAAAATTAAAGATGCAACATCCCGACATCCTGCTTTTTGAAGCAGTGTGCTTAAAAATATACATGCCTACTCCTAGCAAGCTTTTTCTCTCCAAGTCAGAAATAGTCTATTATTATCCTTGATGTGTTTTTGTTTGTTTAAAATGTTTACACTCATATTGGACTTAAAATAAACATGCAAATATTTTCTACAAAAAGAATGAACAATTTTTTCACGTGACAATGTTTTAAAAACTTGGGGCTTCTTTTATGGTAGGACAAATAGAAATGTATAAAATTTATTTAGGATACTTGGATACTTTGTTTTATATTTTTTTCCTGTTTGGCCCATAAAAAGAACTAATAGTAAATATACCACATACTCATATGTATCTATACATATATTTAGCACATACATCTTTTATTCTGTTCATGGAATCCCAGTTAAGCAGTTGGTGGTAAATAAATATTTAAAATATTTGCACTATAGATACCTGATTCATATATAGCATCCATATGCGATTGAATATAATTAGGCATACTGTTTTAGCATACCCACACACCATATACAAAGTGAATGGAGAGCAGGACCATGAATGAGATTCTTTTTCTCTTGTTCACGTGTAATACCTGAGTCTGATGTGAAGATGGCAATTCTTTATGTAATCTTTCTGAGTGAGATCCTAAGAAAAAAGAAGTCACAAAATGAGCATCATGTTCTGCACCTCTGAAGTGTCATTTACCTTTATTGCACATTCAGTCATGAAGGGGAAGTTATTCTGCTTTCATTGAAGTATTTCTGCTGATCTTCAAATTATTCTCAACACCACTTATTTGCACCTAATAATTCTTGCTGTAATAGGGTTGAGTTTTGTGATTGAATTCATATTGTTTTTATGGAGAGGCAGATATGGTACAAGATTCTTGATTGATTGATTGAAAGGAAGGCCAAGTAACTCTTGTGGTGGTCCCGCAGACCACTGATTGACAGAAAAACACTTGCCTGGAGTCTAGAGGCCAGGACTTCTGGCCTGATTTTTCTGTTTTCTATGCAAAGAGAAAGTTTATCAGTGGGCAGGTCAAGAAGTTCCACTGGCTCTGGCTTCATACTTGCAAAGAACCTGCAATTCATATGTTGGTGTTTCACCAAAAGAAGTTTGACACAATTATGAACAGGATTAAATAAAAGAAATAGTAATTTGGGTGTTTTCAAATACAAACAAGAGAAACTGCAACTAGGTAGTATTTCTTAAGGTTTTAGGAAAAAGTTATTGTTGGATTAGTAAAATAGTGACAAACTGGCAGTTCCTGTGGATCAATAAAGTCATCAAGGACAGATACAGGCTTTTTCATCTTTTTACTCCTCCATCATTAACACTTGTGATTTCAAAATAACTGCCACAGATTTAGGCATCATATCTTTAGGTAATTTGATCCAAATTTGGAAGAGACAGAAAGGTGAAAAAGATTCACCTCCTATGATGTTCTTCATTTTTAGGGAGAAAATATTTCCCAGTATCTCTCAGTTAATTTTGTTTAAGTTCTCTTTGACCAGAATTAGGTCTCATAACAACCTCTAAACTAATAGTAAAAGAGAATATTATGAGCGTGTGAGCCCAATAATAATTCATTTCTATTATTTTCTAGGACTGGGAATATTGCTACCAGTGGGGAAATCCCTATTGCAAAGATAAAGAAGAGTTTGCTTGCCACCAGGTATTTGTCACACTATTTTACACATGTGCTATTACTAGGTCTTATCTGGATTCAGGATTATCTGAAGTATAGAATATATATATGTACACACACATTCACACTAACATACATATATTCTTTTGCTTGTAATACCATGGTTATTTTGCATTGTATGTCTTGTATTAATAATGCTTCTTTGTTAAGGAAAAACATTTAAAATATTGCATATTTGTCAATCTATGTTTTGATATTTCTTCTTGTGTTTCTTTAAAAAAATATAGTATGGTATGTGCCTCTCTCAATTTCTGAGTTTACCAGCTGTGTGACCATAAACATTTGTTATTTAATTTCTCTGTACCTCACTTTTCCATAGATAAAATTGGGATAAAATACCTGGGCTGCTTAATTGGGTCCTTCCTGGTGGGAAGGATTTAATGCATGAACTCCCTAAAACTACTTAGAGGATAACAATACTTTGTACTCTGTATTTAATACTCTTTGTATTTGATACTGCGCTTGGGTGCAAAGATAGTTTGGGAACCTTGCTGTGAATTCCAGGCCCCAGTGCTGGTTACCATGAGGACTTTTCAGTGAAGGAGCAGAAATTCCATTGATGATACATTTCCTCTATTCCTGCTTAGTCAACTATAATATGCCTCAAACCATTGGGGCAATTGTCTTTTGGGGTAGTCTGGCCTGTCAGAAGAGACTTCCCAAACATCATATTATTCAATTTATTATTGTATGATGTTTACAGGGATTGGGGTGACCCTGTAGAATCTGAAATTAAGACTTCATAAATCTCAGGTTCCTAAGATTATCTATTTTGCCTATTTTATCTATTTTGCCAGTTCTTCAGTGGAGTTCACTGGTACAGGACATGATTTTGAGTGGTCACAGATGCTAGGAACACTCAGTTTGGGATTCTACCGTACCATCAGTAAATGAGCTTCCCATACATCTTCTGATCCAGATGGTGCCACATGCAAGATGTGATTGGGCTTGAATCTCTGATGGTTGTGGACACACTTCATTAAATGAGGACTCAGTGTCTCTTTTCTTTAGTTCGTAGACTTATTGAGTGCATCTCTGGCCTGAGTTTCCTTTGATGGATTTATAAGAACTGAAATAAAACCATACATTTCAAGACTTGAAAATCAAGATGAGAAGATAAAATGCACTGATACAAAATTATTTTTATAACACTTATCATGCTATATTATTATTATATTCTAGCTCCCTCATTGTAAGTTTATTTTTTGAAGGCTATATTTTAGAGCAGTTTTAAGATTGCTGAAACATTAAATGGAAAGTACAGAGGTTTCCTCTAGACCTTCTGCCCCAATGCATGCATATCTTTTTGCATTATCAACATCCCCTGCCACAGTGGTATATTTGTTATAATTAATGAGCATATATTGACATATACTTATCACCCAATATCCACAGTTTACATTAGGGTTCAATCTTGGTGTTGTAAATGCTGTGAGTTTGGACAAATGTGTAATTAGAAGTACCTGCCATTATATCATGCAGAGTTTGCCTTAAAAGTTCTCCCTGCTCTGCATATTCATCCCTTATCTTTTGCCCAATTCTGGCAACCACTGATATTTTTACTGTCTCTACAATATTTTTCCAGGATATATTAGTTCTAATCATATAGTAAGTATCCTTCTCAGATTGGCTTTTCTTAAAACTCAGTAATGTGCATTTAAGTTTCTTCATGCTTTTCATGGATTGATAACACATTTTAGCATTGAATAATATTCCATTGTCAGGATTTGCCTTGGTTTATTGATCTGTTCACCAATGGAAGGACACCTTGATTGTTCTGAAGTTCTGGAAATGAAGAATAAATCTTCTATAAACATCTGTGTGCATGTTTTTGTGTGGACATAGCTTTCAACTTCTTTGCTTATCCAAGGAACATAATTCCTGGATTGTTTGGTAAGAGAATGTTTAGTTCTATAAAAAACTGCCAAACTGTCTTTCAACATGGTTGTACAACTTTCTATCTCCACCAGTAAAAAATGAGAGTTCTTGGCCCACATGCTCATCAGCCTTTGGGTGTTGTCAGTGCTCTGGATCTTGCCCATTCCAATAGGTGTGTACTGGTATCTTATTGTTGTTTTAATTTTCATTTCCCTGATTACCTTTTCATATATCATTTACTATCCATATGTCCCCTTTGGTGAGGTTTTTGTTAAGATCTTTGGTGCATTTTTAATATAATTCTCTGTGTTTTTTGTCGATTTTTAAGAATTCTTTGTCTATTTTTGGATAATAGTTCTTTATTACAAATGTATTGTTTGAAAATAATTTCTTCTAGTCTGACTTATCTTCTCACTTTCTTGACATTGTTTTTAGGAGAGCAGAAGTTTTTCATTTTAATGAAGTTCATCTTATCAATTATTTATTTAAATGATTACATATTTGGTATTGTATATAAGAAGTCATCACCGTACCCAAAGTCATCTAGGTTTTTTCTGTTATCTTCTAGGAGTTTTACAGTTTTACATTTCCTATTTAGATCTATGACTTATTTCATTAATTTTTATGGATGGTATAAGGTCTGTGTCTAGATTCATTTTTGCTTGTGAAAGTCCAGTTATTATAGCACTATTTGTTGAAAAGGCTACCTTTTCTTCATTGCATTATCTTCACTCCTTTGTCAAAGAGTAGTTGGCTATTTACTTGGGTCTATTTCTTGGCTATGTTCTATTCCATTATCTTTCTTGTCTATTGTTTTGCCATACCACACTGTCTTGACTATTGTACTATAAAGTACAACTGGATGTTGGATAGTGTTGGTCCTCCAAGTTTTCTTTTCCTTCAATATTGTATTGGTTAATCTAGGTCTGTGGCCCTTCCATATAACCTTTATAATCAATTTGTCATTATCCATAAAATTACTTACTAGGACTTTGATTGTGATATATTTAAGATTTTAAAGGACAGAGATATATCTTCTGTTCATCTCTGGATTGCTAGTGTGTTGTTGGTGCCTGACATATCACAGTTACTTAATCATACTTACCGAATAAATAAAATTACTATGATATGATAAGAGAATTGAGTAAGCCAAATATGTAAGACATTGAATAGGTTCAGGTAAGTAATTCATGAAGATCCCTGGCTGGATTAGGGAACTGAGGAGGGAAACTAGAATCAGATTTCGATGCATGTAGGTAAAAATTTTTTAAAAAGTGAGGCAAAAATTAAAGAGATGGGTAGACATGAGAAAATGGAGAGCATGATGAGGAAGCAATTTTTGGAAGCAAGATTGATATTTGCAAATAACTATAAGTGAGAAAAGTAAGAAGCATTATCTATGAAACACCACCAAGATTATATTGAAGGAAAGGTTTTTTTGTTTTTGTTGTTGTTGTTGTTTTTTCCCTAAAGCTATAGCCTTCTTTATGATCACTTTTCCTGCTTCAGGAAAAAAGCAGGTAAGCACTCATCACTTATTTACAGTTTTGTTCTTTAATAAGGAATTTTAGAAAAGATTTCCATGGTTAGGATATACAAGGGTATAAAGACAGAATTTGGAAACTTCAAGAATTTTCCCTTCATGAATACACAATATGAATTTTTGTTTTGGGTTATTTGGCAGAGAATAGTTTGCAAGTGATCCTAAAAGCTATAGAGTATTTTACCCCTCTGTATGCCTTCTTAAAACATACATATCTGTGCCTTATAGATTTCCTAGTATTTTATTAAGAACCCAATGATATTCTCAAGGTCCATCCATGTTGTTGCAAATGGAAGTATTTCATCTTGTCTTATGGTTATATAGTTTTTAAAATCTAGGTTATCCTTGCTTATTTCAGACATCACAACTTCTGCTAAAATTTGTTACTTATATTTTTGCATTTTTTCTGGGGTTTCAACAGATTATTGTTCTTAAAATCTCCTGGAAGCCAGTGCGTAATGCAATGAGTCAAACATTGTTGACACTCCAGGTCTTTTTCTCATTCACCTGATTTTAGGACTATAAGTAGAAAAAACTAAATGTAAGTCCAAAAAGTAAGGAGAGCAGGCTCCATCTGTGTTTCCTCCTTGTGATAATTATGTTCTGAGCAGGTGTAGAGGAGAGAACAAGATGGAAGAGTCATAAAAGACTTCTAATTGATTCTCGGCGCAAGCACAACAATAAGTCCTTACTGCTCATGTGGTAATTAAAATCCTCATTTTACTATAAGGTAAGAAAAGTAAAGATAAGATAGCTTGTGGTTTTCTATCTATGTTGATCTTCCCTTCAAACTTTGTTTATCCTTCTCCCCTAGCCGTGGCACTGGGTATAGTTCTTAGCATAGGTAAGGCTAAGGTTGGCATAAACAGTGTGTAGAACTGTTCAAGAACATGGAACTGTCTTCTTTCCCTTTGGTTAGCAAGGTACTTGGAACTTACTCCTTTTAAAATTTTCATTTATTGACCTGAGATGCACTGGTAGTCAAAAGCTTATTCCATCTCCTTTTACGGATATTGTTGACTTGCTCTAGTTTCTTTAGGTTTAGGTAACAGTTGTGAGTTTATACCTTTTAGAAACTCATGTATGCAACTCAAGTCATAAAACAATACTTACATTTAGCATGTAAAATGCATGCTATTTTCTACTTATTTATTATTTTTTAACCCCTACCCAAGAATATTTTTAATTGCTTTTAAAGAAAGAGGAAGGGAGAGGAGGAAAGAAACAAACATGGATGAGAGAAAGAAACGTAAGTTGGTTGTCTTTTTGCATGTGCTCTGACCAGGTAACCAGGGATCAAACTCAAAACCTGGGTATGTATCCTAACCAAGAATCATACCTGTAAATTTTCAGTCCACACAATAATTCTCCAACCAACTGAGCTATACTGACCAGGGCAAACTATTTTCTACTTTTTAAATGCTGCTTGACACATGCAAAATTTATTGCATGACTGACATATGCATTGCAAAATTCTTTTTTTGTGAATGTATTTTCAAATATACACCCACAAACATTTCTGCATATACTGGGTCAGTATATAAAATACATGTCTTACTACCCCAAACAGTTTGAAAGGTACTGTTCTAGGTAAATGCTAACTTCTCTTTTCCAGACTTCCTTGGAAACATCAGATATACCCTATGCTGCAAACCATCTTAGTCAGGTCCCCAAGCCCATCTATAGCCTGGAGATAGGTCTCCCTTTGCAGACTGCAGGGGTTCTTGATGGGGAGGTTTGTTTTACTCAGCAGGATCCAGAATACCAACACTTACTTCCTTTTCTGGAAAAATACTCAAGGGTAAGGAGGGGCAGAGGATGAGTTCTTTAACTAATTTGAATGGCAATTTTTTAAAACTTTTGAGTATGGCTAATAAATGCCAGTACCCTAGTATTTCCCAAGTACCATGGAGCAGAACTTAGTAAGGTTGTATTTTATTAACCAATTTTTCCTCTTTTTGTTCTTTAAAAATGATAGTCATGGACTTTAAAAAAGACAGTATGTAAGAATATTTGTCCCACCTGGGCTGAAAGAGGGAAGTAATTTTTTTCATATTTAGTTTAGTACTGTCAATGTCCTCTAAGGTCAGTTATATTAGAGAAAAAATAGAGATGTAAAACAGGAGATTATGCAAGTTGTTATAAAAACATAATTTAGGCAGTGTCAAGATCAGAAAATTAGTAAAGCTAGCTCACTGTAGAGTTAATTAGGACAGCATCCCACAAAACAGCTTCTACCAGAAATTAGAAGTGTTTACACTTTTAGTGCCACATTTCAAACCCCAGACTATGGCCTAACATTTTTCTTAGTTTTTATTCAAAGCGGAGTCATCTAAATTTTGCCATTAACTATGTTTCCCATGAACTTAGTTTGTGTTTGGCTAGATTACTGTTCTGAGCATAGCATACTGTTCTGAGCATAGCATACATTGAACATTGGATTTCAACACCCTATGGTCAACAATGGATAGATCTTTTAAGAAAAGAATCAGCCAGGATATTGTGGCATTGAACAGCACTCTAAATCAAAGAAGCAGAAACCTTTTATAGACTGATAACAACTAGTTAAATTGAAGCAGTAATCAAAACACTCTCAACACACAAAAACCCTGGACTGGATGGATTCAGAGGCAAAATTTACCAAACATTCAAAGAAGAACTAACACCTATCTTTCGCAAATTATCCAAAAAATTCAAGAAGAGGGAAAACTTCCAAACTCTTTTTTTTATGAATCCAGTATTATCCTAATTTCTAACCAAGGTAAAGACACAATAAAGAAAGAAAACTACAAGCCAATATCACTTATGAACATAGATGCTAAAATCCTCAACAAAATATTGGCAAACCAGATCCAGCAATACATTAAAAAGATCAGACACCATGATCAAGTGGGATTCATCCTAAGAATGTAAGGGTGGTATAATATTTGCAAATCAATAAATGTAATACACCATACAAGCAAAATGAAAGACAAAAATCACATGATCAAATGCTTAAAAAGCACTTGATAAAGTGCAATACCAATTTATGATAAAAATGCTCAGCAAAGTGAGAATAGGGGGAGCATACCTCAACATAATAAAGGCCATATATGAGAAACCTGTAGCCAACATCATACTCAATGGGCAAAAACTAAAAACTTTCTCCCTAAGATCAGATCTTAGGGAGGTGTCCACTTTCACCACTCTTATTCAACATAATATTGGAAGTCATGACCACAGCAATCAATAAGATAAAGAAATAAATGTCACCCAAATTGGAAAGGAGGAAGTAAAACTCATTATTTGCACATGGCATGATAGTGTACATAGAAAACCCTACAGGCTCCACAAAAAAACAAATAAACAAAAAAAATTATTTGACTTAATAAGTGAATTTGCCAAAAAAGAGAAGTACAAAGTCAATATTCAGGAATCACAGGCATTTTTGTACACCAACAATGAAATATCAGAAATGGAAACTACAAGGAAAAAAAGTTGATTATGGCTACAAGAAAAATTAAGTACCTAGGAATAAACTTCACCAAGGAGGTAAAAGACCCGTACTTGGAAAACTATAAAACACTGAAGAAAGAAATTAAGGAAGATACAAATAAATGGAAGAATATACTGTATTCAAGGATTGGAAGAATTAACATAATTAAAATGTTCATACTACCCAAAGCAATCTACTATATAGATTCAACACAATCCCTATTAAAATACCAACAGCATATTTCAAATTTAGAACAAATATTTCAAAAATGTATATGAAACCATACCTGACCCCAAAAAGCCTCAGCAATTTTGAAAAAAAAGAACAAAGTTGGAGTTATCACACTATCCGATAAACTATATCACAAAACCACTATATTCAAGATAGTATGGAACTGGCATAAGAACACATAGACACATAGATCAATGGAACAGAATAGAGAGTCTAGAAATAAACCCATGTCTCTGTGGTCAATTAATATTTGACAAAGGGCATGAGCATAAAATGGAATAAAAATAACCTCTTCAACAAATAGAGTTGGGAGAATTGGAATGGTACAAACAAAAATGAAACTATACCACTAACTTACACTATACACTAAAATAAACTCAAAATGGATAAAAGACTTAAACATAAACTGTGACACCATAAAAGCCCTAGAGTAAAACATAGGCATTAAAATTTCAAATATGCCACATGGCAATATTTTCTCTGATATATCCTCAAGGGCAAGGGAAATAAATGAAGGAATAAATAAATGGGACCACATCAAATCAAAAAGCTTCTACATGGCTAAAGAAAGCATCAAAATGAAAAGGGAACCAACTGTATGGAAAAACATATTTGCAAATGATACTTCAGACAAGGGTTTGATCTCCAAAATATATAAGGAACTCATATTACTCAACACCAGGAAGGCAAACAATCCAATTTAAAAGTGGGCGAAGGACCTGAAGAGGCACTTCTTTGAGGAGGACATACAAAGGACCCATAGGCATATGAAAGGATGCTCAACATCACTAGCCATCAGAGAGATGCAAATTAAAACCACAATGAGATACCAGCTCCCACCTATCAAAATGGCCATCATTAACAATTTAACAACCAGTGTGAGTGAGGATGTGGGGAAAAAGGATCCCTACTGCACTGTTGGTGGGAATGCAGACTGGTGCACCCACTGTAGAAAACACTATGAAATTTCCTCAAAAACTAAAAATGGAACTGCCTTTTGATCCAGCAATTCCGCTGCTGGGATTATACCCAAAGAATCCTGAAACTCTATTCACCCCTCTGTTCATAGCAGTACTATTTACAGGATCCAAGATCAGTAAATGAATGGATCAAAACACTCTGGTACATTTACACAATGGTGTATTACTCAGCATAAAGAAAGAACTCCTACCTTTCATGACAGCATGGATAGAACTGGAGAGTATTATGCTAAGTGTAATAAGCCAGACAGTGAAAGACAAATACCATGTGATCTTGCCTATAAGAGAAACCTAATGAATGAAACAAGCAAATGAGCAAGAACCAGAGGCATGGAAACAAGGAACAGACTGACAGTAACCAGAGGGGAAGGGTAAGGGGAATAAGGAGAGAAAGAAGAGGAAGTGTTTAGTCATGAACGAGTATAAATGACCTATAGACATGGACAACAGGGTGGGGATTGACTGTGGGGGTGGAGGATGGGCAGGGCAGGAGAGCATAGGGTAAAATTGGGACAACTCTAATAGAGCAATAAAAGAAAAGAGCACAGAGTCCAAGAACACAATACAGGTCTTCAAGATCTAGTTCTAGTGCTCACTAGCTGAGTGCTCCTGCGTGATTTTAATCACTGTTTTCTCATCTGTAAAATCTCTGTGTAAGTATGATGAGGTCCGTAAAAAGTACAGCCATTGTTAATATAATAAGAACTGTTTGCCACATTACCACATTAATGGAACATGACAGCCAAAAAAAGTGGACTGGAATTTGCATGTGTAAACAATGATGACTCCACTGTACTAATCAGTGGAGTAGGCAGATGCCATTGAGTAAGCATATGTATTGTGAAGCTGTCATAATCAAAATGACTGAACCAGTACAACAAAACTGTATTAAATTTTGCATTAAGCTTGAACATTCCTCCCTGAAACTATTCAGATGATTCAGGGTACTGCAACTAGGGGCAACTGGCAATTGGTAGCTTCATCACAACAACATGCCTATTCATACATCACGTCTCATGTAGAATGTTTTGGTGAAACATCAAATTACCCATGTGACTCAGGCCCCTACATTCCAAATTTGGTGCCCTGCAAATTCTAGCTTTTCTCAAAACTAAGACCACCTTTGAAAAAAAAGAGATTTCAGACCATTGGTGAGATTTAGGAAAATATGATGGGGTAACTGATACTGATTAGGAGAGCTATGTGAAGTCCCAAGGTGCCTACTTGAAGGTGACAGAGGCATCATTGTCCTATGTACAATGTTTCTTGTATCTTCTTCAATAAATATCTCTTATTTTTAATATTATATGACTGGATACGTTCTGGACAGACCTCATATACTTCACAGAATATAATAAAGATTGAGCAATGAGTGTGAAGCACTTTTACAAATATAATGAGCTCTATTATACCATGTTGCAATAACATTAACAAAGTTTGTAGTATTCTGTAGATGATGGGAAAGGGTAAGCAAAGGACCAAGGATAGCTAGGCATAGCTGGTAAGATGTATGTTGCTGTCTTAACACCATTTTCCTTGTTCTGTGTCATGGTCTCTGACTCTGAATGCCCAGTTACCTCACTAAAAATCTCCATCAATATGGGGTTTGGAATCAAATAGTTTGGGTTTTATCTTGAAGGCAATGAAAAGTCAAGTAAATGATTTTAACACATTGTTGACTGGCAATTTTATATAAAAGCTAATGCAAGTGCAAGCATGAGTTAACTCATTATTGGTCAACAATGTTTAGCTTGATAATGTGAGTTTATCATGATCAGTCAACAATGTATTAAGAGAGTTACATAGTAAGATCTTCATGTTAGAAACATCTCTCTGGAAACATCATACAGATTCAAGTATGAAGGTGTAGTGACACTGGAGGCAAAGACTAGCTGGGGACTTGTATTAGTAATCCAGGCATGTTTGAGTTGGAAAGCTTTTAAGTGATACAACTAACAGAATAAACAATTTTTAGATGCTGAGTTGGATGACTATGTGGATGGTTGTGCCATGCATCCAGGTAGAAAATAATAAGATGAACATGTTTGCTTTGGTGACGGTTGGGGATCAAAGAGTAAACAAATATATTGAGTTTTTTATGAGGTAGAGTTGGAGATGAGAATGATAATTCTTAGAGGGAAAGTGAATTTATAGTTCTGGTGCCCAGACAGAGCTCTTAATTGAAGTACAGATTTGCAAGTCATTAGCAAAAAGATGGGGGTTGTGGATGAAATCACCTCCAGAAAGCATGAAGACAAGAGATCAGAGAACATAACCATTGTGAGAAATGAAAAATTAGGAGTATTCAAGGTAGACAGAGTAGAAATTGTCTGAAGTGTAGAACAAAACCCCAATAGGGTAGTGTCAACTCATACAAGAGAGGAGAGAGTTTTAACAGAATAGGGTGGTGATCAGTTTCAAATACTGTGACCATGTCAATTGAAATAAGATGGAAATCTATTAGATTTTGCAACTACTTTCAGTATAGTGATGGGAGTAGAAACCATATTGAAATGAGTTGGCAAGTGAATACTAAAAAAGGAAGTAGAGGTAATGAATACAAACTGCCTTTCCCAGAAAAGAGAAACTAGTCAGGAAATGGTTCTTTAAATAAAAGAGAGAGAGAAAGAAAGAAAGAAAGAAAGATAGATAGATAGATAGATAGATAGATAGATAGATAGATAGATGCAGTTCATTATTAGATAGAAGATTAGATGAAGAATAGACACCAAGAGATTGAAAATATAGAATAGAGAGGGCATAGCAAGATGTTGAGAAATTGGAACATATGAATGCAAAGGGAAATAAAGGAAATAAAGATTTTGGACAGGAAACAATCATTTCTCTTATTGAATTGAAAGGGAAAGAATATATATTGAGTAAGGATGGGGATAAATTTATGTGATAAAGGATGATATGAAAGTCCAAGATTAATGCTTCTATTTTCTTTATGAAAGTGGAGATGAAGTCTTCTGTTATGAGTAAGGCAGGGCTTGTGGATGGGTAAAAGTGCAGAAAAAGTGCAGAAAAGTTGGATTGATATCAGTAGAGAATAAAGGTTTGTAGAGACAGGAGACATGGAAGATTTCTGGAAAGAGTTGAAAGTTTAAATGATGTTTAATAAGACTGCCTGGCAGGGTTTTAAATTGAGTAATACAAAAGTGAGATTAGTTTTGAAAGATGGGTAGGTTAGACTCACTCATGGGATGTTTTAAATGTTAGGCAATGGCTAAGTTATTGCTTAGTTATTAATGAGTGTTTGATAAAACTTTTCATTAGAGAATTGTCTGATCAGAATCATATAGCTTTTAGGAGGCTATATTGAAGGAATGGTGGATTAGGGCCGAAAGAGAGACCAATTATAGGGGCTATTTATTTAACTGAGCACAAAATAGTTTCACTGGTATGAGAGCAGTGGAAATTTGAGGCATCTAGGTAGAAGAGCTGAATGTTATTGGCCATCAGTTCTTTGTCCAACTTAAACTGATGGGGGTAGAACTAAGCTTCTGAGGATTGAACTGGACTAGTGTGTGTGTATGTGTATGTGTGTGTGTGTGTGTATTAAAGTGAGACAGAAAGTTAGAAGAAAAGGGATTTGGGGTAAAGAATTTTATATGTACATGGATGTTGTAATGACTTGAAATCTAATAGTAGATAGTGAACACAGCTTTTGTGAATATCTAGAATGTGTATATCTTGGTTAAAATGTTTATTTTCTTCCAAGAGTTAGGGTCTGTTTTTATTTTCATACTTTGGGGCATGAAAATATAGAAAAGAAAAAATAATTCAGTATTTAAAAAAATTATTTCATACACACACATATATATACACACATATGTATATACGCATATGTATACACATATACATACATACAAATATGCACATTATATATTCCTGTGAGAATCCAGAAATACTCCCTTGGCCTGAAGACAGATGCTGGCAGCTTAGAGAAAGAATCGTATCTCCATAGATGGCATTCTGGAAGCAATCATTTTACCAAGAATGGCAAAAGCCAAGTATTCTGGTCCCTCATGCTCTTGCCATCCTGACTACCATGTGGTACAAGGAACGTCTTCCTGGGAGTTCCAAGGATGCTGCCCTGAAGCAACAGAGACATTAACAGTGGAGCTTTCCCTAACTTTTAGTATCCTGCCTTACTCAGTACTCTCAGAGTTTGTGGAGAATGCTATGAATGCTTTAAATAAGACAGAATATTAGTTTTAAAAAACTAAAAGGCAATAATAACCAATGGGATTGAAGTCTAGCCTATACAAAATTTAAGAAAAAAGATCAAGACACCAGAGAAATGCAAATTAAAACCACAATGAGCAATCACCTCACATGTGTCAAAATGCCCATCATCAATAAGTCCACAAACAAGTGTTGGCAAGAATGTGGAGAAAAGAAAGTCCTTGTGATTGTTGGTGGGAATGCAAGCTGGTGCAGCCAATGTGGAAACAGTATGGAGGCTCCTCCAAGGATTAAAAATTGAATTGCACTATGGACTAGTGATTTCGCTTATGGGCATATATCCAAAGAAACCCAAAATACTAATTTGAAAGAATACAGTATATGTACCCCTATGTTCATTGCAGCATTACTTAACAATAGCCAATATATGGAAACAACCTGAATGCCTATCAATAGACAGTGGATAAAAATATAGTGGTACACATATGCAATGAAATATTACTCAGCCATAAAAGAATAAAATCTTACGATTTGTGACAGAATGGATAGACCTAATGGGTATTATGCTAAGTGAAATAAGTCAATCAGAGAAAGACAAATGCCATATGATTTCATTTGTATGTGAAATCTAAAGAACAACATAAAGAAACAAACAAAACTGAAACAGACTCATAGATAAAGAGTACAAATTAATGATTGCCAAAGGGAGAGGGATATTGGACTGGGTGAAAAAGGTGAAGGGATTGAGAAATATAGATTGGTAGTTACAAAAGAGTCATGGAGATGTAAAGTACAGTGTGGGAAATATATTCGTTAATGTAATAATTATGAATGGTGCCAGGTGGGTACTGAAAATATCAGGGGGAATACTTTATAAAGTATATGGTTGTCTAACCATTATGTTGTGCACCTGAAACTAATACAAAATAATATTGAATGTAAACAATAATTGGGAAAAAAAAAGCAAAAAGGCCAAAAAATCATGGCTGTATTGTCTTATTCTTGACTTGAAAAGACAACTCAGTGCGAAATGTTAAAGGTGAGTCTAAACAAAAATCTCAAGGTCTGGGTTACATAGTCTCTGCTCTGGTGTTAATCAGCTAGTTGATGTCCCAGAGCCTGAGTTTTCTCACTTCCAAAATAAAGAGATTTGACAGTGTAACTACTGAAATGTCTTTTTGATAGTATAATTTTTGATGATAGAACATTGGATCAGGTGACTTTGAGACTTACAAAACTATCCACTCTCCTTTATTTTATTTCTAAATCGTGGTTTATTCTTATTCTAGTAATTCTTACATGCTAAACAATTTATGGCAAATTTCTGGTTTGGTTTCTATCTGTCCAAGTTTTCTCTAAATCTTTTTTCCCAAACCTGAATATATTAGATCCTTTTAATACACTTAAAATAAATGACACGGTTAGAAAAAGAATTATTAATTGTGTCTGGAATTCTTGTCTTAGAGTTGTTTTCATAACTAAAGTTTTACTGGAATTTGTATGTGTGTAGAGAAGCATATTAAAGCACTTGGAATTTACTGATGATTTTACTTTATTTGGTTTGTAAAATGCATCCTAAGTGAGCCTGGAGCCTCATTTAATGTGGGATCCTGTTCTAAGTCAATGGAAAATGCAAGGGAAAAATTAAATAAAAGAACAATATAATCAGCTGAAACCAAAATAGATGGGAATTGGGATTGAGACTATGAGGCTAAAGAGGGGTGAACAGGAAAGTAAGGGCAAATAAGCACCAGAAGCATTTACTAGCCCACATTATTTATTTATTTTTCCTACCCAATCTGTCTTTATGTGGGGTCATGGGTAATAAAAGAAATAAAATCAGTTGGTCTGCTTCCCAAGCAGTAATTCAAAAGTGGCACAATTGGTTAATATTAGGCAACTGTGGTTGGCACAGAAGGTAATAATAATGTAGTGAGAGCTGGAAGAGGCCTTGGCAAGGGAGTTGTGCCCAAGATAAACCTTCACTGGCAACCAGTGACCAACAAAGCTTCCAAACAGGGTTTCTGATTTCAATCCAGTGTCGTTTTCCCCATGCTGCTCACTGAGAAAAAAAATAAACATAATTAATTTGTAAGATAACTCAAAGAAAGCAATAAAACATAAAAAGAAACCAAGAAAATAGCTCACAAGTAGGACAGGGAGATAAAAATGGGCTGACAAAATAAAATTTTTCCTAGGCCCAGTTGTTACTCATGGAATTGGATCTCAGCCTTACTGCCCACCCCCACCCCCATCAGAAACATATCTTGTTAACCTTTTTACCTTTCACCCAGACCAATTTTAGTCTTTTTTAATGTCTGTTTCATATTTTATCCTGAGTTCTGTCTTCTATTTCATATTATAGTCTCTCTAATAGGAATGGGCCCAGATCATCCTGCTCTTGGTCACTTTTGAATTGGGTTCTTGAACAAGTTTCTTGTATAGATATTTAGTTTTGCTAAGTATCTATAGTCATATTCTCATCTCTAATATGGATAATTATAGTCATGTAGAATTTTTATGAAAATTAAATGATGCAATGCTCATCATATTTGTAATAGAATATTTTCTTAAGATTTTATTTAGTTTTAGAATGAGGGAAAGGAGAGAAAGGGGGAGAGAAACATCACCATGTGGTTGCTTCTTGCATGACCCCAACTGGGAACCTGGCCTGCAACCCAGGCATGTGCCCTAACTGGGAATCAAACCAGTGGCCATTTGGTTTGTAGAATGGCAATCAATCCACTACCAGCCAGGGCTAGAGTATTTTGCATGTAATAAGCACTTAATAAATGGCAACTATTGTGGATTTGCCATTAACTGCTGAAACCATTCATTTGATTTCATTAATTTCATTAATTTCCATTAATTTGATTGATTTTATTTGGACTATTCTCTCTAATCTACTTTTATGTTTGCTGAGGTTGCTCACTAACATATCACATTTGTTCAACAAACAGCTCTTGCTATGGACCAGGACTAGCCCCAAGTCAGAAGCTTTATAAAGTTCTCTCTTGCCTATTGTAGCTCAGCTAACATTAAAAGTCTGTTTTCAGTCTTATTTTATACATGAAGTCTTCCCAAATATCCTAAAGAACAACAAAAGATTGTAAGATTCCTTTACAATCTTAATGTCTGTGCTGTAAAAGTAAAGTTTTTTTGCTTCATTTACCAATTGTTAAATGATGACTTTTCCCCTTCTTACATCTATGCTATATTATACATTTCAAGGACAGAAACTTTCCTATTATCTATCACAATGCTGGACTCAGGATAGTCAAATAACAATACTTGACTGAATAGTTGATTTATTTCTAACATAGCTAGGTATGTTAATTTGGACCATTATTGTAAATACCAGATTCCTCAGACTCTTGGCTTCTTCATCCAAAACTTTTCCAAATGTTAGATTGCATTTTGGAAGGAAGTAGATTTATTCACATCTATTGTCTTTGTTAAAGAATGCCATAATATGATACAAAACTTTGACTCACATTTTGAAATGGGCTAACCAGTTTTACAAGGGAAAAAGAAAAAGAAAAACAATGGGAATATTTTGTATAAGCAAAATAATGGAAATGTTGCTGAACAGGATCTAAGATGCACATACTTAATCTGAAGTCAGTCTTCAAACTCTAGAATCTATCTAACTGAATTAATTAATTAATGTAAAACCAGAGGAGGATATAACATTATTTTTAAGGATAAATTTTCAAATCACATTTTCCTTGTAGCTAGGAGAAGTACCCAACTCTTACATAGTTTCTAATGGGCCAAATCATTTTTGAGCAATTTCTTCAGAAGCTCTTTGAAGGGCTAGAAGCTGCTAAAAATGATTTCCAATTTTCTAAAAAAATTGCATTCAGGTTTATATAGATTTCTTTTTCTTGGATCAAAGGCATGGTTCAGGAAATGATTATGCTGCCTTCTTTTTTTTTCTTTTTTTAAATAATTCTAAAGTTAATGGTTATACTTCTTGCAGTTGCGGGCAAGTTAGGTTCCATGTTAGAATACTTCAAATATTATAATAGGGTCCACTAACTACCCTTTTTTTCCATGGAGCTGAACTGTTATATTCCACAGAATTTTATTGAAACCGGAATTTGTGAGTCACATTTGAATTCATCTCTTTAAAATACATTGCAACCCTCTATTTTTAAAAAACCCATCTTGTCATAAAACAACCGTGGTTAGCAACTTTAATGAGCAATGTTGTTTCTACTTTTATTTCTTAATGAACTTTTCCCCTCTGGCTGAATTCTAGTCTTATAGTTTATTTTCATTGCTATAGTGACATTCATTGGTCAGGGACAGCTCTGTGAAATTAATCATCACATTAGACCAGGCTTCAGCAAAAAATCTTTTTTGGAGTGAAAGGAAGTTCCATAATCCCACTAGCATATCCTCTTCTGGTGTTTTTTGTTTCTTTTCTTTTTTTAACCCAAAGATTAGGTTCCATAAATCAATTGAATATAGCAAGTTTGGGGCAGAGGAGAAAATTGAAGGACTTTCTAACAAGCCAAAGGTATAAGGGAATTACTTTCCTTCATGTTTACATTATGGTTAGTTAAAAATGTATAATAAATTATTGCTGAATGAGGTTGCTGTGTATTTCAAATGAAAGCATTCAAGTTATTCATGAGTTGTCTAACTTCTTAAGTAAATTTATATAATAGATCAAGAAGCTGGTTCAAAGACTTAATGGGGGTAAGAATGTTGGTTTACCACTCAGCTTCCCTTAACCAGAGTTGAATCACAGATTCCAGCAGACATGACTCAAATAAATGATCACTCTTCAGTGACTTGGATCTGAGATGGTTGCCTTTGTGAAACATTTACTGACTGTCCCCAAGAGGTAAGGCAGTGATTCCTACTGAAATGTTTGTGCAGTTTAAATTTAAGTAGCCTTTTGAAGTATGAGAGTAAGAGGATCTGTAAGTTAAAAATTAAGCCTGATTGTTCAATAGTAATTTATTAAGTGTTTAGTATCCGATGGATTAAACAAATCCATTTTATTCTGGGAAGTAATCTGGGCAGTGGAAAAAAAATGTCCTCAGGCTCCCTGCTTTCATACAACTACTAGTTTCACCTTTTGGTTGGCCGTATTGTTAATATAGAATAGTACATTATAACATTTTATTATTGTTATTCTAAATGGGCCATTGATTCAGCTTCTTCTAAGCAATAATTCATATTTCTAGTAAGAGCACTTCCCTACAGTAAACTCCGACCCATGGCTCTAACCTTCTAGTGTGTGAACCCTGGATTTCCATGTGCCCAAGTTTTCAAGGCCTCAGAAAATCAGAGATGGCTAAGGGATTCAGTAATTTGCTGCTTCTAGAACTTGGTTCCACACACTCCTTATGAGTTTCTATTATAATCACTTTTTGTGTTTATTGTTCAGTCATAGGGAGATATTCTTTTATTTGGGATATTTGGCACAATGGAAAATTTGAAATTTCCACTCATTTTTTTCTGAACCTTAGCTTGATCCATGAATTGAGTAGGTCTCCAGACATACAGGATTCAATTGTAAAAACAAAAACATTTAAAAATTTTGTCTACTAAGATTTTAAAAGTCTTGTCAGACCTAAGTCTTTTACCTGTAGCCTTGGAATTGTGTTAAGTATTTCTGGGAGGGTAGATACTTTACAACTATTAACAGCAATTTACATAGTTCTGGGAATAAATCTTTTAGCTTTATCAAGAAAGTAGATTTTGTTAGGGTAGACAGTGAGGAGAGAAGTCAGGAGAGAAGGGTAAACTGGTTGAAGGAGATACATTTTTCCTCTCTCTGTCACTCTGGGTTATTTAACTCTGGGGAACGGTCATATTTTATTTCTTTATTGTGATATTTTTAATGCTCACACATGCTGACTTAGGATACTGGCTTCATGATCCAATTCTTTTCCCCAAAATACTATTGTCCTAACAAATACATTAATATACCTACTCTGACTGCTCACTTTGGGCTGAACAGAAAGTCCACTTGTCAGTGTAAATAGAGTAAAAGAAGAGGAGGAAAAGGGAGAAACATTTGCTGGAACCTCACCTGAACTCTTGGTATTCCATAATTAGATGAAGTTCATTGCTATTCACCGATGGGAATTTTCAGTAGCTTCCTTGAGCTTCTGAAGTTCACCTGTTCCTTCTAGATCAGAGCATTTTTGAAAAGTGTTTTGACTTACAATATTGGAGTATTTCTGGTCACCAATGACTAAAACTAGGCAACTACAGATATTTGATTCTTTTAAATTCTTAAAATTTTTTTTAAACATTCAGCAATATTAAAAAGAATTTTATAGTAAACACCCATATACTCATCCCTTAGATGCAATTAATAACAGGTTAATAAACTTGCTTTACCACATATTTATTTTTATTCATTCTTCAATCCATTCAGTAATCCATCTTATGTTAATATGTTTCAAATTAAGTTGCAAACATGAGTTCAGTATTCTTTAATATTTCACCAAACATATCAATAATAAGGATTCAATAATTACATTTTCTCTTGATATAAAATTTATATACAATGAAATACAAAAATCTTAAGCATATGTACTCTGAATTTTGATAAATACATACATCTGTATAAATCAAAGCACTATCAAAAATTTAATCTTACCATCTTCCTAGGATGGTTTTCTCATCTTAATTCCTGTTCTTAAACTCCCAGTATAAACCATGGTTTCTAATTATTTCCTCCATAGGTAGCTTTTTCAGTTCTAGAATTTCATGTAGTTGGACTCATATAATGTGTGCTCATTTATGGAAGTTTCCCCTAATTCAGCATATTTTTAAATTTACTTTAAAAAAATTTGAAAATTCTTTTTATTGTTGTATTACATCCATCCCCTTTTTCCTCCCTTCTGTCCCCTTCCCCACCCACCCACTCCCCTCCAAAGTCAATCCCACTTGTCCATGTTCATGGTTTTTCCATACTAGTTCATTGACAAAACTGGTCCCTTCTTTGTCTCCTCCCCACCCCCCTTACCTCCTCCCCCTTGCCTACTGAAGGTCTATTCATTGTATTCATGTATCTAGTTTTATTTTGCTTGTTGTTTGTTTTGTTCATTATTGTCCTGTAATGGGTGAGATCATATGGTATTTGTCCTTCACTGACTGGCTTATTTCACTAAGCATAATACTCTCCAGTTCCATCCATGTTGTTGCAAAGGGTATGAGTTCCTTCTTTCTTTCTGCTGTGTAGTATTCCATTGTGTAAATGTACCAAAGCTTTTTGATCCAATCATCCACTGATGGGCACCTAGGCTGTTTCCAGCACTTGGCTATTGTAAATAGTGCTGCTATGAACATAGGGATACATAGGTTCTTATGAATTGCTGTTTCAGGGTTCTTTGTCTTCCTCAGAGAGTTGTCTGTTGAGGTCCTTTGCCCATTTTATAATTGGGCTGTCTGTATCCCTGGTGTTGAGTCCCTTCAGTTCTTTATATATTTAGGTTATCAAACTCTTATCTGAGGTATCATTGGCAAATATGTTTTCCCATACAGTTGGTTCCCTTTTAATTTTGCTGGTGTTTTCTTTAGCTGAACAGAAACTTTTCAGTTTGATATAGTCCTGTGTGTTTATTTGTTCTTTTATTTCCTTTGCCCTTGAAGAAGTATCAGTAAACATATTTCTGCATAGGATATCTAAAATTATAGTGCCTATATTTTTCTCCAGGACCTTTATGGTGGCACTGCTTATGTTTAAGTCCTTTATCCATCTTGAGTTACTTCTGGTGTATGGTGTAAGTTGATGGTCTAGTTTTATTTTTTGCATGTTGCTGTCCAGTTCTCCCAACACCACTTGAAGAGACTATTTTTACTCCATTTTATGTCCCTTCCCCCTTTGTTGAATATTAATTGACCATAGAGTCCTGGGTTTATTTCTGGGCTCTCTATTCTCTTCCATTGATCTATATGTCTGTTCTTATGCCAGTACCAGACTGCTTTGATGACAGTAGTCTTATAATATAGTTTGACATCCAATATTGTGATTCCTCCTACCTTGTTCTTCTTTCTCAAAATTGCTGAGGCTATTTGTGGGTGTTTTGGCTCCATATAAATTTTTGAAGTTTTTTTCCTATCTCTGTGGAGTATGTCATTGTTGTTTTAATTGGGATTGCATTGAATCTATAGATTGCTTTGGGTAGTATGGACATTTTACTGATGTTAATTCTTCCCATCCATGAACATGGTATATGCTTCCATTTATTGGTATCTTCCTTAATTTCTTTCTTCAGTATTCTGTAGTTTTCTGAGTACAGGTCTCTTACCTCCTTGGTTAATTTTAGTCCTAAGTACTTTATTTTTCTTGTTGCTATGGTAAATGGGATTTGTTTTCTAGCTTCTATCTCTGATGTTTTATTATTGGTATACAAAAATGCTTTTGATTTCTGAATATTGACTTTATATCCAGCTATTTTGCTAAATTTGCTAATTAGGTTGAGTAAGTTTTTGGTGGAGTCTATTGGGTTTTGTATATACACTATCATATCATCTGCAAATAATGACAGTTTGACTTCCTCCTTTCCAATTTGGATACCTTTGATTCCTTTTTCTTCTCTGATAGCTATGGCTAGAACTTCCAGAACAATGTTGAACAGAAGTGGAGAAAGTAGATAGCCTTGTCTCATTCCTGATCTTAGGGGGAAAGCTTTTAATTTTTGCCTGTTTTGAGTATGATGTTGGTTTCAGGTTTCTCATATATGGCCTTTATTATGTTGAGGTATGTACCCTCTATTCCCATTTTGCTGAGTGTTTTTATCATAAATGGTTGCTGTACTTTATCAAATGTTTTTTCAGCATCTATTGATATGATCATATGGTTTTTGTCTTTCATTTTGTTGATGTGGTGTATTACATTTATTGATTTGTGAATGTTGTACCATCCTTGCATCCCTGAGATGAAACCCACTTGATCATGGTGTATGAACTTTTTAAAGTATTGCTGGCTCCAATTGGACAATATTTTGTTGAGAATCTTATCATCTATCAGCAAATATTTTTGACATTCATATTTTGTATGTATTGCTGCTGTATTAATATACTACAGTTTAGTTATTCTCCTAGTGATGGGCATCTAAGCTCTTTCTAATATTTATTATCATGAATAAAACTGCTATGTTATTACTTTTATTTTTACTAAGATATAACTGCAATATAACATTATATTAGCTTCAGATGTACAGAATAGTGATTTGATATTTGTATATATTGCAACATGACCACCACATTAGTCTTGTTAATACCCATTACCACACAGTTACACATTTTTTCTCAACTTCTTTTTCATTTTTAATTTTTACTAGATTTATTGGAGTGACATTGCTTAATAAGATTACTTAGTTTTCAAGTGTCCAATTCTATAAAGCATCATCTGTATATTGCATTGTGGGTTCAGCACTCAAAGTCAAGTCTCCTTCCATCACCTATATTTGACTCCTGTTATCCTCTTTTATGTTTCTCCACCCCTTTTCCCTCCTGTAGCCACTATAATGTTGTTTGTGTCTATGATTTTTTTGTCTTCTTTGTTTGCTCATACAGGTTTTCTGTTAACATATTAATTTTTCTAGAGTAAATGCCTAGGAATTGAATTGTTGATTATTAGGTTTGTGTAAGTTTAATTTTATAAGAAGCTGCCAGACTCTTTCTTCAAGTGGTATTGGCATCGTTACCTAGAATAGATATGAGAGTTTCAGTTTCTCTACATTCTCACCATATTTAGGGTTTTCAGTCTTCTCAATTTTGGTCATTTTCATGGGTCTGTATTTTTATTTTATGTGGCTTAGTTTGCAATCCCTGGTGACTAATGAAGCAGCATTTCTAAAGTGCTGATTGGCTAATATTTATACCTGTGCAGATGTTTTGCCCATTTATCATTGGCTTGTTCATGCCTTTACTTTTGTTTTGTAAAAGATAGTTTCTAATTCCTTTATATTATTTTTTCAGATATATATTTTATAAACATTTTTCATAGTCTGTGGACTGAACATTTATTTTATTGATTATGTCCTTTTTTTTTTTTTTTTTAAAGATTTTATTTCATTATTTCCAGAAAGAGGGGAAGGGAGAGAGGCAGAGAGGGAGAGAGACATCAATGTATGGTTGCTTTTCACCTGCCTCCAGCCACAGACCTGACTGGAGACCTGGTTTGCAACCTTGTTATATGCTCTGGCTGGAGAATCGAACCTGCGATCTTTGGGTTCGCAGGCCGGCACCTTATCCACTGTGCTACCAGCCAGGGCTGATGATGTCTTTTAATGAGGAGTTTTCTTAAGTTTGATAAAATTTAAATTATCAATTATTTGTTTTATTATTATTGCTTTTGGCTACCTAAGGAATCTTTGCCTATCTCCAAATCACAAAAATCTTTTAATATATTTTCCCTTAAAAGCTTTATAGTTTTAGCTTTTATGTATAAAGGGTCCAGTGTATGTATATTTACCTTCAAATGCAATTGTCATGTTGTAGTAAAGATTTTAAAATATTAGGTTTGCTTTCTGATGATGCATACCTTACATTAAATTGATTTTATTCTTAAGTTGTGAACATATTTAAATAAAGCTATTTGTTACTCGTATTTGAGCCAGATATATAAGCATAGTTCTCTAAAGTTGATACTCATTACTTCAAGTCAAATTGAAATTTAATTTAGAAATATAAAATGTTCTTACTGATTCCATTATCTAACTCAGTGGCAGCCTGTGAATATGTATTTTCAGGAACATATTATAATAACAAATTGTTATTAATGGCATAAGAAGGAATGTCTGATGTCAAGGTTGACAGTCATATGATATGGGATCTACAGATTCAATTTCATAATGAACATTTACTTTATAAAGTGTGTTACTAATGTTTCATTTTAGTCAAAAGAAATCATATGACATGGAATATATGTTTTGAGAAGCATGGGTAAATATTTTATATCTACACTTTAAAGTTGCATCTTATAGAGTTTTTTGTTAACAACAATCTGATTTATTTCATTGCCTTTGGTGTGATTAAACATAAAATGTCTATGTAATGGCAAATTACTTGACAATGTTTTTCAGATTATTCCCAGATGGTATAAGTGACCTAGCAATTAATACATTTTAATGAAAAATTTGTTTTCATTGTAACATGTTAAGAGGCATTTTGTATAGGATTTGTTCCAGCAAGATATTAATGTAGAATATTAAAGTGAATACTTAAAGGCTGCTTGAAATAAAATAGTTGTAAATAAATAAGAGATGACATAAACATGTTAAGCATAGACAAAATGACTTATCTGAAAGAATGACTCTTTGAAACCTTCTCCTTAGCTCCATTGCTTGATGAGACACTTCCTCAAACTTAATTGGCAATACTGAAATGGAAACCTGGTTATACTATTAATATTTTGGCAAACATTACTGAATTTTACTTTAGTTTCTTTCTTCTTTATGGTTCTATTAGGGCAGATAGCTAAAAATACTTCAAATGTCAACAAACAGATTTGTTTTTTTGTGTGTATGATCATTAGGAAAGTATTGATTTCATCCTTTGACTAACTAGAACATTCATTTTAACTGCTCATGTGCTCACAGCTGGTGGCTGGGTGCAGAGCAGCTGGGAAGAAGTTAAGACATTTAGCAAATAAGAGAAAAAAATAGAGAAAACTCATAGACATGACAACAGTATGGTGGTTGTTGGGGGATGGGTTTGATGGAGGTGGAAGAAAGTATAGGGCAGACAAATGGTGACAGAAAAAAATTAAAATACAATGAAGGTTAAATTTAAAAATAAAATTTAAAACATTTTTTAAAAAGAATGACTTAACCCTGGAAAACCATCCCAAAGATTGTTTTAGTGTATGTATAAATATGCTCTGACAGCTTCTAAGATGTTACTTCATTATATTCTCTGCTTCTAGAAATAATGTTTTTCCTTTGAGTATTTCATGATGACTAAGATGCTGTCATTTAGGTTAATTTTCATCTTTCAATGTATGACTAAGATGAGCATGCTCACTTGTTCCACTTTGTTGCTATAGCTACAGAGCCTGAAACAATGCCTGGCATATAGGGGGCATTAGACCTAGTGGTAGTTGCTTTGGAACTACATGATCCTTACAGATGCAGAGTCTTTAATATGCTTATTTTTGTCCAGATTTTAAAATCCTTTATAAATATCTATGAAAATCCTGGATCAGAGTTTGTACATGCTCTTAAAGTGATATCAAGTTACTCCGACACTGTGAGTTCTACTTTCAGCCTTTTTCAGAGGTAGTTCTTACCATAGCAACAAATTACTAGCCAACTCATCTGGCATAGCTTTGGCCCATCCTCATTTTAATTGAACTGAGTTTACCCATTGACAGTCTGGATCATCCTTTCCATCTTAAAACTCTCTCCATTATTTTTCTTTTTTTCATTCTCTCCTGATGAGACTTTCAAACATTGCAAATGTATGAATATCATTATTAGACACAGTGCAGTCAGCCTTGCCCTACTCCTGGATTTTTATTTGATTGAGCATATCTGAGTATAGTCAAGAAAATGTCCTGAAGATTTGATGGTAAAATAAACATAACATAATCTTAAAGTTTGCTGTGCTGTCATCAAATACACATAGATCTGCCCAGTGCTACCTGAAATCCTTCCCTTGCTTTTTTGTTCTTGGATAAGAAACTTCTTGAAGTTGTTTTCTTGAAATATAGGACAGTTTCATCTGCTTTCAAGAGCTTTTTCTTTTTCTAACTTTTCTCCTTTGTGACTTTTTGGTTCTCAATAAAAATCCCCCATGATTATATAATTAGCTGCTTTTCTCACTAACTTTACATTTATGAAAAACAAACCAAATTTAGTAACTATTTTTTATTTGTGGTAATATTAATTTTGTAGACTATTGACTTCATTTCTTATGGCTTCAATTATTTTATAGTTACATATTTACATAGAATTTTAATTGTGGTATACATGTACCTGTACTTAAACCACAATCAACTGGTTTACCTTGACTAAATTTTTATTCCTTATTTTATAAGGCATTTGCACTGACTAAACAGATTCCTGACTTAATCATTCTTTGTCTATGTATTTTGGACAGACTCTAAATTATTATAGAATTTAATATCCTGTTCTTTAATTAATTTGTGAGTTCAGTTTTAATTTCTTAATAACAAATGAAGAGTTCAACAAAACCTTGCATTTTCTTTACTTCTGTTTGTAGCACTAAAACTTGACTTGGGGAATCAGGTAACTTTTTAAAAAGAAACTTAATTTTATTAATTCATGACAATTTCTATCATACTTGATGATGTGAGCAGAAAAACAAGGCCATATTGAGATATGGGAACAAGGTAGCTGGCTAGGTTTACTCTCCAGTTAAGTAATTCACTTCTACATACCAACCAAGGAAGCATGCTTTATTTAAGGCAAAGCAAATTATCACTGAAGAGTTGGAGAGATTCTATGATCACTAAACTAATACATGACTTGTAACATTTATTCTAACTGCTCATTTCTTCTGCCTATCCTTTATCAGACCATGAAATTTTTCTACCAAACATTCAATTCATCTGAAAACTTTAAAAAGCATATGAAGACTATTACTATATATAATAATATAAGATAAAAATACCATCTTTGAGTTAAAAAACACTATGTGTTGATTGATGAAGTTATTTAGGAAACACCATTTATGTAAAACATCCAGAAAAATCTAAGGCTAGTATCCAATTTTCTCTCAGGTTTGCACAGTTATTTCTCCTTCTATTAGATATTTATGAAAGCATTGGGTTTTAGTAAACATAGGTTCTTTTGTTTAGAAATGGATCACTTAATATAGCACCATACTACAAAGGATGCCTAAGAGAAATATGTAAGATATTTCTGACAATGTCACACTAAAAGGATTTCTAGTAAGCCGGTAAATGGGAGATTCAAAGTTCAGTGGTTGATAAAAGAGTTTAAAGGCACCCCCTAAACAGGGACCCCGAGGACTTTTTGGTTTTGTGTCCTGATAGGCTCCATAACATACCTTTTATGTACCCATTGAGTCTCTGACTACGGTAACCATTGACTAATGTTGACATTTCTTCTAAGCCAATGCTTGAGTAGGCACAGGATGGGGTAGTAATTATATTGTTGCTTTTTATTTTCAATCCTCTCTCTTTCATCTTCCTTTTTATAAATTTCATTTTATTTTTAAGTATATGTTATTGATTACACTGTTACAGTTATCCCAATTTCTTTTCCCTTTGCTTCCCTCCACCCGATCTCCATTCCCTCCCACAGTCCAACTACCCTCTTAGTTCATATCCATGGGTTGTGCATATAAGTTCTCTGATTTCACCCTTTCCTCTGCTATACTTAATTTCTCCCTGTCTAGCTTGTACCTATCAGTTATGCTTCTTAATTTCTGCACCATTTTCCCAATTTTCCCCCTTCCCTCTCCCAACTGATAACCCTCCAAATGGTCCCCATACCTATGATTCTGTTCCTATTTTGGTTGGTTGTTTAGTTTGTTTCTGCTTTAACTTTTTTAGGTTCTGTTGTTAATAGTTGTGTTTGTTGTCATTATAATGTTCATAGTTTTGATCTTCTTTTTCTCAAATAAATCCCTTTAACATTTCATACTAAGGGCTTGGTGATGATGAACTCCTTTGCTTTACCTTGTCTGTGAAGCACTTTATCTGCTCTTCCATTCTAAATGATAGCTCTGCTGGATAGAATAACCTTGGTTGTAGGCCCTTGATTTTCATTACTTTGAATACTTCTTGCCAGTCCCTTCTTGCCTGCAAAATTTCTTTTGAGAAGTCAGCTGATAGTCTTATAGGAACCACTCTCTTCTTTTTTCTTGCTGCTTTTAAAACTCTCTCTTATCTTTAAACTTGGTGTTTTAATTCATTATGATACATTTTGGTGTGGTCCTATTTGGATCCAGCTTGCTTGGGTCTCTCTGTGCTTCCTGGACTTGTATGTCTATTCCTTCACCAAAGTTAGGAAGTTTTCCTTCATTATTTTTTCAACTAAATTTTCAGTTTCTTGCTCTTCCTCTTCTTCTGGCACCCCTATGATTTGAATGTTGGCATGTTTAAAGTTGTGCCAGAGGTTCCTAAGACTCTTCTTCTTTTCTTGAATTCTTGTTTCCTCATTCTGTACTGGTTGACTGTTTATATCTTCCCTATGTTCCAAATCATTGATTTGAACCCTGGTTTCCTTCTCTTCACCATGGGTTTTGTGTGGATTTTCCTTCATTTCACTTAGCATAGCCTTCACTTCTTCCCTTCTGTATTTGCTGTACTCAAACGTACCTGTCAAGTCTGTGAGCATATTTATCACCAGCATTTTAAACTATGTATCTGTTGGGTTGACTATCTCCTCATTGCTTAGTTCCCCCAGTGGAACCTTGATATGTTTCATTTTGGGGGCTATACTTCTCTGTCTCCTCAACTTGACAGGCTCCTGTGTTTGTCTCTATGTATTAGATAGAGCTGTCCTACCTGTTATGTTGCAAGGTGTGGAGCCTCATGTATTCATCAGTCCTGGGTACCCATTTCACCATGTTGTGGTGCTGTATATAGGAGAAGAGTCTGAGAGGGAACAATGCTACTTGCTCAGCATTTACCCCTTTTCCTGGCACTTCTCATGCTTCCCAAATGAGACTGGCACTTCTCTAGTTGTTGTTTTGGCTGTGATTCCCAGAGTGGGTGGGACTGAGGAAGTTCTAGGACTGTGGGGGCCTGTAAGCAAGTGGCCACTGCTGAGAGACAGGCAGTTTCTTCCTCCACCCTAACCCTCACCAGTTTTCAAATGAGGTTTTACTTTCTTCCCCAGTGCTGCAACAGTGAGCCACACAGTCTGGTCTGGTGCCAAGACTGCTCCCCAAGTGTCTTTACTTTTTAAAAATGAGTGACTATTTTCCACTGGCTGACCACAGCTTCCATGCTGCCAAACAACACTTCCAAACCATGTCCTTTCTGACCCAACTCCACCCCCCTTACCTGTCTGGATTATTTCTTCTTTATATCTTTGTTTACTGGACTTCCATGAAGTTCAATTTTCAGGAATTTCTTGTTGTCTCTAGTTTTGAGGTGGTTGTTTAGTTGTGAAGGGAGATGCAGCATGTCTATCTATGCCTCCACCTTGGCCAGAAGTCCCTCTTCCATCTTTCTTATATTCCAAGATACAATCATCAAAGAATAAAAATTAAGATGGGCAGTAATGATTATAGTAAAACTAATAGCTATCACTTTTTAATACTAAATATGTTAAAAATGCTAAGTTTATAAGTACACATACACTTACCAACAATCCTTTTAGATCAAGGTAGGTAGTGTCATTATGATAGATGAGTAATCTGAACCTTCAGGTGATTAAGGAACTGGTTCAAATCACTCAATTTAGAATTTATCCTTTCTGTTGTAAGAATCCAAGTTCTAAATCACAATGCTTATTTTTATCACAAAAATGGCTAGTTAATAACTATAAGGAAAAATAAAATAAAATTCTTTTAAGCAAAACTAAACCAAATTTCCTTTTTTCTCTTCCCATTATTTTCCCAACTCTAAAACATATTGATATATGAAATTTCTACTTTATTTGTCCATTTCCTAATGTAATTTAGCTTAATATCTAAGTTACTCATCTTTAAATAAAAGCTAACTACAGAGTACACATTTAAATCCTTAAGTTAATAGAACAACTTATTTGGATGTTTAAAAGAATAATTTAAAATATTATTTTCAATAATAGCACAATATAACATTACCAATTTATATTATTTATGGTGGCATTAAAAATATGGTACCACTATACGACTATTGCCTATTTGTGTCAGTTGAACATAATTATTATAATGTGATTAGTCTTTTCTTTTAATGGTTGTTTATATCCTTAATTTTCCACATACTGTACAAATCTTATTTTTATAAGGTTAATTAGAATTACTCCGTCTAGGAGACCAGCATTCTTGCTATTTAGAATTTTTAACCAGATTACAATGAGCACTTCACATTACGCCTTTGAAATAACAGGATTGAAGGCAATCCTGTATGTCTTCCATTGTCATATTTTGAGCCTTAAGCTTATACATAATACATTAAGAAATAATCATGGAATTGGATACCATACACCAACTTAATTCAGCAACTAGTGTATGATTCAATTAGTTTCTTGGGTTGTTCGTTAAATGGAAAACACCTTTTAAAATTGTGGGTATACTAAAAGAGAGTAACCAAAACTTTAGTAGGAAGAGGTCATGTTTTTAATAAAAAAGAAAGTGTTCTAAGTGATTTTTAAAGCAGCTTCACATACAGAAGCAGAAAGGGAACTTTGATTTTTAGCACTGTAGAAATTATTTCAATAGTAAGTTTACACTTCAGAACTTATGTCTTCACTTGAATTCATAGCCTCTTTTATGGGTTACTAAAATAATATCCTATAAGTAGTTTCTTTTGCTATTAGCAATACCCTTTACATTAATTCCACTGTGTGCAGTAAATATGCTCCTAAAATAGGCCCTGTTTTTTACTTCCTGCCAATTGCTTAACATCCTAAGTTGTTCCCAACATTCTTCAAGGTGAATGGCTGATTGCTCAACCTGATATTCAAACAATGGTGTGGTATGGTCATTCCCTATCTTCCTTTCTCTATCTCTTATCACTTTCCTTCCCAAATCCATACCAAGCTACTGATTATTTACTATATTTGCTTTAGTACTTTATTTTCAATCATGCTGCCACTGTATCCCCATCACTCAATCACTCCTAGAATTAAAAATCCTAGGAATTTGTAATGCTGAGTTAAATAAATTAAACTGTCTATACTAGAGGTCAGTAAACTTTTCCCACAAAGGGCCATTTAGTAAATATTTTAAGCTTTGCATGCTATAATGTCTCTGTCACAATCATTCAACTCTGTTGTAGTGCAAAAGCAACCACACACACAGTACAGAAAATGAAGGAGCCCAGCTGCATTCCAATAAAACTTGATTTATAAGACAATGTATTTTAATTTCACATAATTTTGTCATGTCACAGAAATGGTATTTTTCTTTTTATTTTCCTTAATCATTTAAAAAGGCAAAAACCATTTTTAGATCATGGACTATATAAAACACACAGTGGATCAGATTTGGCCTGTAGGCCATAGCTTGCTGAGCCTTGAAATCATAGTGGAATATGATACAGCCATTAAAAAAAATAAAGTAGGCTTCTATAAATTAATATGGAATACATTGCTATTTATCAAAGCAAGAATAGAACAGTATCATGGCATTATAAGTTTGTTTTTTACACTTCTAATGCATTATTAATTTCTTATAAGGATAAATAAAACCTATGAAATGTGGACAGCAAGTTGGGAAAGAAGAATTTTGCTTTCATAATATCCATTTATGACTACATGGATTTGCTCTCCTTGCTCCAGCATTACTTTTAAGTTGCTTTTTTTAAACCATCAAGAGAATGTATTTGTGAAGTAAAATTGTACATCATTTTGGTTTTTATTCCCTCATTTTCCTTTTCTGTAATATAAATTCATTAATAGTATTTTTTCAAACTGCCCATTCCTCCTGGTCAAGCAGAAAAGCCATTTCCCTGCTTTATTTAAAGCTATTTTGTTCTTTCCCTCCTTTAGTCCCTTAATCCTCCTCCCACATGCAAAATATAGAATTAATGAAAGCACCTGATAAATCACTTTTGGCAAATTAAAAATATATATTTTTCATTTTAACATACATATTTATACACTGTGCACTCTTGTGGGCATATTCACATTGTAGGGTGCCATATTGCATCTAGGGTATGCAGTATTTCATATTTCTCCCTCTTATTCATAAAACCTTTTCAGAATTCAAATGAAACTAATGACTCTAGAGTGACACCTGAATACATTTTAATATACAAAACATATATTTTAGATGAAATTCTTAGAGCATTTAACAGAGGAAAACCAGATCATGTGCAAAAAATCAGGAATCACGACTTGTCAACACTCATGTTGAAAGCTAAAACAAAATGAATCATAGCCTTCAATATGCTGAAGGGAGTTACTTTCACACTGGAGTCTTACAGTCACTCCCACTATCAATCAAGTGTGATGGTAAAATAAAGATAATTTCAGATATGCGAAGTCTCAAAAATTCCCTTAAGAAGTTACTGTAGGAAGTGTTTCATCAAAAAGAGGGAGTAAACCAAGAAAGGGAAGACATGGTATCTTGGCTTTGGCTATATAACAAAGTACCATAGACTGAGTGACATAAACCATAGACTTACTTCTCATTGTTCTGGAGGCTAGAAAGTCAAAGATAAAAGTGCAGGAAGATTTTGTTCTGGGGGGAGCCCCCTTTCTTGTTTGCAGATGACTGCCTTTTCATTGAACCCTTACCTGGTGGAAGGGTTAAAGGAGCTCTGTGTTGTCCTTTATTAGGTCACTAATTCCATTCACAAGGGCTCCACCCTTGTGTCCTAATCACCTCCCAAAGACATCACCTCCTAATATTATAACTTTTGGATTTAAACACATAAATTATGGCAAGGCATCAATTTTTAACAATAATATATGGAATCTAGGAAACAGGGTATCCAGGATGGGGAAGAGAATCCCCAGGGTGTTAGTAAAAGGAGATACTGGAATGCTGGTATACCAGGTACAGCAAGCAAGAAGAACAGAAGAACCCAGGAGAGACTTTTTCAAAAATATAAAAATCAGTAGAACATATGATATAGCTATATATCTTGAGAAGGGAGTTACATGACTAAGGGAGATTTCTGTTTTATAACTTATAGGTAGTAGAAAATGTAGCAAACAAAAATTCAAATGTGACAATTGTGAACTGAAAGGAAAGAAGCTCTTGAGAGCCAAATATGCCCTCCTTTTTAAATTTATATTTTATAGATTATGCTATTACAGTTGTCCCAATTTTCCCCCAATTTCCCTTCACTGAGCACTCTCTACTCCCTCAGGCAATCCCCATATCTTTAATGTCCATGGGTCATGCATATACTGTAAGTTCTTTGGTTACTTCATTTTCTATACTGTACTTTACATCCCCATAGCTATTCTGTTTGTGTTTCTTAATCTCTTTACCTCTTCTTCCACCCCCGCTACCCACTTCCCATGTTTTATTTAGATTCAATTGTTGATAGATATGTATTTATTGCCATTTTAACGTGCATAGTATTTATTTTCTTCTTTTTTTAAAGTAAGTCCCTTTAACATTTTATATAATACTGGTTTGGTGATGATGAGCTCCTTTATTTTTTCTTGTCTGGGAAACTCTTTTTATGGCCTGCAGTTCTAAATGATATCTTTGCTCTAAGAGCAATCTTGGCTATAGGTCTCTGCTTTTCATGACTTTGAATATTTCTTGCCAATTCCTTCCAGCCTGCAAAAATTTTTTGAGAAAGCCTGCAAAAATTTTTTGGGAATTCCCATGTAGGTAACTAACTGTTTTGCTCTTGTTAGTTTTAAGGTTCTTTCTTTATCTTTAACTTTTGGCATTTTAGTTATGATGAGTCTTGGCATGGGCCTCTTTGCATCCATTTTGTTTGGGACTCGGTGCTTTCTGGACTTGCATGTCTATTTACTTCACAAACTTAGGGAAGTTTTATTTTTTATTTTTATTATTTTAAAAATTATTATTTTTTAGTTTAATTTTATTGTTGTTTCATTACATCCATCCTTTTTTTTTGCTCCCCTCTGTCCCCCTCCCCACCCACCCATTCTCCCCCAAAGCCAATCCCACCTGTTGTCCATGTCCATGGTTTCTTTATACTAGGTTCTTGTCTAAACTGCTCCCCTTCCTTGCCTCTTCCTCCCCCC
>PVIW01000161.1:0-217906 GCA_004026585.1 Noctilio leporinus
AGAGGCAAAGAAGGGGAGCAGTTTAGTCAAGAACCTAGTATGGAAGAACCATGGACATGGACAACAAGTGGGATTGACTTTGTGGGGGGCAGTGGGTGGGTGGGGAAGAGGACAGAGGGGAGTAAAAAGGGGATGGATGTAATACAACAGTAAAATTAACTTAATATAAAAAAACGATTCAATCTCTGTCTCTGCACATTGGGCCTGGTACACAACAGGCATCATGAACACCAGCTTTTCCGGTTTCATAGCTTTTGATGGTTGTAGCAATTCTGAGCATTTCTTAGCTTGTGGCAGAATAACTCCAACCTCTGCCTCCATTGGCCTCTGCCTCACAAGGCCTTTTTCCCAGCTGTCGGTTCTTTCTCTGCACCCCAACCTTCCTTTTTGCTACTGACAGCAGTCATTGAGTTAAAGGCCCACCTACTTCAGTGTGACCATGATGGTTTCTTCCCAATTATTTTCGGATAGAACTGATACACAGCTCTGTATAAGGTTAAGGTATGCCAAACAACTAACATGTGTTCTGAAATGATCACCACGGGAAAGCTTAGCTGACATCCATTTCATAGAAATACAAACATAAAAAGAAAAAAATGTATTTTTTTTTTCCTGTGATGAGAACTTTTAGGTCTACTCTCTTAGACTTTATCTTAACTGGATTACATCTACAGAGACCCTAATTCCAAATAAGATCAGCACTGTCTTGGATAGCATAGATCTCATAGTTCCGTGCTGGAATTAAGTTTTCCAGTAGGATGAATCAAATCAAAATATATGTGTTGCAATCATGCCAGACTGTTTATAAAGTTATTGCCTTTGCAGTACTCTGTGAAGTGACTTCGGTACATTTTTTTGAACCTTCTAGAAGGTTCTCAGGTGCATCCTGTTGCTACTATGCTTCATAGTCTTTATTTGCCTTTCTGGTCCTCTTCCTCCTACCACAACTCCATCATCACTCCAGGGTTATTCCCAGAAAGGACTGATCAGTTCAAACCTCATTTCCTCTGGCCAAACACCTATAAAGCTATCTTATGAGAACTGATGATCTATCAAATGCAGAGCTTATGAGCTCTTTAAGCAAAGACTAAAGGGTTAAGTAAGTACTATCTGCTGAGCTGGCAGACAGCAGTGTTGTCTGCAATAATCACAAACAAAATGAAAATACAACCCTTCAGTCAGATTTTCCAAGCTCCCACAATGTAGATTCATCTTATCTTCCAACTTAACTCTCCATGGCTCATCACGAGGAGCCCTACTTTCCACCTGCCTTTTATCCCCATGAAAAAAGAAAAGCCCGGTGCTTTCATACTTACACCTTCATCTTTCAGGAATGCACATTCCTACATCTTGACATGTGCTAATCTTCACTAGTAGAATCTCAAATGTTTTGAGTCCTCTTTTAGACTCCATCCAGAGGGTTCAATGAAAATGCCCCGTGTTCCGGAAGCTATCCTCTATGCCTCAGTTGGCAGACTGTCTCCCTTCTTACCTCCTCTGTATCTCTCTCCAGCACATTATCACTTTCTATCCTTTATTAGAGTTATGCACATACATACCTTTATCCTGTGTACATGGTAAGCACCCTGAGAACAGATATTCCGTCTTGCTTGCCATCACACTGAAAGACCTCCAGTCCTTTCCTGGGCAGCAGACGCTGAGATTGTTTGCTTGATGTTTTCATTGAAGAGCCACTGTATTTCACACCTATAAATACTTTAATCCCATCCTCACCTACAAATCAATAAAAATATAGTATAAATTTAGGCATCATATCCTCACAGTGAAAAAAATATTCCTGGACTATTTTCTCCTTTGTCATCCACAAGTCCTTGTCTCCTTATAATTATAAAATATTTACAAATGGAAATACCATTAGATTTGATTCTTGACCATTGCTAATTTCAACATCATCTGGTTCAGAAAAAAAAAAGCAATTATACAACAGATGTAATAAATCCATTATGTTGTCAGCAGCATAGTTCCAGTTGTTCTGATCACCTACAATCTCTCTGATGTTGCTCTAATACTTGTTACCTCATAAAGGTGGCTTTTTAACTTTTCATCTACTCAGCAATGAGAGATAGTTTTACTATCAGGATGGTGAAATCTTTTCAAAAGGGTGTCAGCAGTTTATTGAGCAGAGTGATTCATGACTCACCAAGGGGACAATAAAAATGAAGTCCATCATACACCAAGCCCTTTCTGGGGTCATGGTACATGCCTAATGGTGTATTATATTTTGTGATCTATTACTTTACATGGGATAGTCTTTTTGTAGTTGCAGATACCAGATCAATTCTGTTAGGTAAGGTTGAGTGTTGTGAAATGTAAGAAAAAGATTATAATTACCTACATTTATCCTGCCAGTCATTCTGATCACCAGCAATGATATGAACACACTGAGAAAGCGCCTGACTCTAGGCTTCTGAATTAAAGAAACTAAGACTTCTATCATCTCATCTGATGCTTCCATGTGGAAACTGGCCCATTTTTTATGACACCATGGGCTTTTTTTGTTGTGTTGATTTTTATTTGAACTTTTTCTTTGAGGTAGAATAACAGGCAAAATATGACCTTCGAGTTCTTTTTTTTTTTTTTTTTTAATTTAGGTAACATTGCTCAATAAAATTATTTAAATTTCAGATATACAACATTATCATTTCATATCTGTATACACTATTGTATGTTCTCCACCAAAAATCTAGGTCTTATCTATTATCATTTATTTGATCCTCTTTACCCATTTTACCCTCCCCACCAACCCACCCTCCTTCTCCTCTTGGTAACCACCATTTTGTTGTTTATATCTATGAGTTTGTTTTTGTTTTGCTTTATTTGTTCATTTGCTACTTTTTTTGTTTCATATTCTACATATGAGTAACATCATATGGTTTTTGTCCTTTTCTGTCTGACTTATTTCACTGAGTATAATACCATCAAGATCCTTCCCATTCTTTTATCTTCTCTCTGTTCACTGTTCATCAGTACTCTGGATATGGCCATTATTTAAGTCTTGCTCTCACTAGCTCTGTTTCCTCAACCAAACATCCCTGAGCTCCCTAGCTGTACCTTGTTCCCCTCCCTCTACTCACCCCTAAATCACCCTCCTATCCGAATTCCAGCTGCCCTGCTCTCAGTCTTTAGAAATGTATGCTCTTTAAGCACCTCATTTGAACAGAACTCTTTAAAAGACAAAGCCTGCAACTATTTTGTTCAAATCAAATGAGTGTTCCCTTCATGGACTTGTGGGAGTCTTATGAAAGCCTGCTCAGAATCAGCTGGGCATGGTAGGAAAGAAGATATTTTGGAGAATTAATTCTTATTGCAATCTCAAAATTATCCACTAAAAGCTCCTGCCTTATCTGTCCTCAAATACAGGTTCTGCTGTTCATTGTTCTAAATTGTCTCTAGAATAGTCATTCCCAGGCACTGGGATCACAAAGAAGTCTTTCTTTTTTTTTAAGTTTTCCAACTCAAAATGGTCAGTCTATTTTGTCAAGGAAGAATATTAAAACACAAACAAACAAAAAAAAACAGCAAAAAAACCTTACCAATTATTATTGCCATTATTTTGCAAATAACAGAAAAGAATATATATGGTGTCATAATGAAGGTGGTTCTTAATTGAATAAATTTATTTACTTTATGTTCATATTTTCCTCATATTAAAGACTGGCAAATCTTTTGTGCTGAGCTGACCAGCACTGGAAACTATTGTTCTGGATCACATGTGTGGCCTGCTGGGGAGGAAATTTTTTTTTTCTCCCATCCTAGGTTCTTCTGGCTGGTCTAATAATCAAATTGACATGAGACAGATTAGCAGGAGGAAAACAAATAAGGTTTAATAATATGCATACCTCCTGTATACATGGGCGAGACACAGGTAAACTAAGTTGCCAAATGACCAAAACCATTACCTTAACTACCACCTTCAGCTAAAGACAAAAGATGATGGTAGAGGGTCAATTATGGGAGGTGATGGGCAAAGCACAGTAAACAATGGTTGTGCAGATTTAAGGCCTACCTTCTCCATTGAAAAGTATTTCTAGAGATTTAGATAACACCCTCACAGAAAGCAATTTCTGTCATCAATGTAGATGTTCTTTTACGAAGGATAACTTTTACTTAGTTTTTAGAGTGTCCTCAGGTCTGCTGTTTCCTAAACGTAGCCAGCCTCTAATAATCAGATTCTGAAAGAGGCATGTTTTGGAATGGCACTCTCTGCTCATCTTCAGGCCAAAGCTATGATTAGCCACCTACATTTTGCAGGTTATGGTGAACATAAAGTTCACTGTGGTTGCATTTACTCATTCTGTCATTCCAAAGTGATTTTAAAGATCTGGACTGAAGAGCCAGACACATTTTCATCCAAGGCCCAGTTCTACCACCCAAGGACAAATGGGTGACCTTGGGTACATCACTTAACCTTTCTAAGCTTCTATTACTAGGATTGCAAAATGAAAAAACAGCAAAAATTTACTGAGTTGTTATGAGGGTTAAATAAGGATTACCAAAGGGACTTCATTTTGTTGAAGTAAGAACATAAAGCCTGCATAGAGTTTTTATAAGAGTTCATTTGAGCCAAACTGACAACAATACCAAGGAATAAGATCTCAAATGCTCCAAGAATGACAGTTAGCAGTTTCTCATACACATTTGGAATTAAGGAGAGCACCTGAGGAAGATTACATGAAGCTAGGAGAAAGCAAGGCAGGAACTAGCTTACAGGATAGCTAACAGATCATTTGTTCTTTTGAGGATGGTGAGTCTTCCCAGGGGTCTGAAAAAGGCATGTCAAAGGAGTATTAACCAAGATGCACGGAAACAATGAACAGGGCTTGCTCAAGGCAAAAATCAACCTTTTACTTAAAAAATCATATGCCAGAGTCATGACTACCCACCATGACCTACCTGCTCAGTTAGAATTTATGATCAATCACCCTGTAAAGTTACTTTCAGTTGGATTTATAACCGCTCCCTTTTTTCATCCACAAACATTATATAGTGAGTAGAATAATAGTTCCCCTAAATATGCATACATCCAAACCTTAAACCCCAGAGCCTGTAAAATGAAACCTTTTCTTTGGGGGTGCAGTGGGGGAGGGGGGCAGTCTTGGCAAATATAATTAAGAATCACAAAATGAGATCATCTTGGATTTTGGATGGGCCCTAAATCCAATCACAGAGTCCTTATCAGAGAAAGGCCATGTGATGACAAAGGCAGAAACTTGAGTTTTGATGCTACAAACCTGAATGCCTAAGGTCAACAGAAATTGGAAGAGTCGAGGAAGAATCCTGCCCTAGAACCTTTGGAGGAAGCACAGCTCTGCCCACAGCTTGATTTTGGACTTCAGACCTGTACAACTGGGAGAATGTGCATTCCTATTGTTTTAAGCCACCCAATTTATGGTAGTACTTTGTTATGGCAGCCTACAAAGCTAATTCATACTGAAAATAAGAGTGGCGTTTCATAAGTATCATCTAAAAACTGTATTGGCACCTAACCTGTGAAACTTACCTACTCTAGAGCGATTCTATTTTAGAGTGAGAAACTTAGATTTAAAAACCAATGTGAAAAGTAGTACTAATTTTAGAAATATACCAGCAGAAAATTATATATGTAAAGTAGGACAGAGGCTTAGCTACTTTTTTCCTCAAAAAGTGAAAATGTCTCTGTGCAAGATATCTGTCAATCAACAGATAACATTCTGTAGGTATGAGGGTTACTTATGCTATTCCTACAGCATCCTCATTGGGTTTTTTTTTTTTTTTTAATGTGCATTAAGCATAAAAGAGGGAAACAAACAAACTCAAAGAGTTTAGCTTTCACCCACAAATCTGTCTTAAAGCCTGTAATCTCAGAAAAGCCTGCAAATCCCTCCACTACATTTTTGGTATAAAAACTTTTTATTTTGATTCTTTCTCAGTCACATATACAGACACGTACACTCTAATAAGAACATTTTAAGGCAATAATGAGATTGCTTTATCAAAGATAAGTGGTAAGGAAGGGTTTTCTTAAATGTTCTACATTATCCTTCCTCTGTCCTGATTTTGAATCATTCTCTCAGATTTTGCAATAACCTGTCACCTTCCAATGGAACTGAGATAGACTTCTTACCTGGAGCATTGTCACTGTCTCCCAGGTAGGTGAGGTAGAAAGTTCAGGACTCACAACTGGAAGTAGGAAGGGAAATGGTATCTCATGAGTAGCCCAGCCAGGGAGCTGTGAGGCCTAGGGCTTAGCCTGGGTGGGACCCTTGGGACACACACTGACTGCTGTGTGTCCCAGCAAAGTTACAAGGCCTCCCTCAGTCTTGACTTCCTCATTTGTAATTATAGTCCCTACCACATAAGGGTTTGAGGTGAATTAAATGCATATTGCTAACCACTGTGGCCAATTCTCTCTTCATCTTAATTTATTCACGCACTTGACATAGCTGATCTCTTTCTCAATTTAATATCCAAAGAGAAACTTTCTCCTGGTTTTCCTCCCATTTCTTTGAGCTCCCTGAGCACCTGAGCATTTCCTATGTCCACTTCCTACACAAATATTGAAGTATCTTGCATCTCTTAACTTCTCACTCCCTGATGGCTGGCTTCATCTAGGCCTATGACTTCAAATAGCACCTTTTTGCTGATGTTGCTCGAATCTAATCTTCAGCCTCCCTCTCTGAGCTCCAGACTAATTTACCCCTCAACTCCCTCCCTGACATGTTCACCCGATATGTAATGAGCAATACAAAGTTGGCAGGTCCACACCACACTCTTATTTTTCATCTCCAGATCAGATCCCCCTCTGGTGCTGCCATGTTCATAAATGGTATTGCAAGTTTGGGTTCAGGTCCAAACGTGCCTTCCCTCTTGTCCTCACCAACTGCTTATCTAAATCCATCTGCAAACACTGCCATCCTAACTTCAGACTATTTCCAGGATGCCCAAATTCTCACCTTCTCCAATTCTAGCTCATGGCTTCCAGCCATCATCTCTCTCCTAGACAAATGCAGTAACCTCCCAGCCTTGCTCAACTAAGCAATCAGAACAATTCCCTTAAAACCTATGTCAAAACATACCCCTGCACAATGACCTCCAATGGCCTCCCCTTTCACTTAAAACTCCAGCCAGCCCGTGAACCTCGCCCCCAGATGCTCTTTCTTGTGCTCCCTCTTTCAACAGGCCGGGTCCTTCTCAGGCTCAAGGCATGGCTGTTCCCTCTGTCTGAAAAGCAGATACCTACTCAACAGAATGACCTTCCCTTGTCCCCCTTGATTCCCCTTCATCCTTGCCCAGATTGACATTTCTTCTTAGGACTTGTCTACTTTGCATTATATATGTATTTGTCTGTTGTGTCTCCATGCCTGAATGTAAGCTCAATGAGAGCAAGGACTTTGCTTCTTTCTTTGCTGTACCCTTGGCGCCTCAAATGTTGCCTGACCCATTAATGACTGTGGAACAATTGAATAAATAAAGAATGGATGAACGAATAAGGAGGTGCTCCATGAAAGCACTGCGCATAATACGGCATGTGGTATGTAATTGGCAAATACTGCCTGCTGCTGTGCTTGTTATTTTTATTGTTAATTATTATTTGTCCAGGTGCTTTGCACACCCTGTCTTTCCTCCTAGCCCTTCAACATGTAGACTGCCTATGGCACACCCAAACCTCCCCCACTGAAACCTAAGAACAGTAAGGAGAAGGAAATGGACATCGCGTGGCAAGAAGGAATGTCATTGGCTAACCCTCTTCTGTTGTCTCAGGGTTTGCTTCTGCCAGATGCACACATAAGGAGGCTGTTTGGGCTCGTTGTCTTCTGGTATGGCCAGCAAATCCCTGGACATTTTTTTCCAGTTCCAGTAAGTAATGTGTTCTTTCCTTTTTAGATACCAGCCAACGTTTAAACTTTTTTTTTTTTAATGACTGAAATAAAAATAGATCTAAAACTGCAGCTTCTGGAAGAACCATTTGTCCTTGCTGGTCTTGCACCTCTCTTTGAACTTGACCCTGGCCTCCTCTCTGACCTTGTGTTTCAGAGCAGGGTCTCTGAAGGCATCCTTGTTGATGACAGTTTCGTCCAAGGGGAGAGCCACAGAGTACCTGTGGGCATAGAGTGATGGTAGTTATACACTTTCACAAAAGACTTGACCCTTGAGCTCTTGGCAATTTCCTTCTTACCCTTGCAGCTGTCACTTTGCAGAGATAGTGGTCAATTCCTGGTGCCTGAGCATTGCTGTAGGGACGATCTGACGTGCCATCATCAATGCTCTTCAAGATGACCCTTTGCACCTGGAGTAGCACCCAGCCTGGACCAGCACCGCCTCTTCAGGTTTCCTAAACTCACCCATTTCGACAGCAGCCACCGAAGGCTAGAGCGGAAAGGAAGAACCACATTTCCACCAACCTTTCACCCCGGCCTGAAATATTTCTGCCTCCAAATTACACCCCCCAGACTGGCTTTGAAAGTAGCCAAAAATAGTATCTGGGGTTCAGAAAACACAGTCACTTTTACCTTTAATGACTGTTGGTAATTTGCATTGGCTACTGCTATCCAAAAGCTCGACCTCAAACCTAATTTGTTACTGGTTTACACATATTTTGAGCTTTGGGCCACATGCTCTGCCATAAGCACATCAAGGAGAGGGGAGCACATGTGTAATACGTCATCATAAATACGTGCCTCAAAAGCATGAAGCAAACCCTGGCTGGTAGCACAGTGGATAAGGTGCCGGCCTGCGAACCCAAAGGTCACTGATTCAATTCCCCAGCCAGGGCACGTAATCAGGTTGCAAGTCTGGTCTCCAGCCAGGTCTGTGGCTGGAGGCAGGTGAAAGGCAACCATACATTGCTGTTTCTCTGTTTTGCTCCCTCTCTGCCTCTCTCCCTTCCTCTCTTTCTGGAAATAATAAATAAAATCTTAAAAAAAAAAAAAAGCATGAAGCTGAGTTCATAGGAAACACTGGGGCAAGGATAAGATGCTTTTCTTTACTGCCAGGATGGGGCCTCCTGGGAGCAGCAACTCGGCCCCAGCAGGCAGTCAAGTCAAGGAGGCCAAGATAAGGCCTGTCGTGGACCCCTGTTCTGTGCAGACATCCAGGTGACTGGAGCTGACGGAGTGGATTAGTGTTGGGCTCAGGTCAAACACCACCTGGGGACCAGCACCAGGAGAGAACTGGAAAATTACTAACTCAAAGGCTAAAAGGACGCCAAGCTACCTGAGCCTCCATCCACCCTAAGGGCAAAACATTCTTTTGGAGACAAACTGGCAGCGTTCTTAGACAGAAAGAGACAAAATCACTGACTCAGGAAAACTAGACCCTCTCTGGAGGGACTGAGCCTTTTAAGACATAACTGGAACATTTCTTGGGTTAGGCAATTCACCAAACAACAAACTTAGAGGTTCACCTCCAACCAAAACAAGTTTCTCTCTGAGCAGCTCCAGCCACTGCCTCTGCCCCAGGTCAGGCCACTCCAGCTTCTCCTGAAGGTCCAGTCTTCACCCTGGTGTGTCCCAATTCCTGACCTGCCACAGATCCCAGGCCTGGCTGCAAGGCTGCCCCACCTCAGTCCAGTTTGGAGCTGCCTTCCTACGCAATCCCTAGCTTAGTCCACCTCAGGCAGCAATGCCAGCTCAAACTCAGCATGGATGTGGTCAGACCAGAAGAAGCATAAGAGAAGTAACTGGGAGAACTGGCTTTGCAATCAGAGAGAAAAATTCTACATCCGCCATGCTTAGCTGTGCAGACAAGCAGGCCTGCCTGGGAACAACTGTGGGTGCTCTTCTGCATTTGTGTTGCCTGGCAACAGGCAGTGGGGTCCAAGGACTCAAACCCAATGAGGCCAGCCACCTGTCAACCAAGCTAAAATGAATCAGGTGACCTAAGGTCTTAGGGTGTACACATCTAGGCAATCCCCAGAGTGTTCCAAAGGAGGAAGAAAATGAACAGTTTCATCATAAAAAGCACATTCTTGAAAAGAATCAGTCCTGCATCTTTAGCCACTGGATTGGTCCCTGATTCTAGTCTTTTCCTGAGGGAAATTGCTATTGGCTTGGTGAAACATAACTATCTTCATAAGAAATCCCTCTTTTCAACTTAGGCTAGTTTAAGTTGAGTTCTCTCACATTTAAAAAAGGAATTCAATTAATATACCTTCATATAAATTAGTTATGAGAAATCTATGGTTTGTATATGTGGTTTGTGCTTTTTGATGTGTATCCAAGAAATTATTCCCTAATCTAAGGTCACAGGTTTTTCTCCTATTTTTTTCCTACAAATATTGTCATCGCATTAAATCTGTAATCTATTTTTAGTTAATTTGTATATAGGGCATGAAGTATGGCTCAAGGGTTATCATTTTGTATGTGGATGTCTAATTGTCCCAGCACCATTTGTTTAAAATATTATTCTTTCTTCATTTAATTGCCCTGGCATTTTTGTGAAAAATCAATTGGCCATATATGTGAGGGTCTGCTTCTGACTCTTCATGCTATTCCACTGATTTGTAGGTCTATTTCAGCAGCACCACACTGTGGTGATTACGTGTTGAAATCAGGAGTCTGAGTTCTCCAGATTTGTTCTTTTCTAATTTGGTGTTTACATTTTCTTCTCTTGTGAATTGGTTAGAACCGGCCAGCCATTTTGCTTTGCTTTTCGCTTTTTAAGTTTAGAGTTGTTCTGCATATCATTCTTTTTCCTTTTACCCCCACATTTTAGATTTTTAAAAGATTATTATTTATTTCAGAGAGAAGAGAAGGGATGGAGAGAAGGAGAGAAACATCCGTTGGTTGCCTCTTGCACATCCCCCACCAGGGACCTGGCGCAACCCACGCCTGTGCCCTGATCGGGAACCAAACCTGCAACCTTTTGCTTCCCAGGCTGGTTCTCAAGCCACTGAGCCTCACCAACCAGGCCAGGTTTGTTCTTTTTCTGAATTGTCTTGGCTGTCGTCAGTCCCATGTTTTTCTTTTTCCAAAGGATTTTGGTTGAGATTATGTTTAATGTGTAGACCAGTTTGGGGAGAACTAATATCTTAATAATGGTAGTATTTCTGATGCATTAACATATTACACGTACCCATTTTTTTTTAAGCCTTCTTAAACTCTTCTTGTTTGTAGTTTTTGACATACAAGCTTGTGTACATTTTGGGAGATCTATTCTTGAGTATTTCATGGATTTTAATACTATTTTAAGTAACAGGTTTTTTTTATTTCAACCTTTAATTTTTCACTGCTAATATATATAAATGCAATGGATTGTTGCACATTGACTTTGTATCTATTCTGTGACCTTGCAAAACCCACATATCAGTTCATAGTTTTCTTATAGAATCTTTGGGATTTTTATATGTAAATTATCTTGTCATCTGTGGATAACCAATTATCTTTTTTCCAGTGGTGTATACCTTTTATTTCTTTCACTTGCTTGATTGCATTGGCTAGCACCTCCAGGATGGTATTAAATAGGAGTAGTGAGAAGACATATCTTTTATTACCAACCTTAGGGGGATTATGTTTGTTTTATTCCAGACTAGATACCCAGCACATTGAACCATGCCTATCACATCAGAGGCACTCAAGAGAGATTGCTAAATGAATTTTTTAAATGCTAACTGATCTATATGGAAATTAAAGTGACACTGGTTTCATTAACATCTTGCTTAATCATTTATTGAGTCACAAGTAAAATTATGTAATAAGTAGTAGGATACCATTTTGAAATCAGGAACATTTTCAAGTTTTAAAAAATGCTCTAGTGGAGAATTTAGGGATAAGCTATGTATTAATGTGAAGATGACAATGTACTACATATTTGTCTGATGAACTAATACCTAATCTAGTCTAATGAGTAATGCTGAAAAGAAAAACTATTTTACTAAATACAGTAACAATTAAAAGAATCATTCTTTATTTCTTCACTGAGATACAAAGTCTGAGAAGCTAGGAATCTGATTTCTATGTATTATTAAAATGTTTAGGATGTCGAGTCCATATTAACTGTATAATGGAAAGGACAATGCACTTGCCAATTTGGATATAAAACATTAAAGACACATGGAAAACTCAATTCAAAACATATTATTTAATGCCTACTATTGTCTAGAAGCGGAAGTGAGACGTAGGGAGGTGAAAGGGGATGCAATAGTATTTTAAATAGTTCACAACCTCAGGAAGTTTAATATTTTGTGGTAGATATCAGACTTATACACTAGAAACAGAGACTAATGCGGCTCTCATTCTGATTGTCAAAACATAAAATGGGAGAAAAATTATCAAGGAGAGCTGGAATTACACAGAAAATATTTAAGAAAGACATGACATTTTAAAAGAGCTTTTAAAAGTAAGTAGACAAAAAATAAAAATAAAAAGTAGACTGTGGATAGGTAGCAAGAATAAAAATTTAAGCTATTCAAATATTTTAATTACAGGCATGTTATGTTATTTTGGTCATTTAAATAAAACAACTAAAAGCAGAAGTTGAAGACAGAAAATAAAGGGGAACAAAAAGTAACTACATTTTCATGTTACTTCCATCTCCATTTTATTTGATTCAACAAGAATTGCCAGAAGTAAGTTTGCAGGGCCAGGATGAATCTCATACACACATACTTACTTATATTTTGTGTTTCACCATAATGAGCCAAATATAAGTCAGCAAATTATCAAATGCTCCCTCATAAAAAGTGCATTACCTCCAGAACTCTGGAAGTCTCATGACAATGGCAGTAGTGGCATGAGCAGAATCCATCCAAAAATTTTATTTTTTTAGGTCACTTCTCAGATGTGGGAATGAGTTAATAATTGTCAATACACGAGGCCATCTGGTTACATAATTGACCTGGCAAGAGGTTCCTCAACTGTTTTATTTTCTAGCAATTACAAAAAAGTCAAAATGTATAAAAGTGCTTAAGATATATGTATGTATCTTAAACATATGCTCTGATGAAAGCTGTGCTCTGATGAAAGCTGCCTCAGATTCTTTTCCCAGATTAGAAGAGTAAACAAACAAACAAAAAACAAGCATGATTTTATGTCTGTTGTCCATGGCTGTTTAATTTTCATTTAACTTTATGCTTTCAACATGTAAAACATGACTGTTTCTAAAGCCGGAATTAGCCAACAAGGTACATTCAGAGTTCTTCTTCCATCCCTATTCCACTGTGCTCTCTTTCTTCCCCCACTGAAAAACATTTAAATAATTTTCATGTGTTCCAGTGTGTCTTTTCACAAGGGCAGGTAAGTACACACATGCACATACAACCATATTCGTATTTCTTTCGCTTTTTACCCCTAGACTAGCATATAATTGTACAGCTTAGCACCTTGATTTTTTCAATTACCAAAGTACTCTGCAGGTCACCCCAGGTCAACATGTGGAGATTTCCCTCCTTTCCTTCTTACTACTCAACATTTCAAAAGCATCTGTGTGGTCCTTTTAAAAATATTACCCAAGGCCCTGGCTGGTGTGGCTCAGTGGATTGAGCACCAGCCTGTGAACTCAAGGGTTGCTGGTTTGATTCCTAGTCAGGGCATATACTCAGATTGCATGCTAGATCTCCAGCAAGGTCCCCAGCAGGTGAAACGCAACCTTACACTGATGTTTCTCTCCTTTTCTTCCTCCCTCCTTTCCCCTCTCTCTAAAAGCAATGAATAAATTTTTTTTTTAAGTATTCAAACATAAATAAATAAATAAAGCAGTTGTTAAAAGTGAGGACTAAGGCCCTGGCTGGTGGCAGAGTGGATAAGGGACCAGCATGCGAACCCAAAGGTCGCTAGTTTGATTCCTAGTCAGGGCACATAACCAGGCTGCAAGCCAGGTCTCCAGCCAGGACCATAGCTGGAGGCAGGTGAAAGGCAACTACACATTGATGCTTCTCTCCCTCTCTGCCTCTCTCCCTCCCCTTTCTTTGAAAATAATAAATACAATCTTTAAAAAACAAAAAAGTGAGGACTATAACTCTTGGCAGAATTTAACTAGCTAATTCTAGCTTTATCAATAGTAAACACTCAAGTTCAGGATAACATACCCATGCCACTCACCTCCTGACTACAGCTGTTGGGATGGGCTGAGAGGACAGCTGGCTTTGAGAATTAGCCCAGGAAAGTGACAGCTAGGCTTTGTGCTGGCATGACCCAGAGATGGTAAAAGTAATACTGACATTTGGTGCAAGGAAACCACTCAACTCTGCTCTCCAAAAGCTTGGGTCCGGGCAGAAATCATGGCTTCACCCATATAAAAATAGGCCAATATTTATATGAACATAATGAAATAGTCTATTTCATTAATTATTTTAGCCTTGTATTTTAATTAAAAGTGTATTGACTAAGGCGAGTCCATCAGAGGCTTACCCTCACTTCACCCCCAATAAGCGGAATAGTAAAACTGCACTAGGCCCAGGTGTATACTATAAGGTTTGGGGAGGGCCTACTACTCATTTCAAAACTAGACACCAATATCCAGGAGTAACTCTTGCATCAGAACTATGTGTTAATAAGTTGGTTATACTAACTCGATGATGTAGGATAATTCTGCATGACCAATGTAGGTGTCTCTGCAATGTCAGTCTTACACAAATCTTCCAGACCATGTCCCTGGCTGCAATTCTGGTTGGCTACCATCAGGCTCCTGAGGTCAAGAAAATCTGAGTTACAGAGTTCTTGAACTGGGTGGTCTTTTTCATTCTGTCCTTGGCAGCAGATAAAACTTCAACATAATTCATTTTAGATCCGTTCCAGAAAAAAAAATAAATAAACCAGCCCAATGTGTACCTTTTAGTTTCTCTTTTTTGCATTGACTTCTTCAAAAATTAGAGTGAATAATTTAAGGCATCAAAATAATAATAAAATGCTGGTCATTTAATAAAATTGTTTAGGAAAGAGCAACTTTTTCTGGGCTCTGAAATCAGTGCTAACATGCACTTCTGATGAAATTTTGTTAATACCAGCGAATCCAAAGGTCGCTGGTTTGGTTCCCAGCCAGGGCACATAACCAGGTTGCAAGCCAGGTCTCCAGCCAGGTCCATACCTGGGGGCAGGTGAAAGGCAACCATACATTGATGCCTCTCTCCCTCTCTGCCTCTTTCCCTTCCCCTCTCTCTAAAAACAATAATAAATAAAATCTTTAAAAATAAATAAAATAAAATGAAATAAACTTATACATGTCCATTGAGTTAAATACAGAGATGTATAATAGGAAAATAATAATACCCTGCAGCTACATCTAACTACTGTTAATAGATGAGCATATTTCTTAGTATTTTATTCCTATATGTACATTTCCTTTTTCTTACACCATTAAGTACAGCAATCAAATCTAACTTAAAGACTTTGTGAATTGAAGCTCTGAAAGATAACACCCTCTGAATCTAATTTAAGTAACTCCAGGATCTCTTCTTGGAATTCTGGGTAAGATAGGAAACTTCCTACTCTGTCATCACATATTCTGGTGTTATCTTTCTTTTAAAAAACTATTAAGTTAAAAAGAGGAAGAAACAGAGGCAAAAAATTCTCTTTGAAATCTGTTTTCCGATTTTGACTCTTTGATAGAAAAAATAATTAAATGTCTCACTCATTCTACTTCCACACTGCCAGAGTGTGATTGAAATTCAAATCTAAAAAGTGAACTTTGCCATCATTGAAGATGCCACTCTTAAATCACTCATTTAAAAAACACACTTTCAATAAGGTGCCAGCCCGCGAACCCAAAGGTCACTGGTCCGATTCCCAGCCAGGGCACATAACCAGGTTGCAAGCCAAGTCTCCAGCCAGGTCCCGTGGCTAGAGGCAGGTGAAAGGCCACCATACATTGATGTTTCTCTCCCTCTCTGCCTCTCTTCCTTCCCCTCTTTCTGGAAATAATAAATAAAACCTTTAAAAAAATACACTTTCAGAACACTCAAACAAGGGTGATGATCTTTCATTGATTTCTAGGACTTTCTCACCACTCCTCCTTAAAATTGCATGTGTGCCTTTGCATCAGTCAGCAACTGCAAAGTCCTGTCATTGTTCAGGGACCAACCAAAGCAAATTGGACTTGATGAGGATTGATTCAGAACCTCATCAACCCACATTCTAGACAAAGGTCAGTGTAATTAGATTGCTTTAAGTAAAATGAGCCCACAGAAACCTAGACTAACAGAATGGATAAACCATAAGGTGATATTTGCTTTAGGAAAGAACTCCTTCCCAGAGAATTATTTTAAATAATGAGCTCTCTTCGTATATTTAAAATGAGATTTGACTTTATTAAAACATGCCTTTCAGGGCAGTCTTATACACAAGAACTTCCTGTTTAGCCAGGAAGTCTTTTAAACAACATTATTTGACACATTTAACACAATAAATAACACCAATTTTTCATTGTAATTACCGAGGATGTAATTTGAGGTTACATCAGAGCCACAAGGTAAATTAGTTTCCTATTTCTCAAGGTCTTGTTTGCACTTTGTGGAATTTTAAAAGGTCTCTTAAAGGGCATAATGTGGAAAATATGTAATATATTTTCAAATAACTGTGAAATATCTGAAACCAGAACGTTGAGGTCTCACACTCACTACTGACACAAGCTGTCCAAAGTTAAATGTGAGCTAACAGGCTCATTCCTAGGTGCAAAATTACTTTGTTACTTTAAAAAATAAATTACTTAAATTTATTATGCTAATTAATCTAGGAAGATGCTTCTAGTGGATGTGCAAAACAATAGCAGCACATTATATAGGACAGGCTATATAATTTGCCCCACCCCTTCCAAGGGACGAATTTCTAGAGGACATTAAACCAAACCACAGGTCCTTCTAAGTGCCTGGACCTTGGTAACAACCCAGCTATGCACAAGACCCTTCCTCACCCCCACCCCTGCCCCGACCTTCTCTATAAAAGACTCCAATTTTTGCAGGTTTTGGTTCAAGGAAAAATTGGGCGGAAAGTAGAGATTATCCATATGCCACCGGCCTCAATCACCAGGACCTTCCAGCACCCGTCACAGTGCGCTAGGTGCTGAGACGGATGCTGGCGTAGCTGTCACACTTTTAGGTAAAACACTCAGCACAGCTTTTATTTACTCTGAAATCACTGGGCCGTAGCATTATAAAACATATTTTTCTTTCTTTCCCCTTATTTAAAAGAAACGAGTTTCGAGTTGTTTCCTGTTATGTTGTTTTCTCTGTTGTTTCGTTTTTGTTTGTTTGTTTACAATAGTGCCGCATTGAGAAGAATCTCGGCTCACTGCTAGCAAACCGTGCAGCCGGCAGGTCTGAGCGCCGCCAGGGTCGCGGTCCCCGCGGCCCACTGCGCATTTTGCTCCGCGACGCGGGTCTCGACGCCTCTGGAGACGTTCCTTCCAAGGAGATCTCTTCCCGGTCTCTAGCGCCGGCTCAGAGAGGCACCTCCATCTCTTCCTGGTACCTAGTTTCCCCAGTGGGCCCGAGTCGGACCTCAGTCCCGGGCCAGCGCAGCCTCCCCGGCACTTCCTCGCCGCGCAGACAGAACGCTCCCTCCGGGCCACCGCTCGCCCCTCTCGCTCCCCGCGACCGCACTCCTGTCGCTTTCCCCGGCCGCCAGTCTTTCACGCTCCCCGGACCCGCCGGGGCAGCGCCGGGTCCCCAGCCCCGCGCCGCGCTGCTGTGCCGGCTGCCCTCGGGGCCTCCGGATCGCCCGGAGCCCCGGCCACTCAGGCTCCCCCCACCGCGTCCTAAGGCTCCCGGCCGCGCGCCACGGCCCCGGGACCAGACCGCACCGCGCAGAGTCCCACCCAGCGCGCCCCGGCAGCGGCGGAGGCGGAGGCGGAGGCGGAGGCGCTGGCCGGCGGCCCGGAGGCGGTGGCCCTGCGGCCTGTGCGTGCGCAGCGCCCCCCGCGGCCGGGACGCGCAGGCGGAGGCGGAGGGAAGGAAGGAGGTGCCCGCCCCCCGCCCGGCCTCCTCCCCAGCCCGCCGCCCTCCTGCCCTGGGGCTGCCGGCGTTGTCCGCGCCTCCCCGCCCGCCCCGATTTCCTCCGCGCAGTGGCGGCGGTGGTGGTGGCGGTGGCGCCTCGTGCGCGCGTTATTTATTTATTTCCGGGCTCCCGAGCGCTTATAATGGAGCCGCTGTCAGCAGAACCCTCTGCCGCCGCCACCGCCGCCGCCGCTACCGTCCCTCCTCTTTTTCTTCCCGGCAGATCTTTGTTGTGTGGGAGGGCAGCCGGGATGGACTTGAGCTTGCGGAGCTCCTGCTAGAGCCGCCGCGCTTGCAGAGAGCGCTGCCGCCGCCGCCGCCGCCGCCGCCCGAGGCCCCGCCGGAGCCGGCCTGCGTCCGCCCGCGCCCCCGCCCGCTCGGCCCGCTCGCCCGGCGCCTCCCGGCAGAGTCCCCTCGCGGCGGCAGATGTGCGTGGGGTCAGCCCACGGTGGGGACTATGGTGAAATTCCCGGCGCTCACGCACTACTGGCCCCTGATCCGGTTCCTGGTGCCCCTGGGCATCACTAACATAGCCATCGACTTCGGGGAGCAGGTAAGCACCGCCGAGCCCCGAGCCCCGAGCCCAGCCCCGGGAGCGTCGCCCCGCGCCCCGCTCACTCCGCCTCGGCCTTAGACGCCCCGGCGCGGTGGGATGGGGGCAGAAGGGAGTCACCTGCTCCGAGTTCCTTTTTATCCTGGAACATTTGGTTGGGTTTGCAGCCTGTCAAGGATGACTTTTCCAGCGCTCTGTTTCCTCCCTCCCGCGCCAGTTATTTAGCAGAGTTTTCCAGCTCTCGCTCTTTGGAAAATGTTAAAACACCAGCGGGTTTGGCGCTTCATCTATAGAAGGGTTTTCAGTGCATAGCAGGAATATTATGTAATTTGTGATTATGTAAACCTCGGGTCTCAAAGTGTAGTTTCTGACAGTTCAGGTGCTGATTTTTTTTTTTTTTTTTTCCGGGTTTGGTGATGATGGTGATGGGGGTGATGGGGAGATTGTATTAGTGTGTCTCAGTTGATTTCCCGGGTACTTCTGATTTGTTTTCAGCCCAGGTATATATGGATTAGGTGTCCTCAGTATGTCCTGATAAGCGACCATCATCTCTAGTTTGGGATTTGGGGATTGTTTTCTCTTGGACCTCTAAAAAAGGGGAGCACATTTTTATATGTTGCCTCCTGGCCCTTGTTTCTTATGTTTTTCCCCATTGGTCTCCATGTGGCGTCATTGCAAAACTGGCGCTGCAGATTCCCCAGCATCTGGGCACGGGTGTCCTGCACTTAGCCTGTGGGGACAGACAGTTGCCTTGTAAGGCCAGGAGGAGGGGGGGTGCAGTAGCAGACCACCTTGATGCACAGTTGCTGGAACTGACCAGCGTGTGTCATGAGCAGCGCTCCAGGTGTGTAGCATCTTATTTATGTTCTTTCTCTTTAAGTCAAGAGGCTTCAAGGATGTCTCTATTTTCTTTGATAAAGGCACCTATTTTGATGCACTTTTAGTTTAAAAAAAAAAAACGGTTTTAAGAAGGTTGGTTTCACACCTTCTTCGGGTGAGTATCTGCTGGGATTTGTCTCTTTTTGCTCAGAACTTGTGACTGATTGCAACTCTGTAAGCTCCCTGATATTTAGTGACATTGTAAACTACATTGTAAGCTATTTTTACTTCATACTTTATTGCAGATAAGTGTCCACAATGTAGTACAGTCTCTAGAGACCTTAGTCTAGAAGCCAACTAATTTTAACTATTACATCTTTTCTCTTGCCACTGTGGCTTGCCAGTACCAATCCCTAAGGACTTCCCTGCTGTTCACCTCTTTCCTGCCCACCTTACCTTCTTTCATAGTTACCTGGTGACTTTGGTCATTTCCTAAAATCTGTGGAAAGGTTTTTTAGACCTGAATTCATTACATTGCACATTTAAGTGAGTCAAGTGTTATATGTTCAACCTGAACCTTTTACAGTGTTAAGACTTATCTTCTTGGAATTGCTCCAAAAGTTGTCAGCCCAGGCTCCCTGCTCACCTGATCGCTTCTCCCTGAACAGTACAGAAAGCAGTTGCGGGGGGCGGGGAGAATGAATTCTGTAGGAATAACTGGATGAAACAAGAGCATTCTTTGTTATAAGTAAATGACCTGAAGCATATCATAGTATTTTCTCACATTTGCCTTGATTTAATACAAGGCTGATATAACTAAGGATTTGATGTTAGTAAAGGAGAGAATTTCCTGAGGTTACAAAAGGATGGGTAGACATAAGGGGCAACTATATACAGATGGTTTATCCTAGTGGGTCTACTAATTCAAAATCATCTTTACAACATTGCCAACCTCATTATCATAGTTGACATAAGCAAAGTACTAGAACAGTTATCTTTTTACACAGAAGTACGTTTTATCAACAACTGTAGGTTGAGGTCCTTATCCTTTAAATGCCAGCATATGTTGAATTTAAAGGCTGCCTGGAGGTAGAGATATTTTATCAGAGTTGGAGTAAGGGAGAGATGGGGAGAAGAAATTGTGAGGTTCTCAAAGCCTTGCTTTGCCTTCTTTCTAGTATCAGATGATAATTGTTCTTGCAAAATGTACAGGGTAAGAAGACTGGCACTTGTGAACTAAGACATAACCTGGTCATATGTGGGTAATGTATATAATAACATTTTACCCCCGCTACTTCAAAGCACAATAAAGTTGAAAAGAAATGAACCTATTGGCAAAAGTAGGTCTGTGTTAGATTTTGAAAATACGCAGCTCTTGAGATGAATTTTTATCAAGTTCTAGACATATGGACACATACAGATCTATGTTATTCTTTCAGAGTAAGCATGAATATGACACCTTGCCATGAATGAACAATTATGTCATATTTCAGCAACTGACTAATCCTGAAGTAGGAACATGACATGGGAGTGTAAAGGTCAAAATGGCCCCTGGTTCCCATGCTTTTGAGAGACTCAAGAAATGCAAAATTAAAAAAATAAAACCTCATTAGCTTTTTAGTCTCTTGACCTGTCCAGAACAAAAGGACAGTGAAATGATTTTAAATGAGGGTTTTGTTTTTTATGATTATAAACTTCTCATTTTGTAGTTTCTGTAGAAAATGTGACTAGAACTTTTAAAATGGAAATAATCCAGCTATATAAAAAGTTCCACCGAAATTTGAATAAACAGGAGATATGTGATTGTATATAGGAATTAGATATTAATGATCTCAGCTATTAGTGCATGTTGGGGAGGGGCTGTAAGGAAACGGTGTAACAATCCATTCAGAGCCCCCCCCACCCCCGATATTCTTCATGAACATTCTCTGTTGTATGTAGATTTTCCTGTAATTTCATAGCTCAGTCCGGGAGGAACCCAAATAGTATGGAGTGTTTATTCTAACAAGGCTAGCAAAAGCTGGTATCATATTTTTCAGTTTTGATGGTAGCAGTCACTTAAGGGGGGAGGGAGAATTGAACTCTGCACTGAAAGATAAAAGAAGCTATGTGGCATAGAATGGGCTGCTCTATAATATTAAGTGTTGGTCTGGTAGAAAAGAATGAAAATATACCCATTATTATAAAATCTAAAATAACATTTTGGAGCCCTGTAGGTACATAGAATGCTTTGTGATCATTGTATATATCTAGAATTAATATTCTGTGTTTATTTTTACCAATTGATAATCAAAAGTATTAATTACTTCCCTTCTTTGAGTGCCTCATATGTGCTTATAATAGAATAGCTCAGTACAAGTTATATATGAGGGAGCAATGAGTGGCCTAGTTAGGCCTAATGTTAAGTGGCTTGTCCAAGATCACACAGGTGGAGCCAGGGGTCACATGTGGACCTGCCTGGGCCTTGGCCATTCTACTCTCTGCCTCCTCCAGTCCCGCTCACTTGCTAAGATCTGCCCAGGAGTTCTGAGATTTATCCTTTGAGCTTTTCAGAATCCTAGCCTAGGTTTAAATTGTTTTTTCCTAGGTTTAAATTTAAGCTTAGCCATCATATTTTGAATTTTTAAGACTAAACAAGTATAGGGCAATCATAACAAGGGCTCCCAGGAAAGACAGATTGTGACCAAGAAGTTCAGGTAAAAAGAGCCAAGTCGCCCAGGTCATTAATTAAATCAACATTATATCTTACTTGGCCAAGGTTGGTGTAGCCTTTGGCTAAGGGGAGGACAAAAAATAAGAAACAATGGATACTTAACAATAAAATTGTTTAGAAATCACTTAGTCTTTATCATTAGAACAATATAGACTGCTAAGGAAAGAAGGAGGATGCTAAAATACGTTTTGCGCAATGTGTTTCTTCAAAAGTATTTGCAAATGTGCATTTGGTTTTACCATGTTCCAAGGACTGGTATTTCTGCTTAAAGCTAAACCGGTACAAAGTGCCTGAATACCTGAAAAGCCAAGTTCACCAAATTATGTAGAATAAAGCAGTGACCTTTTTAAAGGTACCAAATGACACTTAAAATGGTAAAAAGATAACTTTGCTATAACTTTGAAAGGTAAAAGAAAGTTGAAATTTTTCTCACCTGAGAAGAAATGTATTCTGATCAATGCCAGGTAATCCACTCTTTCACACTCAGATGATATTTTTAGGTATTTCAGATTATCCTCTATGACTCCCTAAATTTGGTTGGGTCCAATATGTCAATTCAGTGACCCTAGATGTTTGCCTGTGTATGAAGATTTATATATATATGGGTTGTTACCATTACAACAGTAAAATAAATGTTAAAATGTTTTCCTAGTTCCCCTTTCTAACTTAGGAAAGATTTTTTTCTAATTTAGGAAATCTGTTAGGATCCACAGTAGAAGAAAGAGGGTCTCAAATGATTAATATCACAAAATGGCAGGGGGAGCCCAGGAAAAATAACTTCATAAATGTTCTTACTATCTACTAAATAGAGAAATACCCCACCCCCCACAAAAGTTCTCCATTAGACTAGGAGATGAAGGAATTAAAAAGGAGAGAGTGGTGTATGGTGCTGGCTACTATTGTGAAGGGACTGTTCATCCAAGGTCACCAAGTCATGGAAGAGACAGAGTGTGCCTGCCTTAAGAAATAATAAAAGTGTCTGTCATATGTTTTACTCTCCAAAGTACTTAAAGGCAGAAATGTAAACCCCAAGCTAAGTATTTAAATAACTGTAAGCAGGAGACATTTTCCCTTCCAATCTATTCTACACTTAAGGAATAAATTTCAAGATTTTTTTTTCTAATGTAAAGTTAATATATGCTGACTATTTAAAGTTAGGTTAAGAATTAAAAATAAGAGGGAAAATACCTATACCTCCATTCTGAAGAGAGTTAACTCCTTTAACATTTTTATTTCCATGCAGTCTTTTTTTCAGCATAATTGAGGGTCTCTCACTCTATATCTCACAAAAGTATTCAAAAGTGTTTTAAGTATGATTTTAGATAGCATAATATTTGATTATATGAGCATACTGTAATTTCCCTTGCTGTATATCCCCCTATTATTTAAGTGCTGAGGGTTGGGTTTTTTTGTTTTGTTTTGTTTTGTATTTTTTGGTTTTGTTTGTTTACTTGTTTTTAAGCATAAAATTTTAGTGAGCACCTTTTTTTGTTGTTGTTGTTAAAGCTATTATTTCCAGAGAGAGAGGCAGAGAGGGAGGAAGAAAGGGAGAGAAAGACCAATGCCCGGCTGCCTTTCACCTGCCTCCAGCCACGAAGCCGGCTGGAGACCTGGCTTGCAACCCGGCTACATGCCCCAGCTGGGGAATCAAACCAGGGACCCCTGGGTTCACAGGCCGGCACCTTATCCACTGTGCCACCAGCTTGGGCAGCACCTTTTTTTAATAAGTAGATAATACTTTTTCTCTGACTACTTTGGCCTGGGCTTTCTGCCTGGTGTAACTTGGTGCCTATTTCAGTTCTCATTCATACATAGAAAATGAGGTCACTCCTTTCTGACAGTCCATATTTATTCAAGGACACGGTAACCTCCTTAGTCCAATTGATAATGGCTTCTCTACCGCATTTCCCAGTTTATCTATTCTCAAGGATCTCCCTTTCAGTGCACTTGGGAAGGCAGCTTGTTCCTAGAGCCATGATGCTGTAATCCTGTGGTTAGTTTCTTTGCTCATTTATTTATTGAGGTGGTTTGATGACCATCCTAACTACTACTTTGTCAGAATCCTTCTTTCCAACCGTGTCCTTCAAAGATACTCAAATACATCATACATCAAGACAATATTTAAATCCCTTTCTAGTAATGCTTCAATGTTTAAAAGCAGTTTTTAGATTGTACTGTGTCATATCATTTGTGACACTGTCGTCCTTTGTAAAATGTGACAAGCTCAGTTTTATAATTGTGGAAATAAGTTGGTCCCCATGCCATTTTACTCCCTCCTTGTCTGTCTGAGGTAGTGGGGGAAGGTAGATTGGGGAGGGGGCTGGGGGAGACAGGAGACCATGGACAGAAAATCATTCTTTTAATGACCTATGAGTGTTAAAATTAATAAACTTCATTAAACTGCTGATATACCAAAGTGACTTGGATGATGTCTCCATTTTTTAAAAAGAAATTGATCTGGTATTTTTAAAAACGTCTGTGACTCTGTTAGTTGCTGTAGAGATGAATTAGAAATACAGAAAACTGTTCTACAAAGTGTTATCTGCCTATCAGCTACCTATGTGATAATAACTGAAGCTTATCCTTCAAAATGAAAACCATTGGTTTTTCTTTTTTTAGTATGACAATAACTGTTGTTGGAAATCTATGTTGCACATTTCTCTACCTTATTGAATAAACATAATACACAAACTGTAACATAACATTTTTTGGTGGCTCATTAATATCCATTCTTGTACTGGGCAATCACAGATATCCACTAGCAGGTAATATTCAAAATATTTAACTAAGAATTTGGCCCCAACCAATAAAATAAAAATAATAAGTAATAAAAATCGTTGATACATATGAACTATTGGCTTTTTAATTTTCTGCTGTGGATCTGCTCTGAGGAACCGAAGTTCATTAGACTTTCATGAAAATAATTTTTGGAGACCTCCTTTGGGAAAAAGCATACGTGCTTGTGATCCTCGCCTCCCTACCCTGCACTGGGTTTGATTCTGTCCTCGAGAGATTCTAGAATGATTGTCAGTGACGAGACAGACCTTCGCACAAGGGAAGTGAGTGTTGCCGAACTTGACAGAGCCGCTTCCCTCATGTTGCTTGGGTCCCGGTGAAGAAAACATACGTGGAACACCTTTGCAATCAAAATCACAGGGCAAGATGGCTAATTGCACAGTGCAGGGGATGATAGCATACGGCGGGGTGCCGGGTAATTGCTGCAGACCAGCGAGAGCTGAGTCAAGGCAGGCCGTTTCGGTGCACTGCTCCCCTGGAGGCTGCAGGCCCAGCTTCCTTCTGCCTAAATGGACTTGTCCTGCAAGGGGACAGCACTCATCGGAGATGAAGATAGTTCCACCATAGGGAAGTCAGCACACTTCATACCCAGCCATGCAAACCTAGGTTTTGGGTTTTTTGTTTTTGCGTTTGCTGTTTCCATGATTTTGAAATCATGTAGCTGCTGTTCGAACAACCAAATGCCAGTCACAGCGCTGAGGACAAACGAGCTTCAAATGACACAGACAGCAGCTATCTCCGTCGACCAAAAGGCCTTGGCATCACGGCTTTCTGGCTCTGCTCTTCGGTTGCTTCTTCAAACCAAAAGTGTTTCATAGTTCAACCTGGGGAGGGAATAACTTGATTATATGTCAGGGCAAACCAGGGTGTTTATTTATTCCCCTCCATAAAGTCTGACTTTCAAAACCAGCCTGTATACCTGGTTCAGGAAATTCCATGGGGTCCTAGGGGCAGATGGACCAACTTCCCTTCTAGTTGGGGGAGAACATTTTGGTTTGTGAGCTCATAGGTCCTAGCTGGTTTTACATTTTTTAATCGTATTTTGATGTGACTAGGTTGGCAAGGCTTTCGGTGATTCTGACGTCATTGGCACTGTGAGAGGATTGCCTTTCAGAAAAGATGGGTTTGTCGGTGTGAATGGGAGGTGCTCTTTTAACACAGGTCAGCATCTTGGCCCGCAGCCTCAGGGCTGGAGGAGAGGCAGCCGTCAGCGGCTCCTCACCCGGAGCAGAAGGAGGTGAGAGGCAGCCCTGTGACTCCAAGCCCAGCTCTGCAGCACTCGTCCTGTGCCCATCAGTTTCTGCAGCTTATCCGTCACCCATCACCCATCATCCCACCTGGATGGAGCCGAGGCTGGCAGTGGGTGGGGACCACCACTCAGAGCTGGGCTGAAAGTAAAAGCCGAAGTGGGAATCCCTGGATAAGAATTTGTAAAGATGACTAGAAAGGGGTGCTGAGGCTCCTCAGGGCATTCAGTTCTAATTAAATGGCTGCAAAGCCTTATGGCTACTAGTAAGTTAATGAGACTTTGTGGAAAGCAAGGTGAGCCAAGAAGGGGCAGAAATGGGCTCCGTGGATGTAATTTCCCTAGCACATGATAAGTCAAGGTGGCTTTTGTCAGAGACCCCAGGAGGGAGCTGGGCAGATTTCAGGTCCAGTTATCGTGCTACGTACGCTGTGAGAACTGGTGACTCTGGGTTCTTGCCTTCACTAAGTGCTGATGAGTTCACATCAATAAACTTGTCAGAATCCCTGCTCAGTTTTTTGGTTTGTTTGTTTTTTAACGTAACATGAAGACTAGAGAAGTATTGAGTCCCTGTCATTTTCTAACTCACCATTTGGCTTAGCCAGGGCTGTTTTGGTTTTATATCTGCTTTTTAGTCCCATAAGAAGCTGTGTGCTCTTACATGCTGCTCCATTCACCTGGAGATCTGCTGGCCACTGGGCCGTGCACTTCAATAAAGGGACATAGTAGCATGGAGAATCTAAAATAGAGGACAGAAGAAAAAAGTCATTTGAATGCTTTAAATGGTTCGATAAGAAATTCGCCGGGGCTAAAACACTGGGGCCTCCCACAACGTGTGGCCTAAACTTGACATTTTAAAACAACATACTGCACAGAGGAGCATAACAACCACATAAACAGGAAGGAGGTGACTTTCACCTCCCTGGAGTTCTGGCCAAGTGCAACGCCGGAAGACTCCTTGCACCTAACTGGAGACCCAAGTGTCTCTTCAGCTCCAGACCCTTGGCTTCTTCTCTGAGACCTTCTTTTCCCTTCTGGACGGTTCTAGTTCTTACCCTTCCCTTTTCATTCAGGTGCCACGTTGCCTCACCTGGAGCCTGACATGCGATCAGGGTGTACCTACTTTCTACTCCCACACGCAGCCACACACCTATAGGGGTTTTGTCACCTGGCCTTACACCTGTTGGGCTGTTTACCAAACTTGGGCAGGTTCCTGGAATTGTCTGCAGTTAATCCACCGTGCGATTACCAGTGTTTTCCGCAATCAGGAGAAAGCAACTTGGACTTGCTTCTGGGGAGAGTAGATGCCCACAAAGGACCCTAAAGCAGACGTTGGCAGCAAGCGTCGGTAGCTAAGCTGCAGAAATACTTTGGTTTTTCTAAAATTCTTGTTGACTCTAATTTAGGCTTCACAAGAATTCTTTGGGGAGGGGGAGGCTGGGGAGGCTATTTTTCTTTCCTCTTTAAAAATCAAAATAGATTTTACCAACAGTAGAATGTATAGATCTTATATGCACAGATCCACGGGTTTTGACAAATGACAATGGCCTGCTTGTATATAACCCATGCCCAATCAAGGTATGGAACATTTCCATCAGCCCAGGTTTCCCGGTGCCCCTCCCCGAGAAGCAGCCACTATTCTGAGTATTGTGATGAGCCTTTTTAATTGCTCCTGCAAAATGAGGTGCCTGGGTTTGGTCCCAGATAACTGAATTTGGGGCTACTGTGTGACCCTCATTATTTTACTCACTATTGAGTAAAATATGGCTCAATATTGTGAATTTTGGTGGATTTAAGGCAGGCGGAGAGTTTGACTTTCTATGTAAAATAATTTTTTCCCTTAATTTGTTCTATTTGGTGTTTTTAATTCTTCCATTGACATGCATCCTTCAGTTATGTGAACTACTGAGAATTTTGAAGTTCTGATATACTTAAAAGTTAAAGTCTGCATAGAAAGCTAACATCATAAAACAAAATGTAATATATACCTACAATAGACTATTTATTCATCCCTAAAAAGGAATGAAATTATGATGTGTGATACAGAATAGGTAAACCTTAAAAACATTATGCTAAGTGAAATAAGTCAGACACAAAAGGACAACTATTGCATGCTTCCACTTATAGGAGGTGCCTAGAACAGTCAAATTCATAGGGGCAGAAAGTGGAATAGTAGTTACTAAGGTTTGGGGGGAGGGGAAAATGGGGAATTGTAGTTTGATGGCTACAGAGTTTCAGTCTGGGATGACAAAGTTCTGGAGAATGATAATGGTGATAGTTGGACAACATTGGAAATGTATGTAATTCCACTGAACTGTATATATATATATATATATATATATATATATATATACGTATACACTTAAAATGGTTAACAGTGATAAATTTTATCAATATTTAAACATTTAAAAAATAAACTCATATATTACTGGAAAAGCCTATGGCTTTTAAAGAGGATCTCTTTTTTTTTTAATAACATTTATTAATTTTATTCTAGTCATAGATATAATTTGTTTTCATTGTAAAAGAAGGAAAATAATTCCAAGTATGAAGAAAGTTAAGGATGCTGTGCAAGCCCACCACCTAAAGACAAGTTCGTATCTTATTTTAGTGCATGTCTTCTCATCTGTTTCCTATGCGTACTTGTTGAAACAAAATTGTCACCTTTTTTCATTTGATGTCATAGGCAGTTTCCCTTGATTTAAGTATTCATCTAAAATGTGCTGATTAATGGCTTCCTTGCATTCTCTCACATGGATATACCTAAATTTACTTAACTGATCGCTGGTTAGATACTCAGGGGTTTTGTTTGTTTTGTTTCATTCTGTTAATAGTGCTCTGAAATATTTTTGTGCAGAAATCTTTGTATGCACCTGAGTACTTCTTTGGAAACATCACCATTTCAAGGCCTCTGCTCTCTGGTATCCACTTCTGTCCCAGTATCCCTGCCGGCCCCATGTTCAGATGGGCCCAAGTTCCTGGCCCACAGTGGGCAGTCCCTCCTTGGATGCTCGTTAACTGTCCGGTGACATCTGCCACCAGGAATCTATGTTCTAGTTATTCCAAAACCACATGGTGCCAAACTCCTTCAAATGATTTCTTTTACTTAAAGCACTTTTTTTTTAATGCTGAGAGATTAGTTCAGGGATTTTTCTTTTGGTTTGGTTTGTTTTTTTTGTTTGTTTGTTTTTTTTTTATGATGTAATATTTTTAAAATACTCTTTCAGGACTTTCATTCTTTTCAATATGTTTCAGCATGTTTTAGACTGAATGCATACTTCAAGCATGGTCAGGCATAAGCTTGGGGAGAAGGAGGATTGTGATGGTATATATATATATATATATATATATATATATATATATATCTCTTGGAAAATACCTGCCCTTTGTAGGTTCCAAGGCAGAGAAAATACTGTATATGTGTGTGTGTGCACTTGTGATACAAGTTTAATGATGCTTAAGAAATTTCCTTCCCACAACTTCCCAGTGAACCCATGGGAGAGAAGAAAAAATTTTCTGACCTTCCTAGGTGCCAAGGCCTGCTGTAGGCATGTGGCATGCCCTATGGGGTGTCACCTTCCCCACTTTAAAGGTGAATTGAATAGCTGTACCAGGTCTTCTCTGGAGCAGCCTGGCTTCTCCGACCGATGGCTCACACTTGGTGTCTCCAGAGGTTGGATGTTGACTGTGTTCTTGGGGCCTGCGGAGCTAGTGACATGTAGAGAAGTGGGGGTTGGGGGGATGTTCTCTTTTCTACCACCCTGACCATGGTGTCCTCCATTGAACCCGGTCTCCTTGCTATTTTCAGGCCACCTTAGAGGAAAGAGGCAGAAGCAGAGGGAGAGAGGAAATGTGTCCCTCAAATTCAGAGGTGCATGAGTTCCATGGCTTCCCCTCTGCCATTTCCAACAGTGGTGCCCGCTGACCACGGGATGGCTGAGAGAAAGAACACCCACTCCTGACAGGCTGCTGGATTTGACCCAAGGCCCTGTGGCTTTGAGCAAAGAACTTGACCTCTGTGGGATTCAGCGTTCCCAACGATCAAATGGGGAGAAAGGGCTGACTTGCCTTCTTTTGGAGGTGTAGGCCACACAGAGATGACACACAAAAGCACTCTGTGACAAATGTGAAGCGCTACACGTACCGAAGGTTATATTGCCTGAGACTTTGAGCCTAGTATGCTGCTGCTACACCTGATTATTTTTACACGTTCTTGACTAGCCGACTCTTCTTGCTTTGCATGGATTCCGTGACTTGCCTTAAGGGGATTTCTCAAATTAGAACCAGCTGGGTCCGGGGGCATGCTGGCGGGACAGATGTTGGGAACACCTGGATTTCATAGCATGTGTGTCAGCAATATTGTTGCAGCAGTTTTGTGTGTGTTTGTTTTGGTGTCATTGTTTACTCTGCGGAAAGACATTTAAGGCTGGATTTGTTCAGTAATGATTTTTTTGTTTTTTTGAGTTACTTGGATTTAGGTAACGTGCTTTTTGAAACGATGAGTTAAATGAGATGTTGTTTTCATTATAGGCTGGTGTTTGGCACAGGTTTGGAGGAGGGTGGCTACCTATACCATGGACCCCTTCTCTAACTAATCTAGACATGCAGACGGGACCAAGCCTTTCTGAGCTTGGTTGACAATCATGGAAGTAACATGCAAGGTGTTCAAAACAGCCTGCAATGTGTGCTGAACAAGATGAAAGTTAAAACTTACTTCCCAGGGGCTAATCCACTGATGTAGAAGGTCGTTAAGTATTAAATAAGGAGGACTATGAAACACAAGGCAAGCGTGTCTTCATGAATGAGCTCGTGCAGCCATGTTTCTTGGCCACCTGCTACGTCCCAGTGCAGTGCTAGTCACGTAAGACAGAGGAAGGAAAGAGCGGATGCGGTCCTGGCCTACCCAGATTCCTCAGAAGGACAAGCCCAGGCAGGTGCTTACCCAGGAGTGTGATCAGGTCTGAGGCAGAGGAATAATAGGGTATTAGGAGGGTTTATCTCAACAAGAAGTTTAAGGTTCCTCTTATAAAAGGAGCCTTTAAGCCATCCTCCTAAGGGTCAGGGATCCTTTCTGTTCAAGCCGAGATTTAAGACCTAAAGGAGATAGCGTGTCCCTGTCCTGGAAAGCAAGAGGGTTTCAGGTGAGGAAAGACAGGTATGTACTACAACTGGAACAGGGAGCGAGACCAGGAAGGAGTGGGAGGGTGGTTTGATAGGGTGAGCAGCACCCAGACCAGCAAGGGCCCAGCCAGCCCGGGTCAGGAGCTGGGCCTGGATCCTGAGATCCCCCGGGGAACTTTGAAGGGCTCTTAGAAGGGGTGCAGTCTGATTCCCATTTTGAAAGATTATTTGGGTTTCAGTGTGACTAATGAATTAGGGGGAGGTAAGACCAGAGGCAGGGAAACCAGTTGAGAGGCTCTTGTGGTAACTACCAGAGAAATGCTAGTGGCCTAGATTCTAGGTCAGGCTTGCGGGCAGGGGGGATGGGTGAAAGGGAAAAAACTATCTAGATAACATGAATTTTGGCCACTGATAGATGGTGTGGGAGGGGGTGGGCAGGTGATGACACCACCAGACTTTAAACGACCCAGTTTGGGGTGAAGAAATGGGTTCCATTTCATTCATGTTATTTCATTAATACATTTAGTGAAATGCTTTAAATTGCCTGCCAGAGAGAGAATACAAATTTATGCCTAATGGTGGGAGCTGCAATAAATACGTAGCATCTGGATAGCCTTTCTCTCCCTCCCTGCCTCCTTTCCTCCCTCCCTTCCTGGGGCAACTGCTTTATACTCTGTCAAAGGGAGATTTTTGCATTTTTACCTAAATGCAAATGCTATGAATATTCATTGGTTTCGAAATGTAAACATGCTTTATTATAATGCAGTCATTTGCCTTAATGAAATAGTGAGGGATATAGAAAATTCAAAAATATTTATGAGTATTTGGCATCTGAATACATTATAAGGACTTGGAGAGGAAGCCCTAATTTATCTCTGCATCATCGAGCTTTGCTAAGGATATTCAAGTTGGTCCAGGTGCCTGGTGACAGCAGAACGATGCCATCTGGAACTGAATTTGATGAGCTCGCTCTGTTTGCTCTGTCTATACATTAAATGTTCACTGTGTAAGCCCCAGAGAGTAGGCTAACCTTAGGCCCCTTTAATGGCTTTATGTTTGATTGGTTGCTTGCTTGGTTAGTGTTTCCAGTCTGGTTGTTATTCATAAAATGTATCTAGAAATAATATTACTAATCATGGTTAGGTTTCTAGGCTACTCCACCCGTTACATAGCCCCAAATGTTATTAAAATAGTACATATCTGCAATGAGGGAATAGCAGAAAAACCACACTGTTAGACTAATAAGAATGGGGAAAAGCAGTAGCATTATTGAGATATAACATTTGTCTTTGTTAACTTTAAGAACAGTTGGATAGAACTGGAGAATGTTATGCTAAGTGGAATAAGGCAGGCAGTGAAAGACAACTGCCCTATGATGTCACCCCTAAGAGGAACCTAATGAACAAGATAACACACGAGCAAAATAGAACCAGAGGCTTGGAAACGAGGAACAGACTGATAGTGCCCGGAGGGGAGGGGAGAGAGAGAAAGAGGGTGAAAAGCAGGGGAAGGGCCTAGTCAAGGAACGTATTAGAATGACCCATGGACATGGACAGTGGGGTGGGGATCGTCCATGGGAGGGTTGGGGGACTAGGCAGAGGAGAGCCAAGGGAGAAAAATTGGGACAGCTGCAACAGAACAATAAAATATCCATTAAAAAATAATAGCTGGTTTAATAACAATGAAAGGAAGGTGTTGGCAGTTGGGAAGGGAGGAGGGTGCTGCCGCAGCTTTAGAGGGTGGGTTAATTGAAAATCAAAGCTTCTGGATGCTTATGACTCAGCAGCTGGGACCGGGGCAATTTGAAAACTCGTAACTGGGAGTGCCGCCCATTCCCCAGGATCGCTTGACAAGACCCGGAAGAGAGTCGGATGGGTGTGAAACAGACCCCCCAGGGTAGAATTAATGGGTGGGACTGGGGTGAATTCTCCTGAGTGGGCTCTGCGAGAGGGACACAGGAGCATGCGGCTGGCAGCCCCTGCAGACTGCTTGGAACTCCTGCTTCCCACTGGCACCTTGGACCTGGGGCGGCAGGGACAGCGGCGGGTGGAGAGCAGGTAGGAGGGTGATTCGCACGCGCAGCCCCTTTGCCTGTGAAGCTGTTGCCCGGCTTTTTGCTTGCGAATCTGGCGTGTGCTGCTGGTGAACTGAAAGGCAGTTTTAAACATTTCACAGGGCGAATTCCTGATGTCTCTGTGTGTGGAGAAATACGTGTTCTACTTGTCATAATCATTAGCTACCTGGACTTTAAAATTCATGTTCCTTGCCCTGTAATTTATGGTTACCCAGCTGTGGCTCGCACGCCCAGTTAATTTCAAAGGGCCCTGCCACTTCCATATCTTGTTTCCTTTCCCCTCATTAGTCCTTAAGTGGCATTCCAATTCTTTTTTTTTAACTGTGTTATTGCTATGTTTTCTAGTGAGAGTGAAATTTAAAAACACCTACCTATATCTACTGATTTAGACTTACTGTCTCCCTTCCAAGGACATCTGGAAAAATACTGCAAAAAAGCAGCATCTAATAGTAAGAGAGACCCATAGCTACTAGAAGACCAGCATTTCCTGGAATTGGACCACATCCATATTGTAAAAGAAATACCCCTAATTATATATATTGCATTCAAGAACTCACATGTGCTTGCATTTAAATAGTCTTTGTTTTAGAATTCACCAGGGTAATACAAATGCGGTAGATTGAGGGTGTGGAAAGCAAACCTTTAACCCCTGTTTTCCCTTGTTAGTGGAGCAGAAGTGGGCAGTCTTTTGTGAATGCAACAAGAGGAACGTTGCCCTTTCCCTTACCAGGTGCGGCTTCTCATCTGGAGGGGACTTTCTAGTTTTAGAACATGTTCTCATTACATGTAGTAGTGGTTCCGCAGTCCATAGGCAGGGAGGGTAACCCTGCCTGGAAGAAGGGGAGGCCAACACCAGTCTCATCTGGACCCCTTACTCCTCTCTTCCTCTTCCCCGTCCTCTGAGAGCTCCATTTTCCTTTTGCACCCTGGATGGTGCTTAGCAGCATCCTCTCAGAGCACAGGGGAGCCAGGAGCCTAGTCTGGGAGCTACAGAAAACTGACCTGGAGAGCAGAGAGGCTCAAAGCTCAGAGCTGCCGAGAGCCCATGATCCGTGTCTGTGTCCAGGGCCCACAGCCTGTGGACGGCTGGCCCTCCTCTCGATGCTTCTATGCCCTGAGCCACCTCCGTTCCCCTTTTGGAGGGCTCTGCCACCATCAGGAGGATGGATGCTCCTTTCATCACTTGCTGTGGAGTCACAGCACAGGCCTGCAGGGTTCAGTGTCACTGGCAGGCTCCGCCTTAGGCCTCCTGAGTTTTGTACGCACACAGCTCTGCAACTCCCGAAACCTTCATGCCATGTGGCTCCACCTTAACAAAACCACTGGCCTGTTTCACCTAGCCACCCCTCAGAACTGCCAGGAGAGCCCTTAGTGCCTGTTCCTCATCTACTGCTGCAGGGTATCATGTTGTTGTTGTTTTAAATGTTTAAATTAAACTTCTTGGGGTAACACTGGAGAATAACATTATGTGATTTTCAGGTGTACAGGATTCTAGTTCGACATCTGGGTGCCCCATTATGTGCTCCCCCCCCCCCTTGAAGTCTCATTTCCTTCTGTTGCTGTTCATCTGAGCCCCTTAACCCACTCGGCCTCCCCCGAGTATTACTTTCTTAAAATCTAATCATCAGGTGACAAAAATAGTCAGTGTGGGCTCTCTGGGCTTTCATTGGCCAAACATCCTGGCAGACATTACTGTTTTCTTTGCTTTTCAGCACCTTTTCATAAAGCAGGTATCTTTTTTTCAGGTTTCTTTTTCTTTCCAAGTATTCATTAATTTCAGATTAGATTGCCTGGCTGTTTAGTGACAAGACAGGTCCAGAAGAGGCAGAGAAAGTCATTCTTTCCACCCTCTGGGAGGCGCCATCCACCCCATGCCTCTCCTATCTCCACAGTGCACCCCACCCCAGGGTGACACATCTGTCTCCTCATCTCACCACGAACTATGAAGAGCAGGGCTGGTGTGTGTGCTCCTGTGCCTGCTTGCTGGCTCCTTTCCTACGCCACTCAGCACAGAGGAGGAACCACAGAAGGAGCTGGAATGAAATAAACGGATGAGGTGAATCAACACCTGAATATAGAAGCAGCATAACCCATGCAGCTTGCCAAGGTTGGCACAGATGTCCCCATCTCCTGTCAGCCGAAGCACATCTGTCTCTCTCAGTGCAGGGACCACTCACCGAGTTTATTAGATCTCTTCTGCGCACACTACCTTGTACCTGCATTTAGCTTGGGTGTGTGGCAGGAGGATGACAATATGCTAACCTGCAGCCAGCATGGCCTCACTTCACTACCAGGAGCAGAAGCAGCTTCTCCCACATGCCGAGTCTGGAGCTGTGTCAGGGAGGAAATGGCAGGGCTTGATAGTTAGGTTCATCTCCTGGCCATAATATAGATGCCAGTGAGGCTGACCACTCTGAAAAACAGTTGTTCTTGAGTTTGGGGGAGAAATCTTTTCCTGGTGAAAGAAAGCCTGCAAAACCGAGCCTTTGCCACGAGGCCACGCCACTTGAGGGGAGAAGCATCAGGGTGATTTGAGCGCTGGTGAGTTGCTCCCTGGTGAGAAGGAGGGCGTAGGAATGAGTGCAGGTGGAAGGGGTGCTGGGGAGCCCTGCCACTGCCACCACCAGCCCTCAGAGAAGGCCAGCTTCTCTTCAGGGTGCACATCCAAGTGACCTTCAAGCAGTCCTTTAAGTGATGTCATGTCTGATTGTCATGCATGTGTCTCCATCCAGGGAGAGAAACTAACCTGCACACCCATGGCTAGAATTAGACTGACGAGAGAGCAGGTGTGAAGAGCCACGTTAGTGAGGAGAGTTGTTATTATGTTAGCTATTACCTCCTAGTCAAGAGCATTCTGCCCTGTGCACTTCTGATTATCAGAGTGGGCTGTGGCCAAACCAAAATGCTTTTAATGTGCCATATTAATAGGTAACTGCAATATTACGTGACATATAATATATAACAGAGGGTCCAACCAACTAGTAACACTGAAGTGACAGTAATCTAATAAGCTGGCCAACAATATTGCTATTAAGTCTGCTCCCTGCCCCCATCATCTATCAAATATATAGTCTAATAACCTGTAATAATTTCCTATGTAAATAATGTTAACAATCACTGTTTATGGAATATGCACGTATATTAATACTGTAAGAGAGGAGAGTATTTTACTGTAGGAATTCTAAATGTGTTGCCTTATTTACCATTACACAAAGAGAGAGACTATGGCCCAAAGAATAACGAGGTGCTTTTCCCTCCCAAACTACAAATGAGAAGGAAAAATGCGTGTGGGACTTACCCTGCCTTCAAAGTTTATAGAGAAGAAATCTGATCTTCAGTACCTGCCACTTTCTTAGCAGCTGAGGTTGAGATGCAAAATCTAAAGGGAAGAGGTGGAGATAAGAATGATATGTTTTCAAAACACAACACTGGTAAACTAAACCCCTGTCTTCCTTTAATTCTGAACCATGACATGTGCTTGCCTACAGTTATTTCCCTTTTGAGGTTATTAAATCATTGATTACATAACCTTGCCAACATTTCGATAGTTTTTTTGTTGTTGCATGTCTCCCTTAGCATGATATAACATATTATAGGTTGTTTCAAATAAGCCAGATTAAGAAAAATCAAACAGAGTTCAGTTAAAGAAAGAAAAAAAAAAAAGAAAAGAAGAAAAGAAAGAGAACCTTAGACAACAAAGTGTAAATTTGCCATAGATCTGATAGTGGAGCTTTGAAAATAAAGTCTACAACCAAAACGGATGGGAGTGCAATGCAATTAATCTTTTTGTGACTCTAGGCTCCATAGTTTACATATTATTATTTCTACATTTCTACTTTTTTTTTTTTTTTACAGGGGTGGATAGCTCCTAGGCCTAAAAACATTTTTCTTTTGTTATCTTCTCTTTGAGGTGTTTGTTTGTTTGTCTATTTGCTTTTTGTGTGATTTTTTTTTGGAAACCCTGGTAGGGTGGGATGAGGGGGAGAATGGAAGAGCTAAATCACTATTTTTCTTCCCATGGATCTTTAAAAATAATTTATAACTTTACATCTCCTCATAATAGAATACCATTTTCTTCCTAATAATTACAACTGCTTTTATTACAGAAAGGTGCAATAATGACAATTGAAGTTTTTTCTTCTTCATAGAACAGAGTGTAAAACTTTAAAAAACAAATGAAGCCCTGGCTGGTGGCACAGTGGATAAGGCACCAGCCTGCAAACCCAAAGGTCACTGGTTTGATTCCCAGCCAGGGCACATAACCAGGTTACAAGCCTGGTCTTCAGCCAGGTCCGTAGCTGGAGTCAGGTAAGAGGCAACCATACATTGATGCCTCTCTCCCTTCCCCTCTGTCTGAAAAATAATAAATAAAATCTTTTTTAAAATCTTTAAAAAATAAAAATAAAAAACAAATGAAAAGTCCTTACTGACTTTTTGGATGTCATTTTCATAGGTTTCATAGTGAACAGTGGTTATTGAAACTATGCAATCCTATCATACAGAATAGGAGGAACTCTCCCTATCCTCTAGTTGTTGGAAAGGCAAGGTCCATATCTGTGGGCACAAAATACACAGACCCTTACCCATGTTTTATCAGCCTGAGCATTAGCTTGTCCCTCAGCTAATGTGGCCCCAGGCAGCCATTGTAGATTGAAGGACAGCTAAAGCAAAAGGCTTGCCCTGCTCAGAGGTGGCTCACAGGACCACAGACGCAGCCCGTCTGCACAATCCTTCTTGATTACAGGCTTCGTGTGCCCTTTGCGCTGTGAACTTGCTGCTGCTCTTTGCGGAAGCCTGCAGACCCCTCGGGATTCCAGGCTGCCCTCCTTTCTCCTCTAGTCAGGGCTCACTCCCACACAGCCCGAATGCAGAGCACTGGGGTGGCAGGGTCTGCAGCAATGGCGATTTTACTTCAAAAACTATGAACAAGGTGGAAAGCAACTATACACGTTGCTGTCTCTCTCCCTCTCTGCCTCTTTCCCTTCCCTTCTCTCTGAAAAATAATAAATAAAATATTAAAAAAAAAAAAAACAACGAACAGCTCTCTTTCCCCTTCAGTGACCTTGGTTTTCTTTATTGGCCACATGGTCATTCATTAAGGTGCGCACTTTTACCTCCTCGTTTTTTCCCCACAATGTGGGCGAAAAAAATACATGAAAGATTTTGCTCTTGTCAACTGTGCTTTCAGTGGTTCCCTGGTCCCGTCCTCTCCTTAAGAGCAATACATTTCGCCTTTTGTGGTGCGTTTCATGATGCATCCCACGAGTTGCATGGATGATGGAAACTAGGTCTCCAATTGAAACAGCCCGAATCACTCATCTATTGTCGTTTACCCTTGAACTGTCATTGCCCACCTGTGAGGTAATTTTAAAAGAAACCCCCTAAAAAGCAAAATAACTAAAAAGCACATAAACGTGATTATGAAGTAAGTCTTCCCATTTGTTGTCAGAGTCCAAACTGTCACACCTAAGACGTGTAGATGCAGTTGTAGATGCTGTTGTTTCCCTAGTGCTCCGTGTGTGAGGAGGGCTGTGCATGCTTGTTGTATGGAAAACTAAAGGAAAGCCGTAAGATACCTTTTTTAAATCTGGGAAGTAGTAATCTTGGACACTTTGGTAATGAGCCTTTAAACTTAAAATTATAGTCACTTCCCAGGAGTTGGACGTGGTGCTTTAAGCCCAATTTACCAAAAGATGCTGACAAGGTTAGGATGTAGCTGTGTCAAAATAAGAGTTTTAGTAGACTCTTAGTTGGTGAAAAGCCCACAGAGGGATTTTCTGTGGCCACAGTTTGCAGTAGCAGATGAATTAATTCATTACTTTTGGCCTATCACTAGTCAGACAGACCCTAGGTCTCCTGGCACCTATGGTCATCGACCAGTGTTGTAGGACATTAAGGTCACCCCACAGAGCCCAATGTGGGGATCACATTCAGCTCTGCCTGGTCCCTCAGTGGATTGGAATCCTAGGGGAACACCAGCACCCCTGTGTTGCCCCTCCAGGGAGGGCAGGACCCAGAGGAACCTTCAAGTCATTGCCAACCCAAGTCTTTGTGTAGGGGCTCAGAAGACCCTGTACTCAAGTGGCACTATATGATTAGGGCAGGAGGCACTGTGTCTCATGAGAAACTCTTCCAAGATAGCTCTGCCTGGCCACACATCCCTAAGCAGACACACACACATGCCATTTTGTTTGACTACGTTATACTGTCTTTTTCTCTTGTCTCTTCTTAATGAAATCAGAAAAGTTAAAAAACAAACAAAAACCACCATGTGTCCTTCTGCCAACAGGGAAGCCTACAGGCAGGATAGAGGAGAGACACAACTCTGGACTCATTTATTCACCCTCACTAGGTTCTCACTATAGTCACTCATTAGATAAATAGGTAAAATGATACTTGTTTTCGTTCTTTGCCAAAATAGCAAAATGGAGGAGTTACTGGAAAGCAGGCTTCTGTCAGCACCGTTAATCAGGATGTTAAATGATCAGATAGCACAACAGTCTTCTCTGAAAGTTCAGTCGCCTCACCCCCCACCTTTCGCATGCCGGTGTCAAAGGAACAGAAGAGCAGAAAGAAGCTGATAATACGATAGGTCAGTAAGCAATGTCTCTCCCCGAGGCAAACATGTTCAAGTAGAAAAATGATACCAACTTGATGGCGCCAATCCTCCTGGAAAAGGGTCCTAGAAGCACCAGAATTCTCAGATCCAGACAAAGAGCTTGTTATACACAAAGAAAAGGAGGGTGGGGCACGAGACAGAAATAGCTCTCAGACTCAAAACAAGTGAAAAATCCTTCAAGTGTGAGGAGTGTGCCCCGGCAAACACGCCCCGAGCCTGCTAGGTCTTCCTGTGCCGCTGCGGAGTAGAATGTTACAGACAGCAAAGGGGGTCCTCTGTGCACGGCCACCTGAGCGAGGCTTTGTGGCCTGGCTTCCACGTGCAATTGGAAAGAGAAAAAAAAAACCATCTTTGACCTTTGCCATGTCTCCAGATCTGAGCTGTAGCTCTTAACCCCCTAATAAAAATTGAAACACCCACAGTGAAAGCTCAGCAAAGTGAGAGCAAGTCTGAAAATGCAGAAGGCTGCAATTGAGACAGCAGCAGCTTTAGTGTCTTTTTGGTTAGGAACCTCTTCTAACTGAAAGTTTGACTGCCGCCTTTGATCCAGGAGCCAAGAAGTTTGGAGGAAGCACTGGAAGAGTAGGGGTAGCTAGAAACACCTTAGGCCAAAAGTAAGGTCAGGGAAACTTGGCAAGTGAAAGGTAATTGTGTGTTTAGGAAATAAGCAAGCCTGTTGGCTTATTGTGTAGAGAATCCAAGCTAGCTCAAGACTGCCAAACTTGGGGAGTCTTTAAAAGAGAAAAAGCCTAGCCCTGGCTGGGGGCACAGTGGATAAGACGCCGGCCTGTGAACCCAAAGGTCAATGTTCAATTCCCAGCCAGGGCAACATAACTAGGTTGCAAGCCAGGTCTCCAGCCAGCTCTGTAGCTGGAGGCAGGTGAAAGGCAACCATACATTGATGTTTCTTTCCCTCTCTGCCTCTCTCCTTTCCCCTTTCTCTAAAAATAATAAAATCTTTTAAAATAATAAACAAAAGAGAATAAAGCTTTACACCATAGCTAAATTCAGGGGAACTAAGGCAAGAGGCAGGCGACAGATCCTGCAGCCCAACTAACGGAGTTGTTCTGGTCTGTAGCCCAGGACTCACTAGGCTCTATTGTGCATGTGAACTTGACTGCAGGTAAGAATCTTGTGGATGCTTCGAGAACACTGTTTTCTCCTTTTGTCCCTGCTTCCGTAGATTCACAGGAAGAGGAGAAAAGCATCGTGTGTGTTACAAAAGAGTTACGCTAAGGTGTCTAAAATAGACCACAGTTAATATTGAACTTCCTGGAGTACGCGAAATGTGGCCCAGCAGGTGGGAAGTCGGGTTTCATTTAGCCCTGATGTAGGTTATCCTTACCACTTCTCTGATGCCGTCTCCCCTACGTGATGACCCCTGTCCTCTCCCACCAGAGCAGGCATCAGGGGCTGGGGGCAGAACTGGCTGGGGGTGGCCAGGACAACATGGTGGAAGGATCCTCCCTGCACCTGCATTTCCTCCCACGGGCTGCTTCCATCCTCACGTAGGTGCACTGTCCGACCAGGGTCTAAGCACTGCTAATTCCGCCTCTTCTACTACTCTCAGAGGGGCTTGTGGTTTCTTGTATTTTCTTTTTGGCCAACGCTGATACTTGTGTGGGTGGGACTCTCATCCATTCGGAGTCTAAAATGTTATAGAAAGATGAGAAATGCCAGTGACTCGTTTGTTAGGGAACTGAATGGCCCAGGAGATGGGTTCGCTGCTGCTGGAATAATATAATGTTCCTTCTTAAAATTTTTAAAATTGTATCTTAGATACAGAAAGAGGAGAAATCAATTATTATTTTTAAAAAAAAGAAAGAAAAGAAAAGAAAAAGTGGGGGAATTTCTTGCTCTGGCCAGATGCTCCACTTGTTGAGAATAAAAGAATGTTGGAGTCTCTTTAGGAGCACACCCCACTCAGGAGGTGATATCTGGGAATGTTCTAATCATCCCAGTGCTCTGGGCACAACTGAGAGGCCCCACTCCCTGACTTGGAAGCTCTCAGCAAGGTTTCTCTGTCCCACAGCAGAGCCACAGTGAAAACAGAGCATGTCCAACACCGGAGGCAGGTAGGTAGAGCAGGTGTTCTATCTAGGCTTCTTCATGTGTTCTGCCTTGCTTGTCCAGAACATTCTGCCCGGGGAGCCATTATTGAGAGAAGAAAGGGCGGAAGTCACCATCCAGTGGGGACATGATTGGTCAGACATGGATCTTGAGCACTTGGTGAATAGAGGACACACTTCAGTGTTTGTCATACTGAAGACTCTGATGCTCTGCAGGCCTGGATGATCAGTTCATTTCAGTTCCCCCACGTCTTATGCTGTGGACCCACTAGGCCAATCTCTTTGGGAGTGTTGCTTGGTCAAAGCCAGTCTCTGTCCTTGGCCTTCAGATTTACCAGTGAGCTGAGCTTTTGATAAGATTTACCCCTGCCTAAAACAAAGTCCCCAGACCTGGCAGGTGAAGAAATGATTGGCAAGGCCATGAGCCAGTAAGAAGCCACACCCCATCCTTAGGAGAGTGAGACCAGCCTTATACAGAGGGCATCAGCTGTTTTGAGTCTCCTCCTCTGTAGAAAATGGTAGCAAAAACAACTTTAAAAGATTCTCACTCGAGTATATGGTTTTTAGAAAGAAAGAGAAAGAAACATCCATGTGAGAAATATCAGTCAGTTCCCGCCCATATGTGCCCAGACTACGGATCCAACCCGCAACCTTTTGGTGCATAGGACAACGCTCCAACCAACTGAGCCACCCAGTCAGGGCACAGAAACAATTTTTTAAATGTGGTTCCGACTTAGGACAATAAAAGAAAATCATAGGCCTTAATAGAATAATATAATGTTCCTTCTTAAAATTTTTTAAATTGTATCTCGGGTACAGAAAGAGGAAAATGTAAACTATTATAAAAAAAAAAAGCAAAGTTGGAGGAATTTCTTGCTCTGGCCAGATGCTCCACTTGTTGAGAAGAAAAGAACGTTGAAGGCTCTGTCTGAGCAAACTTGTCCACAGGATGTGTGATCAGGATGAAAGCAAAGTGTTGCCACCCATCCTGCCCTGGAGGAGCTTCTTGCATTCAAGAACTTCCCTATATTTTCTTGCTTGTTTTCTAGAGGTTTCTGTGATGTTCATAGAGGTATTGGCTGAATGTCATGGACAAGGCCAGCCTGGACATTTATTATGTTAGCTCACAGAAAGTTAAGGTATTAACCTTTTCTCTGGTTCAACCTATAATTGGCTACATGGAGCTCGACAGTCAAGTCTGAGTTCCTGCTTCTGGTGGTGAATGTTCCAGGTTCACCTTTTTTCTCAAGTCAAAATAGACCTTGGGTCCAACAGACATCCCTGACGATGTATAAATTCCTTTTTATAGTGCAAAGTTAGAATATGGAGCCCTGAACACTAACGAGTGAGTGCCGTTAGGACTTCCATTCTGTTGCCCAGTGTCTTGTCATTTCTTCCAGGAAAATGAAAATCTAGGACTTGACATTTTCTGGGTTTTATTTCAGGCTGAAAGTAACATGAGTTTGGAGACAGATCAAAATCTAGCCAGCCTTGAAAACAAAACCATACAAAAGATCTTTTATATACTTCGGCTGGAAAAAAGGGATTCTCTGGGTTTCCTTCTTAACTGATAAAACCTCTAAGAATTCAGTCTAGATGCTTAACCTTGACAGAATACACCAGTGAGGCAGTAAGCCAAAACCATGTGTATATGTGTGTTTTCAAGTTCCAAAGTTTCAATTTAATGTATGTTAGCATTTGTTTAACCTGTGCTCACTACTTTCTATATTAAGGATTAGAATGAAATAACATAAGCACTTAGGTTTAAACCCAAGAATGCAAATTAGAAAGTGAGAAAATGTGAATGCTATGGTCGCTATGGCAACCCACTCATAAATTTTATGCTTTATTCTCAAGACCTTGCCCCTCTATTAAACTAACGTGGCACTAGGCTCAATTTGCTGACAGTGAAGAACAGATCTATTTGGTTAACTTAGTCAAAATCACTTTAAGGCTCTCTGGTATGATGTTCATGAATCATTTTTCACTTGGGTTATTGTTCAGATTCTCATGTTATTTACAGGCACCCAAGTGCCCGAGGGTCAGGCCTTCATGTGGACAGTGATCCTGTCCCTGCCAACAGAGGTACACCTTGGGGCCAGAGGCCTTTGCTGGGGTTTTGCTGGGCACACCTGCGGTTTGTATACACTGGCAGAAAAAGTCACACTGCGCAGTGTTTTGTCCTGCACATTAAGTGATTTATTGAAAAAATAAACTGTTCCTAAGCTTCCCTTAATCAGACAGTGTACAAAGAGTCACCTGCCAAGTAAAATAACCCCAGCGGAATTAAGCAAACGGCCCCTCCCTTGGGGGCCATTGTTAGTGTTGGAGCTTCTTTCCTCCTGTCTCCCCTGTTGTCCCCTCTCCGTCACCTCAGGCAGGGTGGCGGTCCCTCCAGCGATGGCAGCCCCCTCTCGCAGGAGAGCTTTCTGGGTCCAGGCTGGCACGAGGAAGAACATGGCTCCCAAGCGAAAGATACTTGTGGTTTTCTGAAGACGGAGGGGCCTGCCCTGTGGTGTAGTGCTGCCAGGACAGAAAGTGAGTGGTTAAGCAGAAGGCAAACAGGAAAAGTAATCCGTAGCCAGCAGGAGCATCTGCCAGAATGTCACATGCCAAAGGGTCTCGGTAAGGCTGGATCTTCCGAAGGCTCACAAGGAAAGGAGGGTAAGCTGGAGGAGCTGCCTGTCCTGGTAGAACATGGGACCAGGCTACCGTTTGTTGCCAACACGCCGGGGTATCGGAAGGATGAACTGTGTGACTGTAAAATTGGTTTTCAGGCTCAGCAGTGTGGACTCGAGAAGCATTTGAACATGGACTACACTGGGCATGGACTGTTGGGTGTTTCTAAGGTTTCCTTTTACAATGGGACATACTCTCCCAAAGGACAATTATTCTAACAATGCACCAGAGGCATGCATTGATGTCTTTAGCAACATTATTCTCTTAGTCTCAGAATTAACAGTAAGTGTGGAAGTGCTTTAATATTTCCTAAGCTCTGTCCAAATACAGTGCTTTTATTTTAAAACCTTGTAAAGAAAAATAGCACCATAGAAATTATTTGTATTAGTGTCAGCAGGGATAATTAATCCTGCTTAATTCACTAATATAAATGAAATAAATAGGCTTCGTTTCCTACTTGGGCTGGGAATAGTGCTTTTCTTTGTCCTTATGATAGAAATAATTACAGTCATATAGCCTGGGCTTTATATATGTATTAATGCATTAATCTGTTAAGTAAGCAGCTACTGTTATGATCTTCTTTCTCCAAGTGAGGAAACAAAAGAATGAGAGTTGGTAAGTGACTTGCCTAAGATCACACAATTATCTTCATATTTTTAAAGACTCTCAAGAAATTCCCTAGTAAATTAGCAGTATATATGGGTTTTCACCCTAATAGTGTCCATTTTGCCCTATGATCTTTAAGCCTGATTGCCTTTACTATAATTAGTTGTAATCATAATAATAAGCCATTACCATTTATGGAGGGCTTATCATTCTGGACCATGCAAAGACTAAGCATCTTAAGTGGATGCTTTCCCTGTGATGTGGCTTCTGTTATCCCCACTATACAGATGGGAAACAAACATTAAAGATGGCAGATAATTTGTCCAGGGTCAGGTAGGCAGAGCTCTTCCCTGTGTCAACAGGTCAACAGGTCAACCATGGTGCTCACGTTTGTGCCACATCATCAGCCCTTCTTTCCGTTCACTTCTAGATTTTATACAGAATCATAGTAGTCTTTGTACTTCAAAGATGCTTATGAATTTTGTGGAAGGGGAGCCACAAAAGGACAGGTTGGTGAATGGGTGAGCGGCAGTTTTGGTTTAGCCTCCCTTGCTCCGGTTACTGTAAGCATTGGTGCTTCCAACAGCTAAACTGGTTAGTTAGTGAGAACTTTGGCTCATCTGCTCCTCATTACCTTGAATAGCTAACACCCTTATTTGTGAATGAAGAGCCACCCCCACCCCAAACAAAACCTGATCTTTAGACAGAAGAAGGTATCAGACTACCAAAACATATCCAATTTTTAATGAGTGTGTCAAGTCATTTTTATTTTCTATGTTAATTCTATGATGGAGCTTCCAACATACATGGCTATGCTATGATTTGAGAATGGAATGAGTATTCACCTGCCTCTTGGATGTCTGAAGATAATGTGTTAAGAGACTAGCCTTAACACAAACAGGAGGACAGTCACTGACTCAAGTCAAGGTGACTCTGTATGCTGCCCAACTGATATGAGACAGAGGAAGAAGAATGCACATTGACAGAGCCTCCCCACCAAGCTGTCCCAACTCGGGGTCTACCAAAGCAGCAACATGATTTCATCAAAATATTGAAAACATAAGTGCTAGAAATTGTCTCTGGCCACTCACTCATTGGGTTGTAGCTAGATATATGTCAATTGTCCATTGAAAGGTAGAAGTAATTTTTGTGAACTAGTTCAATTTCTTTTCTTAAGAGGGGTTAGATGTTGGTTTGTTTTCCAGTATCTCAATGGTCATATTTCTTCTGAATTTTTCATTGCTTCATGGGAAAACAGAGAACGGATATCCTTATCCACATTTTAGAGCTAGGAAACTAAAACATAAATGGTTCTCAAAGCTTACTTTATTAACATTTTTGGAAACTTACCTCCCCAACTGCTCTTGCAATAGTTTTGGTCATTGTGTGTGTGGTGTGTGTAGTGTGTGTGTGTGTGTGTGTAATTTTTTCATTAAGTTTATTGTGATAACAGTTAATAAAATTATATAGGTTTCAGTTGTACAGTTCTGTAATACATCATCTGTATATATTGTATTAGGTATTCACCCCAAGTCAGGTATCCTTCTATCATCATTTATACCCCCTCTTTACTCTGGTAATCACCATATAGTTGTCTGTATATGAGCAAGTTTTAAATAAATCTGTTAAAAGTTCTTTTTAATCCTCATACTGTTTCTAATAACTTGAAGAGTTCTATAAACCACTTATTTACTGAATATAATCTGTTTATGCTTACTTTTTTTCCTATGTGACTTTGGTTATTGAATTTTTTGAAAAAATACTGCATCTTTATAACTTAGAAATATTTTTTCTCATTGCATTTATTTTGGAACCTTACAACAAAACACAATGGTGGAAATAATATTTACTTATACATGGAAAGCTGTCAGAATTTCCACTGAGACGATCAATTTATGCCTGTGGGAGCAACCTTAATGATTTTTAAGTACTTTTTGTTATATTTTTAGTTTGTGAATTATGGAAAGGTGACTATTTGAAGACTAACTTCTTAGCATAATTTTTAGACCAGAAAATCTCAAAAAACCTATATTTGGAGGTTATTGATGTAAATATTACTTTTCTTGGAAGAAAGCTGCCAGGAAAGTTCACTGTAATTGTGAGCAAATCTGTACACTGTTGATAGTGCATTCACTGTTGGTATTATGAGCTGTTAAGAAATACTGGTAGAGCCCTGGCTGGCATGAATCAGTTGGTTCAGTGACGTCCTGTAAAACAAAAGGTCATCAGTTCAATTCCCTGTCAGGGCACATGCCTCAGTTGTGGCGAAAGGCAACAAATTGATGTTTGTCTTACTTGTGGATGCTTCTCTCCCTCTCTTTCTCCCTCCCTTCCCCTCTCAAAAATAAATAACATCTTTAAAAAAAGAAAAGAAAAGAAAGAAAGAAATACTGGTAGAGAATTAGCTATTTCACTGGGCAAGCATTTTTTCTCAAAATTTATGGTGAGGTTTAAAAGCAAAATATCTTTCATAAATGATTAAAGCTTTGTTTCTTAAAGGTTATCCCTCTTCCTTACCTTTCTTAATAATTTAATTTGGTGATGAAAAACATTACTTTATGGAAAATATTCTATGGTTTAGTAACTGCCTTTCCCCATTTAGCAAAATTAATATGTTGTTGAGGAAAAGATACCATTTCTTTCCAATCCTGTGAATAGCTTAGTTGAGTAAGTTTCCCAAAATATACTGCAGGATAATGAGATGTCTTCAGTAAAAAAATTGGACCCTGTGATCAAGTTCAAGAGGTAAGAATTCTACCCCTGATCCGCTGATGCCCAGATTCAAGTAAGTTTGGCAATATTGGGTTACTACAATAAAATATCTTTCAAAGACTTTTTTTTCCTGACCTCTCACCATTGCCAACGATTAGTGGATATTTAAAAACTACAAAAAAATGGGGTTCTGTGACTTTTTCAAAATCAGCAAATAATGAATGACCAAAAAAAGGCAGCCCCACACTGTGTTTCCAGAATCCCAAAGCAGTAAACTAGGTGAAAGGATACCACTGGGCAGGTGGCTTGGGGTCACAGAGGACACTGAAGGGGGAGACAGTTACCAGCTGATTAAATCCCAGGCATTTGGCTACACCACAGACCAAATTGTGTTGATGCCAGAATGAGGAAGTATGCAGTCCTTCCTTGCATCCTGAGCCTTTTCCTGTCTTTGATTTATCAGGGTGCTTTCACTTCTCCCTTGAGAGAAGGAGTGAAGCAAGCAAGTATGGGAAGTTGGCATTTCATGACCGAGAATAGATTGGGTGGGGTGAAGCATTGGTAAGGGGAGACTGGAGATTTAGGGATTAGCCCTGGGTTCCCCACTTCACCCCTGCCTCACCCCCTCTCATCCAGGGGCAGAGTTTCACATGGGAGGTGGACAGCCTGGCTAGGTGACTTCCCTGGGTTACAAGTCCGTGGGACAAATTCTCAAACCACAATTTATAAAATGTTGCAAATGTGAGTTGAAAGAATATTGTTTTTAAATATACCATCAGTAGTACTATCAAAGAGTACATCTTAATTATAAAAACAAAAAACTAGAGATTGTCCTATTTGACTTTAAAAACAGCTTTAAATATGTTTGAACGGGTCACGTTATATGTGTTCCAGCATTGGGAATGTTCAAAAGTATAGTTTATGTTGAATTATATTCTATTTACCAAAAATAGTCAAGTCACTTCCCCTAAAAGTGTGCCCTTAAAAAAAAAAAAAGGAGAAAGAAAGAAAGAAAAGTTGAACCAGTTCATTAAGGCAGGCCGAGAAAATGAGTTAACAGGAGATGCCTTTGGAGTGACCAACTGACCCAGTTTGTCCTGCACTGCGGGGTTCCATGGGTCCTGGACTTTCAGCGCTAAACTAGGCAAAGTCCCAGAAAAGCCAGGCCGCCGGTGCCTACTGACTGCCAGGTGCCAGGTTCGATGTGGGGTGAAACAGTGAATGAGATTCAGCGCTGCACCAGCCAGCAGGTCCGCCTCATGGGCGCTGGTCCTGGGCGGTGCACGTGAAACTGGCTAGCGGGGAGGCAGCGTGAGGAAACAGCTACTACCTTAGACTCGAAACTGCTTATTGCGAATGTTGTTTGCGTTGGCTGTTGTTGAAATCTTTTAGTTAAGGCCAGATTATTCTTCTGAATTAGCAATGTTGCTTTTCATCCCTAAAGGTGCACGTACAGGTGTCTTCTCCCCTGCACATTCGCACAGGCGTGCACACACACATTCGCAGTCACACGCACACTCCCCAACCCACAGTATTTCCATACCCCAAGCCCTCAGGGAACAGCGTCTCACCACTGCCTTTCCCTGTAGGACCCCAGCGTGTTTGATTTGGCCTCTTCACTTAGCGATGCTTTCCCTGACTTCCGGTTCATGTAGTCCCCACCTTCATTTATTGCAGCCTGTGTCGGTATGTGTAACTGGGTAGGAGGTGGCCCCAGTGCTAGGAGCCAGCCACAAGTTACATGTCCTCAGTATGATAGAGCACTGCCTTAGGAAATATGTTTGCCCAGTGCGCCCCGGCACCAAAGGATTTGAAGGTTTTGAAGGACAGCCTCGGATACACAAGAATTTTGCCTAACAATTTTGCTGGCTAGGCCCGTTTTAAAGAGCTTGCCTAGTCTGTGTTCAATCTGTCATGGTGATTTTAGTGTATCATTTAACCAGGTGCTTTTTGACATAAAACACTCTACTTTCCTGATATTCATTCTCCCTTCCACCCACCTTCCAGATAAAAAACAGGTGGGCGACTTTACCTCCATAATCCCAAAATGGCATAACCAGAGTCGGAAATGGAGAATTAATAATTCCGTGGCTTACAAATTTCACAAAGCATTATTTTAATGAGTTGGTTGATATTGTCCGGGCTGAAATTTTTATTCAGTTAAGAGAGAATTGATGGATGTTGATGAAGTAACGGAACTTATTCATGTATTACATCGTTTCTAGAGCCCGAGGATGGTGAAAACTGCTCCTGTTTGCCTCAGGTCCCTGCCTAAAATGCAGGAAATGTGCAACAAGGCTTTTTTATTTCGTTCGACTCTTGTGGGAAGGTTTTCTCAAAGACTGATTCCTCCGGCACACGTGATGTGTAACGGTTGGGCTGCAGTAGCCTGGCAGCGAATTCGTTGATTCGCTACGCGAGAACAGGCAACTTGGCCAGATACGTTCTTCCCAAGCATTTGGTAGTTTATTTATAAAGTAGGGTTTTGACACGTTTCTTCTTGAATCTCAGAGAGAAGGCTGTATTATTTGTAGAACTTGACATTTTCCGGCAGGCGCAGAATTCTAACTCTAATATGTTCAGCTTTTGATTGTGCAATCGGATTATTTCAAGAAGTCTCACCACCCAGCTTGAAGGAGGAGGACAGAGGAATCTCAGCATCTGCATATCAAAATAGATGTTCCTGGTTATCCCCAGGATGGTATACCGATGAATTTAACTGAGTTCTAGTACTGGCTTTGCCACTTACTACTGATGTGCTTAGAGAAGTCAACTCTCCCAGCCTGCTTCCTCCCAGGTAGAGGGCTGGTAAACAGATGAAGGTGAAACATATTTCACAGGGGAGTAGTGAATGTCACACTAGAGAAAGCGTGTTGGGTGCTTAGCACAGAGCCTAGTATTTAAGTTCTTCTGGATCCTATTCTTTCTCTTCATTATACTGTCCAGGAAGAGTTGTCAGTTAACTAAAACTGAAGTAAAGGGCCACATGTTCAGATTGCTTCTTCTGAGTGATTACCACATAAGGAATTTCCTTGAATAATTCAGACCTTAAGTATTGGTGCACCGGACTTGGGCAAAGTCTTTTACCTCTGATTTGGATACAGTGCAAGATGTGCCTTATTTTGATAAGCAGATATATTCTTATAGCCTGGCTGGAGTCTATGCCATGAAACATTTTCACAAGTAAATTTTCCAAATAATGAGATCGTCACTAGAGGCCATGTGTTACTGATTTTTTTTTCCCCATGATAGGGGGCCAGAGAACTACATTACAGTAAAGGCAAGCTTATTTTAATTATAGAAGCTATCCTTGGGTGGTATCCAAGCTGACCTGTCATGGGTAACTTTACAGCTAATGGTTTGGTGAGATTACCATGGTTCCTTTTTCTAAACAGCATAAAGTGGATGGTAGTGCTTAAAGTAGAGCTGTTGTAGCAACAACCTAGAAACAAGGGAATGTGTTCCACACGTGGTCTGTAGTTAATGTGCTGTCATACAGCAGTGTCCACATGGTATGATCAGAGGTGAGCCATGGGGCACTGCAGTAAGCCGTGATAGGCCAAGCTCAAGTCCAGTGCCAGGTGAAAAAGGGAAGCATCCAGGGCCAAGTTCTTGGGCTATACAACACCGGTAATTCTGCAATGACTTCGGACTTGGGACCTCATCCTTGAGAGCCAGGGACTCTTTTATAACAAACACATCAGGAAGGAGGCATCCCTCATTATCAGCCTATTACATGTCCTTGTAACCTGCAGGACTTGTCATTGGATTTATTAGCTGGTACTTTTCGTTTTTATTATGAATAATGTAACACAGCGATTCTCAGGCTACTATGGAGGGTAGTTGTGGTTCTGTGGTACACAAGGCTGCTTTGTTTTAAATTTCATGGCACCTGGTAAAAAGATTAGCTGTTATTGTTACTAAAATATGTTAGAGTCATGCCTGAGGGAAGGAGAAAGCATGGATTAGGGTCTGCTAATTGCCTGAGCAAATAACACTGACATCTCAGCATAATAAAACTTTCCTATTTGTGCCAGTGGCAGTGGGGTAGCTCTGCTCCATGCAGACATCTATGAATCTAGGTTACTTGTATATAGTAGTTCTGCCATATTCTAGAACCCCTGCGTTTCTTCACTGATTTTCAGTATCCAACTGGCAAGTGAGGAAAGAAGTTTGTTAGCTCAGGATTTCTTAGGGATCAGACCTCCTTCCACATTCCCACCTCTTCCGCATTCTATTGACTTTATTATAGTTCATTACTTCTCTCACATTCCATTGGCCGAAACTGGTCACGTGACTCCACTAACTACAGAGGAAACTGGGAAATGTAGTTTAGCTACATGCCCAGGAAGCCGAGAACATGGATATTGGTCATTGTGGGTAAATCTATAGCAAATTGGTGATTTTGACTTTGGTTAATGGTTTCAATATGAAACATAAGCATGTTTCAATTTCATTTTAAGAATGAATGGGAAAATCTCCCTAACTTGGCACAAAACACTCAAAATCTAGCATTCCTGCAGAAATTCAGCAACATTATCATTTCTGAATAAAATACATAAAAGCTAATATGTACAGAGCCCGTACTATATTATCAAAATACTAAGAACTTTACATGCCTATTTCTTCTTATTTAATACAAATTAATTTATTTAATTCTTATCACATCTTTTCTGGATGAAGAAGCTGAATTACAGAGAAGCCATTAATCCAAATTAAATATATATATATGGACTGATGAATCACAAGTGGTATTAGCCAGGCTTCCAATTTGTATTTTCCTCTATCTCTTTAATCTACAACCTGACAAAATTTGACAGAGAACAAATTTATTGTCATCAATTTAGTGTTTTAATTAGAGAGATTAAATCCAGATATACACCATAAGAGACTTAATCCAAAGTGGATGTTCACTCTACCTGATGCAGCACCCATTAATTTAATATGACTTGGGTGGTTTGTCAAGAAAACCTAATACCCATATGCATGGAAAAACACACATTGGAGTGTGCTTTATCCCTGGTTTACTTTAATTTATTTGCTTAGCTAAACATTCTATGTTTATTATCAGGTTAACCATGCATGCATTGTATTAGTCTGAAAAAGAAGCTTTATGGTGCCTTAACCTCTGATACCAATTTAGATATTCCTTGAACAATCAGTTAGTTCCCTTATATTGGATCTGCAATTCATATATTTTAAGATTTTGTTTATTATTTTTAGAGATAGGGGAAGGAAAGAGGCAGAGGGGGAGAGAGACATCAATGTATGGTTGTCTTTCACCTGCCTCCAGTTACGGACCTGGCTAGAAAACCTGGCTTGCAACCTAGTTATGTGCCCTGGCTGGGAATTGAACCAGCAGCCTTTGGGTTCACAGGCCAGCGCCTTATCCACTGTGCCACCAGCTAGGGCATGCAATTAATATTTTAATCACAGAGGTTAAATAACCTGATGGTGCTGGTATGGGTGCAATAATTTTTTTTCTCCAAGAGAGAAAAGGTAAAAGCACAATTCTGTGAGCCCCTGTAGGTGAACAGTATAAAGACTGATCATTGAATTAGGCACTTACTTCTTCAAAAAATCTGCATGGTCAGCTCATGGCAATCTTTATCAATTCCATAGATGTCAAGTTTCTCAATGGAACTAAGATGTGTTTGTAAAAGCCCTGCAAAATTGAAGTTTAAACAGATGTCAGATGGCAGCAGCAGATGCGTAATGGTACAAAGGGTTTTGTTAGGCCATGGAATAGCTGACTAATTAGAATTTCTGTGTGCCGGTGTCTCTATCTAAACACTTTTGGCCAGTCGACAGGACAGTTGGGTGTTTGCCCAGTTGTTTGTGGCCTCATCTGTCCCTTGAAAAGTTTCAATATGACAGCTGAATGAGGAAAGCACCTACTTCTGAATATTTGGCTCACGTGTTTTTTTTGTTTTCATGCTGTTGTGTTTTGGTTTTATAAAAACATGAGAAACTTAGGTTACTAACATCTGATCTTTCTATTCCCAGCAGGTAATAATCCTATGATTTTCACCTGTAGGTCTCTAGGTACTTTTCCACTGCGCAAAGTTATGATATTCTTTATCACATTTGTGCTTCAAAGTAATTTTCATCGAGTTGATAAGGGGGCATTGCTTACCTTACAGAGTGTGTAGCCAGGGCCATGGGGCACTGCGGTGAGCTCTGACAAGCCAAGCTCAAGTTCAGGGCCAGGCAGAAAAGGAAAGTATCCAGAGCCAACTTCTTGGGCTGTAACTCTGGTAATTCTGTAGGGACTTTGGACTTGGGACCTCATTCTTGAGAGCCAGGGACCCTTTTATAACACATTGGAAATGAGGCGTGTTGGTAATCACTCACATCAGCTGATTAAATGCCCTCACAACCTGTAGGACTTGTCTTTGTATTTATTGGCTGGTGTTGTTTGGAAATGACCGCTCATTTTTCTTATGAATAACATAACAGGGTGATTCTCATTTCATGGGCTACTATTGAGGGTAGTTTTGGCTCTGTGGTACATAGGGCTGCTGTGTTTTGGATTTTGTGACCATGGATGTGCATTATCATTCCTTTCTTAATTCGAAGCAGCTCAGCTATAACATTGAAAAGAAACCACTTTTTGCTATCTGTACTCTTGGACAAATCTCTCAGTCATTATTGCCCTTCAGGCTTCCACAATAGCCCAGTTTTGGTGTTGACTTCTAAACAAGAATGAAGGCTCTATGCATCAGACAAACCATTTCTAGGCTAACGCTACTCAACTCTCGTACTCCATTCCCCAACCATAAAAAACGTGGGAAGAAATTTGCTTTCCATCACCTTTTTACTTTTTTTCTATTTATATTTGATGAAAATCTGCGTTTGTTTCTTCTTTCAAGGGAGGATTATCCTACTGGGAAGATTGTTTCAGCCATGATATTTGTGGAGACAAAACGTAATGGAGATGGTGTTTTTTTCTTTAAGCAAAGCAGACTCTTCGTCAGTGTAAGATATTCTTGCCACCACCTACTTGTTCAGTGGGTTTCTGTCTGCTGCCTGTTTATCTGGGCAAAGGCGCCACCGGAAATAAGGAAAGTTTAAATGTGGAAATGACTTCTTACATGTCAGAGACTGTGAACCTGAAAGCCATTTGTTAGTTTTGATCTCCAGTTGGCTTAAAAATAACCCACATTTTCTCTTTCCGTTTCCCAGTTGTTGAATTATTTGTAGGAGGATCACCCACTCAAACTCCACACTATCATTGCTTTCTTGCCACATAGTTGTAAAGTGTTCATTTCCACAGCAAATTTGTCATTTTGTAAGCCGGATCTCTCTTCTTTTTTATAATTATTTTAATTTTTTTAGTTAATGCTATTGTTATCCCTAGTATTCTAGAGAAAGACACACTGACATCTAAAGGACTCACAGGCCAAAGCACTTAGGACCAATAAAAATAAATAAAGTTATTTTCTTATAATGTAGCTATAAAATAGTAAAGGTTCAGCTTTTAGACTGCCCAAGCAACTGTAAGCAATAATACCTGAAGTTCATACTTTGCCCTTTGCAACAAATATCATCCATGTCAGATATATAGTTGAGACTTTGAGGTCATTCAGTGTTGTAAAATTTCATAATGGTGTATTTAATATCACCAGGCCCAGATAACCCCAAATTAATTCAGTGTTAGTGGTTTTAAATGGCAGGTACTTAGGGCACAAGGAAAGGGCAAAAGTGGTTTTCATGTATTTCTTGGATTTGAACATTTGTGGTCGTGAAATTTCTGTTGTTTATTGGCAGAGTTTTTACTATTGCGGTTGGTATTGCTTCTGAATGCATGCTGTATATTGTGAAAAATGAAGGCCATTATCTTTTTATATACAGTAAACTGGTTATATAACAGAGTTATATCCGTCTTCAAGCAGATGGGCCCATTGGAGGGTCATTGTGCGATTCTGCTGGTATGCTGTTTCTAAGTGTGAACTATTCATTCTGTTCAGATGGCTAGGAAAAACAGCCTTCCTCAAAGAACTGGCTAACACCGCACTGTCCAACACCAAGGCCACGTGAGCCACGTAGGTAATTTAAAATTTTCTAGTAGCCTCATTTAAAAGGTAAAAATAAACAGAGGAAAATAAGTTGTGTGCTGTGATTTTTTTAATTCAGTATATCCAAGATACTGTCATTTCAGCATGTAATCAAAATAAAATTATTAATGAGAGTTATTTTTTAGTACTAAGTCCTTGAAATCTGTGTGTAATTTGCACTTAGAGCCCATCTCAGTTCAGACCGGCTACCGGGCAGGGACTCAGCCACATGTATCCAGTGGTTGCAGCATGCACAGCCCAGGGTAAGCATAAAGTGAACCCACCGGTGGTCCGACAACAGCTTCCGATAGGAGGAAGGGCCAGATCATGTAGAATGTCTGTTTATGTGCAGACACCTAAATGTCAGTTCTTGAATAGGAAAATATTTGACAAGACTTTCTGGAAAATATAACTTAATTCTAAATTATTTATTTGTACAGGTCAAATGCTGCTCTACAGCAGAGTTGACTTTGCTTTTATGGGAAAAGAAAAACCACTAATGTTAGTCATTTCCTAAAGGAAATTAAATTCAACGTCATAGAATCTTAGTGTAAAGATTCCTTCTCTTTTACTCATTTATCTGGGTCTGCTGTTGCCATAGCTGCATGGATGCAATGCGTTTAAAATTAAAGATTCCTGTTATAGTCATAACACTTCCCGGTGGTTATCATATTGTGTGGGCCAGAAGTCCGTTACAGTTTTTCCATAAAAATAAAAGACACATTTTTCATTTTTACCAATAACTTCATTGATTTGGATATTTTGAATCTGTCAGCTCTCTCCATCTATTGGCTTCTAGTGGGTAGAGCCCAGGGGTGCTGCTAAATATTTTCCAATGCATAAGACAGCCCCACAGCAAAGAATGATTTGGTCAAAATGTCAGTAGTATCAAAAAACTTTGCAAACCGCCTTTCACACATTTGATCAGTCACAGCACCTTCTTCATACATTGAACAAATCTTTTTTTGCATTTCAGTTGCGTTTTCACCTTTCTTGAAATAATAAAGCAAAAGCATAATACCCTGAACATGTTGTTTATCTTCTTTCCTTCCATCTTCAATATTAAAATGGCTGCACAAAAATTTGCAAATTTACATAAGGTTTTCTTTTTAAGATAATACTGATATGACAGCTGTCACAGTACAATCTAACAAAATTGTTTTGAATGAAATTAAAGACAACTAAGCACTACTAGAGCCATCGTATTAAAAAAAAAAAAAAAAAAAAAACCTTTTTTGACCAACTCATTATTACTTTTCAACTAATGGTTGTTTGTATTGTAATGAGCTTTTTCCCCCTGAAAATGTGGAATGTACTTAACACTTATATTTTTATTTGGTACGGTCACTGGGGAAATGGCACAATGCCATTCCAAATGCTTCAAATCCCTCACTTACAGCAACTATAAACTGTAATTACCAAAACGATTAGCGTTAGCTTATTACCAGAACTGGTCACAGAGTCTTCATTTGTGGTGAATTTCCTCCTTTTTTGCTTCCTCTGAAATAAGGGCTATTTTATGCCATTCCATTTTCAGAGTCGAAGAGCTCTTACTGTAATTCTAAGTACAGTCATAACATGCTTTGTCTGTGGTCAATGAAAAGAGATGACCAACCAGATGGCCCTCATTCTAAAGAAACTGACTTTTGAGCTTTCAAATGTTGATTGGAGATGAAGGGTTTTCTAGATTATTACCCTCAAAGGGTTAGTAATAGAGGCACATGCTCAGAGTTAACTTAGGTCATCTCTCCAAACCCACAGGTCCATCACCCTCTTAATATCACATTCTCATAAAGTCTTTGCATGTTCTTAAAGTTTAATAACTTAAAATGTTGGTATGATAGAAATTTACAAAGATGCTACCCTGAACCAAATTTTAGTTAGCCCTCTGCTCTACTAGGCTTTGACCTTGGCCGTCTGTCTGCCCTTGCCTGGCCTGCCTTTAACAAGAGTTGTCAGCTTAGCAAGAATCGCCCACCTTTGATATCTCATCACCCTCACTGACTGACCAAGTTCCTGATCCTCCACCCTCCAGGTCTTAAGTCCTTGGCCTGCCTCTAGCGAGAACCCTCTTTAGGCCAGTTTGGCAAAAATCTCTCTACCCTGATGTCTTTTCTTAGTAATTTTCTATCCCCGACCCTCTCATTCTGCTCATTGGCTATAAAGCCCCACATGCCTTTGCTGTATTCAGAGATGACCTTGATCTCTCTCTCCTATTGCAATGGTATTAATCCCTTATGGCAATAGTCCTAAATAAAGTCTTCCCTACTATTTTAATAAATGTCAAAATAACATTCTTCTTTAACAAAATAATCAATAGGTTGCATAGAAAGCCCATTCATTAAATCTTTAGCACAATTTTATTTTTGAATGATTCATAAGTTCTTATTTTATTCCAACTAAAAAAAAAATCACTACTTTAGGCAAGCTAAAGTCAATTAATTTAAATTGAAGTTCTTAATTAAAAAGTTCATTGTTTATTACTATTATATTATGTAGAGATTAATGTGTTCTTTTTATAGAAAATATATAATTTCTCATAATTTTTTATTAAATTTATCAGGGTGACATTGGTTAATAAGATCATATAAATTTTGTGCCCTGGATGGTGACTTAATGGATTGGTGCTGGCCTACAAACCCAAGGGTCGCTGGTTCGATTCCCCAGTCTGGGCAAATAACCAGATTGCAGGCCAGGTCTCCAGCCAGGTCCATAGCTGGAAGTAGGTGAAGGGCAAACCATGTATGGATGCTTCTCTCCCCTTCTTCCTCCCTCCCTGCAGTTCTCTCTGAAGATAGTGAATAAAATCTTTTTTTAAATAAATAAATCATATAGATTTCCAGTGTACATTTCCATGATACATGATTGTGCACTCACCACCCAAGGTCAAATCACCTTCTGCCACCATATATTTGGCCCTCTTTACCCTATACTACCCCCCACACACAACCCTCTTCCCTGTTCTTAATTTACATTGCAATGTTTGGCTCAAAATATGTGGGTACATATCCTCCAGTGATGTTCTCTACTGAATTGCAAAAGTTGTTAGAGACTAGGTTTAACTCACTTCAACCCACTTGCAGGAAGTCAATGAGAGTTCACAGGGAAAGTGGCTCTATGGCAAAAGTAAGCATACTAAAAAGAAGGTGATAAAGAATTACTGTAACCTTAGAACAGCTTCCCCTACAGAAAAGACCTCCTTGTGTAAGTGCTGGGCCCCATTGGGCAGGCGTATTTCATTGGAGAGTCTAGAGCCACATTGCAGGCTTTCGTGATGACATTCCTCCAGGGTAGTCCCATATAACATGTGGATGCAATAAACGTGTGCCTCAGTCAGTGTGCATCCTGCCAGAATGCATTTCGTCTGTGTTATGAGCTATGCAAAAGAAAGAGAGAGCAGAATAGTATGTACTTTCAGTATTTCATTTTTCTGAAAGTAACTATGGAAGAAGCACCTCAGAAAGTCACTTTCTAGGACTTAGATGATCTCGATCAGGACACTGGCCCACAATGCCCGTTAGTGACGGGAAAGGGGCAGCTCCCACCAGCAGCCTGACCATTCATTCCCTATTCCGAGTTGAGCTTATAATGAACCTACTTCCAGTCTCTCTGTTAAAACATCAATAAACTTCCCTTTTTAGAATAAGGCATTTCATGTTTTGTTTTGTTTTGTTTTTAAGAATTAGCTTTTTTTCTAAAGGAGCTCTTCTGAAGCAGTTAAACATAAGTTCTTTGTTAAGGACTTTGCTGAAATATCCTTTACTTAGTGTTCATTATGGGCACATTTTAACAAGTCACAGACCAGAATGATAGTATTTCAGTGAAATGTTTTATCTCTTTGTGAAAGAAGCCAGGGCAGGATCAGTCCATTCCTGTTAGAAGAGAGGCAACCACAAGACTGAGGTTATATGGAAGCCAGTTTTCCTAGATGCAGCTATTTATTTGGATATAATCCTTGTTCTGCATCTGCCTTGTTAAAAAAAAAAAAAAAGTTGGCATCGCTGGTGGGAAGGAACCAACTTTCTCCCCTGCTGGTTCTGCTAGGAAGCAATGAAAACTTGAAGATGGAACACAGACAAAACCTTGGCTTCTGTGTGAGAGAAAGTGTAAGAGGGAAAATTTCCAGGCTTCACCTGGATACACAATGAACCATGGCCATTATGGGCAGACTAATGGGTTAGGTCACAGAATGTACCTACCTGTTGGTGTCTTAAATCGTGCTCTTCTTGCATTCACTTTCAGTTTTAATTTTACTGCTCTTATTATAATGAGCTTTTTATCTTGTACCATGAATGTGTGGATGGCGTTTCTGTCCAGGTAAACTTCTGTATGCTGAGTGCTGGTGTTAGAGGTTGTGTAGACTTGAGACATGGCTGGCATCTGGGAACAATTCTGTAAACAAAATACCCTGAGGAAATAAGCAACCTTTTGATTCTTTGCACTTTCGAGCTTAGACATATAAAGTGATGGCCAATGTCATACTTTTAACTATGTCTATATAAGGTAATACAGAAGGAGGCAGAAGAGGCCATAATATGTCCCATCTCATGGTAGTTCACAGATATCTATGTTCTTTCATACATTCCTGTGGGCTCTTCATATTTTCATCCTTACATCTCACTCATTTCCACTCATGTCTGACAGTTTCCATCGTTTTCTTCCCTCGGGCTTGAGCACCACACCCGGAATCCTGCCACCCTCACCCAGCACCATGCAGTCAGACAGCCTGTGACACATGCAATGCAAGGCTGCCAGAGTGCACTGTGGAAAGCCAGACAGAGCTTGTAAGCCTTGCTGCATCATTTCTACCCCACGGTGACCAATCTCAGACTCTTACACACTACATCCTTTCCATCTGTGTCTTTGGCAAAAACAACAGAAAAATGAGAGACCATGTCTAAAGGAATTGAAGCATTTTATTCAGTGAAATATTTGAATTTGGGGAGTAGCATGTGGCACCCAGAATCATCAAGGCGGACATTACATTGCTTTTTAATTTAAAAAATATACCCAACAGAAACTCACGGCAATCCATGTAGCAAAGCCAAGATCCGTAGAATCAGATAACAAACAGCATGTGTTCCCACCCATGGCCCCTTCTTTCTTCCTGTCCCAAATGAGTGTTTTTCTTTTCCCTGTGAGAGAGTTTGTTTTGCCATCACGTTGCATTCTGGCTGAAGCTCGTGGCTTGTCATGTTGACTGCCCTGCCTCTGGGTTGGATGAATTTTTGAGAAGCTTTTCTTGGTGCCAGACCAACCCATTACAGAGGCTCCACTGAGGAGCAGTCAGGTGTACTTGTTATGCTTGTTCCAAGAAAGACAGCTGAAAGGCTTGGATCTCATGAAAATATTGACGCCTGAATAAAAACGTTTTGTGAGCGTCGATCCAGAGAAATGAGCCATCAGCAAGACCCCTACATCCTTCATAAGATGGTCACGGTCTATTCTCACTTCAACATTTGACAATTTCTGCTCTCAACCATTCCCTCCCTCTTAGGCCTGTTCCTTTCTCATGCCTCATGTCACTCTCTGGTGTAGATTATATCATTGGGAGCAAAAGCGTTATGAAAGGGAAAAGAAAGTCAGCAGTTCAGCTTTCAAGATTTAAAAGAAATTAAACTTAGACCCGTTTAAAGTAGTTCCTCTCTCTTTGCTCAGTGTCTAAACCAACCCTCTTTAATTGTGTAGGTAAGGAAACAGGTCCAGGCAGGTGAGCTGTTGAAAGTAACACACTGAGATAGGGCAGATCCAAAAGTAGAATGTCTGTCCTAAGACATCTGTCTCCTTCTTTCAACCACTTATGTCAACAAATAAAATGTTTTTAAGTTGGGAAAAGAAAAAAATTCAACATAATATGCTCTCCACATTAAAATAACAACTGGGGACGTTTGTAGGTCAGGAATATCTTTTCACCATCTTGTCTACAGTGCTTTGTCGACTGATTTGCCAGAAATACTTGTAGCTGGATTGGGAAGCCTAGTAAATGAGACATGCAAACAGAAACATGTAGGGACAGGGACTCAGAATTGGCCATTTGCAAAAGTAACCCATCCACCCGTGGGCTTACTGGCCAGAGCCCTTTGATCTTTATCGAAGAGCCTGGGCAAGCTGGTGTTGAGAACGCCTGGGCTCAACCAGGCAACAGTCAGAATCTTTTCCAACTCACTTGCATTCAGCAGTATTTGGTCTCTGCGTTTGGTGCCTCTGTGCTTTGTGACACTCTGGTCAATGTTTCTTTCTGCCCGTGGCCTCTGTTTCTGTGTGTACAGTTGGCATTTCCTTTTCTGAAACGGGTGTCCATGGCCAGCCCATGGCCATGTTATCTTATAAACAAAGAACACACTTTGGTAGGAGCTAATGAATACTTTCACATCCACAGCAACCAGTCTTGATCATGTGAGACAAAGAATTGGCACATCTGGAGGGAAACGTGGCACCCAGGATCCTGTGGATTTGGAATCATATGGAAAACAAAGAGTGCTCATGGTTTCATAAAGACATAACGATTTATGGAAGGAGGTGAAATAGCTAATCCTGCAAATGACGAGAATACTATCAATGAGAAACTCCAAGGCTGTGGGTGTGTTCTTGTTACATGTACCATGCATACACATGGCCACTCACATGCATACAGACAGATGAGCTTCGGCATGGGCACCAGTTATCTAGTGCATTTATGAGGGTAAAGGCCTTTTGATCATGGCACAATGAGCATCAATTTTTAAGTTCTTTCCTGTGGTACAACCCAGGAGACTTGTGATCTCTCTTGGATACATCAGCAGAAAGGTCTTACAGCAGCCCAGTAGGTTTCATTAAGTAGAGAATATTGAACATGGAACAGAAAAGTTTCCTGTACTGTTTCAGAAAGCCACAGACCTAGAATACGGAGTGTAGTTTGTCTAGGTAGAATTACAAAATTTCTAGAAAAAGCCAAGTAAAATTGTTCAAAAGGACAAAGATAAGAGGCTGGTGTGAAAGAATATACTTCAAATATTGGGACTCTTCAGACCAGAAAGGTAAAAGCTTTAGTAAATATTCCAGTTCTATTTTCAAGCATGGGTAAAGTTCAAATGGCCTTGTTTAGTAAATATTGGCATTCTGGATTTAGGACTTCCCTCCCCCATGAAATCTGAAGGAAGTAAAATTTTATAGAGAGAGGAGAGGGAGGTAGGAAGAGAAAGAATTGGACTGGGCAACTATTAATGAACTTAATGACCCCAGGAGGTATTATAGGTTGAAAGTGTGAGCTATTGTAGATAGATCCAAGTTGTATTCTTGGATCTGAGTCAAGGCATGTCATAAATGTCTGTTAGAAACAGACTATTGAGCTAAAACAAAACTAAAAAAGGAACAAACAATCCAACAACTTTGATATCCATTTATTTACATTTTTGCTTTATTTTTTTATTTTTATACATATTTATTGATTTCAGAGAGAGAGAAATACCAATGTGAGAGAAACATCAATCAGTTGCCTCCTGCATGTGCTCCAGTTGCTCTCCAACCTGCAACTCAGGCATGTGCCCTGGCTGAGAATTGGACTTGCAGTCCTTCAGTGCATGGGATGATACTCCAGTCTACTGAGCCACACTGGCTGGGCTTATTTACATTTTTAGATATTTATCAGAAGCTGGGCTAATACATTGATCTTGCACATGTGCACAAACATGCACACTACACATGCAGTTTTCTGTCCTCGCATCATTTATGTCTAGTAGAGCAGGAAAACATATATGATGAACTTTATAATGCTACATATGAATGAAATACATGTCATGCAGGGACTCACAATTGTCTTTGGAAACAGCACTGAAAAAGGAATGATTGACCCTAACTTGATAGAAGGGAACACTGTCTCAAGGACCGCCACACCTGAGCTGCACCCTTACAGAATGAAGGGGAAAGCAGGAGGGAGGATGATCTGGCCTGAGGAGTGAATCCAAGCAAAGCCCAGGAGAAGTGTGGTGCTCAGGGAAAACTGGAACGTGAGATACAGGGAAATACAGGGGAGAGGAAGCTAGCAAAAATGTGTCCTAAATCATTTGTGGATGGGCGTTTAGATATATGTTGCAGGCAGTGGGAGTCCTTCATGGGTTTTAAAAGTGGCATGATCTGGTCCATGTTTTAAGAAGTTGACTCTGGCTCAGTGTGGAGAAGCCACTGGAAAGCCAGGAGGTTAGAATTAGAATTGATAGACTGTGTCAGAAATACTGACTAGGAGCCAAGTACCAGGGACACAGCCTCTGAGCAATGCTGAAGGGGCCCACTCGGAGGATCCAGACATTGATGGTCGTGTTGGCCTACATAAATACAGATCCTCTTCACCCTCTTTATGATCGCCTTAATACCACAAAGCTGGGGACATTTTACACACTTTAATTCATCTTTTTGTGACTTCTGTATATACATTTTGCACAAGATAACTGTAATGGGCACCTGGACTTAATATTTCCCTAGGTAATTCAGCTGTCAGTTGACATTGCTGATCTGCATAGTTGTTTTTCGCTAGAATCCATTCAGACTCTGTAAATATCAACAGGCCTATTTTTAATACCATCCTAAAACCTTAACTTGCACTGAAAAATGGGTTGGGCTAATAAGGACCTATTCAATCATACATAAATATGACAAAGAAGGTTACGCCAAATAAAATTAGAACATGGCACTTGGCTTATACCCTGTTCACAGCACCGATTCCGTGCTGTGTTCATGTTGATTGTACTACATGTCTCTTTCCCCGTCTAGACTGTCAGTTGCTTGAGGTTGAGGGACTTTATTCACCTTTTGATTGCCACCCCCGTATTAAAGAAAAAGTTGTATGGCACTTATTAAAATGGTAGGAAAGACTTTATTGTGGACTCTTGCAATAGGGGTTAAGACTATCTCAGCAGGAGAGAAAGAGATCAAGGTCAATTCCAAATATAGCAAGGACAGGTGGGGTTTTATAGTCAAGGAGCAGCGTGAGAAGGTAGGGATGGAAAATTACTAACAGGAAACATCAAGGGTAGGGGTGGGTGTTGCTAGACTGATCTAACAGGATTCTTCCTAAGGGAAGACCAAGGGTGAGGGTAAGGAATTTGATCAGATATTGAGAGTGATCTGATATCAAGGGTGGGAGGTTCTCTCTAAACTGACTTTGCAGGATTCTTGCTACAAATGGACTAGGGGAACCTAAAACAGCCCAGCGTCAACGAGACCTCCAAGAGAAGGGGGCTAGGAGGAGCCTGACTCACTTGAGGTGGAGAGAGTCTGCTTACCTACATACCCCCAGAAGTGCTCGCTCAGTGTATGAAAAGTAGAAAGCATGCAGTGTGTATGGGGCAGGGGTACCTGTGGTGCCCTGTGCAGTGTTTTCCAGACTAAAAGACATCATTAGAGACTGTGTCACCGTCGACGGGGTTCCTGGGGAAGGAGGCCACCAGTGCTGCAGTGTGGGTAGGGGAAGGGGGTGAAAGCGTGGTCCAAATGAGAGGCAGTTGCCCAAACAGCAACTTACATTTTGGTGCAAAATGACTTATTTATTTTCTTTTTAATTTGAAGAAAGATTAACCCTTAAAGAGTAATCTGTTTTCCCTTGGTAGTTTTCAAGCTTCTTGGGGTTCTTTTGCTTTGGTTTATTCTTTTTAAAAGACATATTCTTTTAAAAGGAAAAAGAAAAACAGCCTTCAGGATCAAATGATTAAGAGTATCTCAAGAACTTTAGAGAGAGAAATCTATAGGAAGAAAGGGAGGAAAGGACTATGATGGTATCATGAATTAAACTAGAAAAACATATTATTTTTTACACTCAAACTTGGGAAAGGGCTACCAATGAGCCATCCATGGTGTCATGTACTTTTCCTGTTGGTTGTTAGACTTTGAAGGATTAAGAATGGAAGAAGAAATTGAAGAAGATAATATCAAATACCGTCTCTTTATAAAAAAATGAATGTGGATTCCAGCCCTGTACTCATGGTTGATTTGGCTACTTTACTTGGAAAAGCATTAACAGCGGTCAAGATTTATTTTTTTTCTTTTTTTAAGCAGAAAACAGGAACTTAAAGGAAAAGTGCAAAATTCCTCTTTGAGTTGGAATCTAAGACTACAAGGAAAGGGGTTTCCTCTGAAATCGAACTATGCTCCAATGTTAGAAACCTAAAAATTCAGTGGGCTGAACAAAGTTTCGATACTCTTTTTATTGTTGTTTTATCACACAAGGTTAATTGTTTGCTTGCATTTGGGGACACTGTGTTACATAATCCGAATGCTCTTAAGCTGTTCGTTCCAACGGTGCACACCCACAGGCAGTTCAGAAGTATCTATAGCATACTGAGGTTTTTGTGAGCTGAAAGCAGGAGTCCTGCCTCCCACTGACGTTGGGTAGTTACGCATGGAGGCTTCTTCATCGGGAAGTGGGTGTCTGGTCAGGGTGGCCAGAGGAGCAGTCAGAGGGGAGCCCTACCCCTGAGACCACAGGTTTCTCCTCTTTCCCCCTTCCCTGTCTCTGGGCTGTTGTCACTGGTCAGCCCTGTAAGGGTGAGAGGGGCTGAGCTTACTTCATAGGCAGAGCTGAGACTTGGAAAACACTGAGGCCGTTCTGAGGGTTCCCTTCCTTAGGAAATTGTGTGGGCTGCGCTGGATGGATCAGGAGCTGTACTTGCAAGGACACGATTTATCTTTTGCTTTTCATCGTCCTTGTATTTCCCACGCAACCTCTTTGCCCACAGTGTCCTATTGAAATCATAATGCTCTATAAAGTGACATTTTTCTTGCCATGGAGATATTGAATCTGGCATTTTATGAATGCACTCCTCTACCATCCAGGAGTCCAGATGTAGAGGTAACTATGATCTTGATCGTGATTCATAAGGTTCAGTCTCTTACTAAACCTTATTTTAAAGATTTTATTTACTTATTTTGAGAGAGGGGGGAAAGGAGGGAGAAAGAGAGGGAGAGAAACATCCATATGAAAGGGAAACATTGATTGATTGCCTCTTGTATGCACCCCAACTCGGGGCAAACCTGCAATCCGGACATGTGCCCTGACTGCGAATAGAACTGGGGACCTTTGGCTTTGCCGAACGATGCCCAATCAACTGAGCCACACTGTCACTCCTTAAATTTCTTTTTCCTCTTGCAGACTTGGTAATTTGGAAACAAAAAGTTCACCATGGAATAATAAGTCAGGGCACCAAGGAGAGACAAGTCGTGGCTTCTGACGGTACAGAAAGTAGAAATCAAACATGTAATTGTCTCTAGTTTCTTGCTGTCTGTCACAGAGATTCCTGAAACCTGAAAATACTATAATAAATGGCCAGGCACTGAACTCATGATTAACGTAATTAGTTCTGTCACTTGGGTACTTTAAACTCAAAATCAATGAATGTTAATCCCATACTGACATATCAGTACAATCAGGTGCCAACGTGCTCATCATTTTCCTACTTTATGTTTTAAAAGTTAATCATTCACATGCTTTGATAATAGCTTTTCTGCCTCCCATGAAATTCAGAATTGTATCTTGTGCCTCCTCTCCCTTAGACAGGGGTCAGAAGTGGTTGGGGGTACCCAGCCCCCGACAGGTCAGAATAATGGGCAGCATTGCCACCAGAGAGTGAAAACAGAGCCCGTGTCTGTGGCTGCAGTTCAGCTGGCACCCAAAAACTAACTTCCTGTTTAGGCTCCTTTGAGAGTGGAAGTTTGGTTTCAGACTTTAATTCTGTTTTGGCTGCAGGAGCCCAGTGCCCACTCTAGGGTGACACCGAATCCGAGCTGACTCAGAGGAAGGAGCCTCCTGTTGAGTCATCCCCCCAACTTCTTGTGGGTCCGAAGTTTCCTTCAGAGGCTCCTCATCCAAGTGGCCCCAACCCTAGGCTCTGGAGAGGGAGGAGAATTGAACAGTGCGGGTCATATGTCTGCACCTCATCTTTCTAGAGAGGCATCATTTCATCCGGGGCACAGTTTATTTCAAGAAATAGGAAACTGGAGAGGGGTGGGGGTCAGAGCTTTCTGATGTGAGGCACACACATCTCATCAAAGCTTTCAGACCTTCCCCTTCCCTGTGCCACCCGGCTGTAGATGTACCCTAGGGAGTCACAGTGCCTGCTTTTTAGAGCTTTATCATCTAAAGCAGATGACCCTAATGCAGGTCTATGGAAAGACATACATACAAACATTGATAATATTTTAATAAGCTTCCCTTTCTCACACCTGGTTCAGGTTAAGAATTGGCAAGGAAAAAAAATGCTCAAGAAATAATGCCCTGGCTGGTGGCTCAGTGGATAGGCGCTGGCCTGTGAACCCAAGGGTCGCTGGTTTGATTCCCCAATCAGGGCACATAACCAGGTTGTAAGCCAGGTCTCCAGCCGGGTCCATAGCTGGGGGCAAGTGAAGGGCAACCATATATTGATGTTTCTTTCCCTCTCTGCTTCCCTCCCTTCCCCTCTCTCTGGAAATAATAAGTGAAATCTTAAAAAAAAAAAAAAGAAAGAAAGAAAGAAAGAAAGAAATATTAGGATCCATGCCCTGGCTGGTGGTTCAATGGAAAAGGTGCCGGCCTGCGAACCCAGAGGTCACTGGTTCAGTTCCCAGCCAGAGCACATAATCAGGTTGCAGGCCAGGTCTCCCGCCAGGTCCATAGCTAGAGGAAGGTTAAAGGCAACTATTGATGCTTCTCTCCCTCTCTGACTCTCTCCTTTCCCCTTTTTCTAAAAAATAAATAAAATATTTAGGAATAAAAAAAGAAATATTAAGATCCTTCATCCCATGAACTCATTGTGTTGGCTCAATGACATAGAAGGACTCTCATGCAAACCCTATAGGACAACTTTGTAGCTATTACCCTGGTACTTGATTTCATGTTGGGCTAGTAAGAAAGAGGCACAAGAAACATTTCATCACATGGAATAAAAGATTTTTAAACGTATGGCTGTATCTTCTGAATTCAGCGACCAGTACTGTTCAGAACTGTGTATCTAAAATCACATGGCCTTCCTAACGTGGAGAGTTTGGCAGTGCAAATGTACTTTGTTTTTCTTTCTGTTTTGTTAGTTTATCAGGTACCAGTTCAGGGAATCAGTGTCTTCCGAATTTCCCTTTCATGCTTACAAGAGGTTACAAGAGGACAGTTGAAACTGATGGTGACCAAAGATAGCTCGCTTTTGACAGAAGAGCCGCCACGGCTCATTCACATTAGAAGGGCCTCCAAGAACAACACTCACAGGAACCTGCCCTTTCCGTTTCTGCTGGTCTACAGTCATCTCTGCCCACCTAGCAGGAGGGGTGACCTCCTGCTGCAGCCACAGCAAGTGTCCCCTGACATCCTGAGAAAAGGCTTCGTTCCATTCATAGCACAAATGACGACAATAGCAAACGCTCATCAGGCCCTGCCCCAGGGACGTGCTGTTGGACTCCAAGATAATTATTCAGTGTCGATTATTACTGACTTGATTGTGATGAGTATTCCATTAAAAACATTAAAGTCCCCTGGTTGAACCCCACTCCAGCAGTAGGCTTATGTAAATTGTTTCCCCCACCCCAATATATTGTTTGATGGGTTGTTTCAAGTTTTGTCATTGTTGTTCCTTTTTCAGAAGTGGGGAAGTGTAGTGGGGGGAAAGAGGAGGCTACGTGGTAATGATTCTTTTAAACTAATTAATGGTTTTATTCAACAACTATTGAATTAAGCAGCTTGTACCTTTAGTGTTTTTGAAACGTAAATATGCCAGAATGGCAAGAGGGTGGAAGAACTGGAAATTGAGGTGCAAAGTTGCCTTCAAGTGTATGTCACTCTATGTCTATTGTATATGTTTACCTTATCTCCCCACCTGGATTGTAAACAAGCCAAAATTACCTCTTCTTTATATGTATCTTCTCAAAACACCCAGCACTGTGCTAATCAGATGCTGTGAGGAGCGACAGATGGTTAAGGAGGGGACACGTCGCACCTGGCTAGAGAGCCAGCAGCACATGCTGTCCAGGCCAGCATTGCCCTACCTTCCTGTGGACAGAGCAGGGTAATCCATCTGCAGTGGTTGAAACCACTACACAGTTGGTTATAAATCCTGCTTTGATAATGTGTCAACTCATGAATGTGAGCTACTATCTAGTACAGAAAAGAAATGTATAGGTTAGGTCCATAGACAGTGACTAGGTCATTGAAAGAACCATGACACAGATTCTGTGGAAACCAGATCCCTCAGAATAAATACCTACATACAGCAGGAAAGGCTGAACCAACCTTCAAAAGTGCTGACCTTGATAATCTCCACCTTCCTTGGCCTGTCATGCAGAGGTGATGAGAACCACATTCTTAAAGGACCTCAGAGGCCATTGAAATCATACCAGGTGACTCAGTGACCTCTCAAGTAAGCCAAGGCCAGTTGTGCCAGAGAAGGAACTAGGTCCCAGTAAACTCATTCTACTGACCTCTTTCACCCTGTTTGCACCACCAGGGAACACTGATAATGTGTCTTCCTTCTTCTGTTCAAAAGGTATACACACTATACTATATGTTCATCTCTTCAGCTGTGTGTGCACACTTGGCAGGACTGGATCTTATCTGGAAAAGTCAGCAGTGTGACACACTCCTGAAAAATAGCGTTCTGTAGGCAGAACATTTGGGAATACTGTTTGTTCTCCTGGAGGTTTATAACACACATGGTCTCTTTAAAAAGAGTTTAACTTTGTATCCTAAAGTTATTTGCATGTCTACAGATATAATGACACCTATTAACATCCGGAAGAAACCATGTTCCTGGAATATGCTTTCCAAAGCGTATGTGAGCTCATCAAATTCCAAACCTAGGTATTTCAGAGCGAGTGTCACCAAGTTAGGCGCAGGGGAGAGAGTAGAAGCTATGGGATTTGTTTTCAGGAGGGTCATAAAGAATTTAAGGACCTAGAGAAGACATCTGATAGGGTCCTATATAAAGAAAGGAGGTTAATGAAGTAAGCTAGTTTTAAAAAAGAAAAACTTTAGTGATTCTGTTAAATTTTCTAAACTATGTATATACCAAATTATACTTAAAAGGCACAGATACAAATTTCATAGTAGAAATGCCTTATCAGGAAGATGTTTTAATTGTCAGAGTCCACTGTGCAATGTAATTTCAACCCTAAAAGGCTCCAAGGAATAAACACTACAAGGTGTCAGGTTGCAAAGGCATCATTAACCAGCTCACGGTACCTGGGCTCATCCCAGGATATTTGTTTTTTATATTTTTTCTGCTTTTGCTTCGTCCCTTGTACAATTGTCATTTGAAAACAGTGAGAGTTTGCTTTAAAAATCCACTACTTTCCTTCTTGGTGTTTAAAATATCTCATTAATCAGTTTCACATAATTTTGGATGCATTTTCACTGAAAGTGAGTTTAAGAACCATTAAGTATTATTAAGGGGGTTCTTCTCATTTAAGAGAAAAGCTGGATCTGTTTTGTTGTTGTTGTTGTTGTTGCTGTTTCTGTTTATTGTAGAAAATGCTGCCTGTCCAAATAGTGAACCATGACATTTACTAGGTCATGATTCAATTTTACTATCATTGAACGTCGGTTTTCTCCACCCACCCAGTGCTGACAGCATTTTGATATTTGATGGTAGCGGCTCCAAATCCAGTGACCAAATGTTTTGTTGTCTTTAACATGCCACAGAGAAAATGGTAAAAGATTCTGGGCACAAACATGAAAAATCCAGCATCAGAGAGTGAGGGCAGCCCTAGGAGCTTTGGACCAGACCTGGCTCCAGGTGTTCGCGTGTCACTCAGCCAAGTCGCATGGGGCACACAGTGTCTCTCTGCCCTGACTTTTATTCAGTTACCCCAGGATATGCACAGCCCAGCGAAGGAAAACCCAAGAGCGTACCTCCCAAAACACAAGGGAAATTCTGGTTCCATTGCTCACCTTGTGCTGAAATAAATGCAAAAATAACAGCGACGTAGGGCTAAATGCAACCTTAACCCCATTCCAAAAAGACGGGTGGGTCAGTTCTAAATCTTGATGTGCAAATCGTAAGGTTAAAAAAAGAGCAATAATATGAGTTGCAGCAAGTTCTAATATTGGCATATTGTGTTTATCACCTCCCTGGGAAAATAACTAAACGGTGCCTTAAAGTGACCTGCCTCCGAGGGTCAGCTTTTAACCACAGCACATTCACAACACAGTAAACCTGGGAAAATATATCTTTAAACCGATCATTATAATAAGCAAAGGGATTAAGGATTAAGGAATTAGGGTGAGAAAGAGGGAAAGAGGGGGAGCAAAAGAGCATTTAACTGGAACACTCCTGAAAGCCCCATGAACATCTTTATTAGTTCATGGTCGGGGCGTCTCCCTGATGTTCTCCCTCCTCCTCTCTGTGTGTTTGACCGTGGCCGTGCCAGGGCTGGGCACCCAGGATACAGGCTACACTCCCAGCTTTAGTAATTCAGCTTTTTCCAGGTCTCCATCCACTATGGTTAAAATAAGTGTCCTTGGGAAAGAGGTCCTGCTGCCCCAGCACAGGCTGGTTTTTTTCCCAGCCTGCTTCCCAGCAATACTTTGCTGCCCAAAACGGTTAGGACTTCCCCAGTCCACAACACCATCTTATCTTTTGCTTGAGAGATCAGAGCTTTGCCATTTCCCTGACTTCGTGGCCATCTCACAGGACCTGGTTCTCACCAGTGTAAACGGAGCCTGGTGATGCTTCCATTTATCCCAACAGCAGTTGGCCGGCAGATCAGTGTCAGCTTAGCAAACACATTCGCTCTGCAGAAGCAGACGCATCATTGGTTAAAGTGGCTTCTTGCACTTGGAGAAACACATTTTTCCCCCAGTAGGCGGTCACCCCATTCATTGTTCAACAGTCAACAACAAAGAAAAGCAATGATAGCTGATGAAGAGGGAGAAAAGTCACTGCCCCAGGAGAGAGCAGGCAAGCGGGGCAGGAATCTGCTCCTGTCAGAGCCCCGCGTGCGGTTCCCCTGAGACCACCCCGCTGGCAGGGCCGCTGGCTCGCCACCTGCAGGCTTCCAGGGCAGACTCGCTTGGGACTGGGCGTCTCAAGTGAGGAGCAGGCACAGTGAAGGCAAGGACAGCAACAGCGTCCCTTCTTGTTGTCACCTATCCAAGTGTCTTCCTCTGTGTCCCCCAATGCTACCAATCTGGCTCTGGCCGCCTGGCCCTTTCCTCTTTATTCTGCCTCTTTATCCCTGTGCACCTCAGACCACTTAGCCTGCTGTACCTTTTGGGGAGCTGTTAGGTATCTGGTGGTCTCTCTGGCACTGACCCCCGCAGTCTTTACCAGGCTGCCAGGCTACACAGCCACAGCTCCGGAGGGCAAAGCTACCAGAGGCTCAGGGCACTTAGTGGTGAGGTTGCGGCGTGCATGGCCCGGGGACAGCAGGGTTCTGTGAGCTCACTGCCCACAGGGTGGGATCGGTGTGTGGCTGGCTGCATGGCAGAAGTAGCAACTCACAGCAGCTCACAGTTTTTCATGTCCAGGGTCCTCAGGCGTCAGGGACAAGGCTCACAGAGGCTGAAGCAACTTGGCATGTTCCCTGCGGTTTGTCGTCCTCTTTAAACTTAGGAAGTTCACCTCTCTTTTATTTTATTTTAGGCTTCATTGCAGCAAAGGATTGTTACATTTTTATTCTCCGTGATGCAGGAATGGAGAGTCTAGGCTGTGTTTTGAACTTGCATCCCTGGTACCCAGCTTCGGGCAGTGGCACCCCTGCTGCTTCTCAGCTAGACAACCAAAAATTGTTTTTACTTCACCAGTGTTGTTTGGTACCCTCCATGCAGACCCTGCCCTCCGGCAGCCTGACTCAGGAGTAGCGTTGGGGACAGATGAGAAACAGACCTCCTTTCTTGCATCAAAGTAAACGTTGCCGCCCAACTTCCTTTCCTGCCACCAACACCATGAACCCTGGACTCCACACCCCTTCCCTGGGGTTCTGTGGCAGGAGGTGGTTTTCTGACTCTATTTTCTTGCCATTTTAGTCCATTACGCATATTCCTACTAGATCATTCTTCATGGAGTACGCTTGGAAGCTCCAGGCCTTTCCTAATGCCTACACGTTACACATCCTATCTAAACCAACCCCCGGGATCACGTGACCCCACCTGACCCTCCTCATAGTCCCTTCCAGCACCCACCTCTCCTTCCAGCGGCCTCTCCATGATCCCAGAGGCTGGGGGAGATTTTCGACTTAATGAGGACTTACCGCAAGCTGCTTTCAGACATGTACATGAGACACACGTGCACGTCTCCTTCTAGAGATGCCAGATTAATGCGGACAGGTATTGAGTAATGAGAAGGCTGCTTGATTTTCCTTAGCTACTGCTGCTTTGGACTGCGAGGCTGAATTTTTTAAGCAAGGGAACCATGTTTGTAAAAAGGAAACGAGGGGGAAGCAGGGGTTATTCTGGCCGGGGAGCCTGGCCAGGCAGCAGCAGGACATGATGTAGGAGGTGCTTGTGGAACTACTTCACTGACTCTGTCTCTTTGCATTTTCTATGCAAATCCCAAAGCAGCTACCACAGGTATCTAAGTTCTTGCTGCCCCCTCTCCTCCCTGCTGACCGGACAGTCATAAAGTGCAGACAGATTGGGTTGCTATGGTCACTTCGGAAAATAGAGTTCATCCATCCCCCCAGACTTAGGGTCCTTCGCAGTCCCCACCAGACCACACTAAAAGTCCAAGGGGGTGTGACCCCATGGATCAAGGAAGTTATTTTTGCCTTGAACCATGCCACTGGCTGAGGAGGCTATTCTAAAACTCAAGTAAATTCCAGAAGACATTTACATCTGCCCTCAACCCAAACTGCATCCTGAAGCCTGTGCGGGCTTGGGCCTCCCTCGTGTGTCAGGGCCTGTGGTCTAGGTCAGGGACTCCCACCCAAACGTTGGATCTCCAGTCTTCTCACTGGGGGAGAGGGGGAGGGTTGGTGGCATGCCTCCTTCAGCACTGAGCACTGTCACACACATAATCTCAGTTAACCTACAGAGGCCCATTTGGGTGAGCATTCCTATTCTGGTAAGAATCCTGAATCTCAGAGAACCAGACACATACCCCAGATCATGCAGCCAGCCCGTGGGGAAGCTCAGATCTAAACCAATGGCCCAGCTGCTTTCCAGGCCCAATGCTGGCCCAATGCTGTCTTTCTCCATGAGCCTCAGTTCCCCCATCCTCCGCAAGAGCTGGGACTCCCTGCCTTGCTGGGTTTTCAGAAGGATTCAAGGAAACATGGTAACCAGAGAAAGTGCCCAGCACAGACCCCTATTTCTGCATCAGCAGGAGCCTCAGACAGCTCTGCTCGTCTGTATGGAGAAGGGCATGCAAATCATTTTAGATTTCTACTTAGCAGTACATTTTACCAAAAGAAAGAAAGAGAAAAGAGCCAGTGAATAAAGGAATTTGAGTCTCCTTCCAGATATATTTTTAAGGCTCTACTCCTTTTCAAACTCTGCAGCCAAAGTCAACAAAAATTTAAGTTTGTCTAATCTTTTTGTGGTTCACATAGAACAAGGTAGAGTGAGTGTTTTTCAAAGTTGGGACTTCCTGTTTTTCCCTGGCCGGTGTTTTTCTCTTTGACTTCTTCAGTTTTTGCATCAGCCAAGAAAACATGCAGTACCGTCATATGGGATGAGTCTTAAACTCATGAAGGTTTGAGAGGATTAGAAATTATGCCATACAATATAGTTTATGTCATATTTTCTCCATTTAGTGTACTTTAATCTTTACATAAAAGTGAGTAATTATAGAGAAGTCTCTTTTATTCTGTAGAAAGGGTCTTTCAGAAAGACAGGGGAAAATCTTAATGCATTTTAACTTGGGGGGAAACATTTTCTATGCTGAACAGTTGACAGACATTATAAAGCTTATTTTAAAACAAGTTAAATTTTACTGTCAGAAATTAATTTGACACAATGAGAAAAGTCTATTTAAAGCCCTGGCTGATAGCACAATGGATAAGGCACCAGCCTTTGAACCCAAAGGTCACCAGTTCGATTCCCAGGCCAAGGCACATAACAAGGTTGCAAGCCAGGTCTCCAGCCAGGTCTGTAGCTGGAGGCAGGTGAAAGGCAACCATACTTTGATGTCTCTCTCCCTCTCTGCCTCTCTCCCTTCCCCTCTCTCTAAAAATAATAAATAAAATATTTTTAAAATCTACTTACTGTTCAAAGTCCAGAATTATTGTTTTTGTCCTTAAAGTGCAATTTTAAAAACCTGCACTTTGCTGTTCAAAATCCAGAATTATTGTTTTTGTCCTTAAAGTGCAATTTTAAAAACCTGCACTTTGCCATTTAGAAATTTATGGCAAAGAAAAAAGGGGAGAGCCCCTTTTTCTCTCAGTAGAATAGGAAGAAATGTTTACTTTGGTTTATTCTTTAGGTGTTAAGGAGAGTTTACTAAGCCAAAGTACCAAACATCTCGAAGAATTTCTAGAAAAAGGACTTTTTTAAAAAATCACTGCCACTCTCGAAACACAACGTAAGCTTAGAGTAATTAAATGTGTTGTGGAGATATTAAATTTGCTTTTTAAAAAATTCATTTAACCTGTAAGGAAGCTCAAGAATAAGACTTGGTAAAACAATTCTAACATTGAGGTTGAAATGATTCCTAAATTCTTATAGAAATGCTGTTATAGGTAGTGCCTAGTGAATTCATATGTAGTTATATCCAAAGAGTACAAACTACAATTTTTTTCTTTTTCCACATACCATGTACCTTTGTCTGAAAGTTCCCTTTTCGGCCATTTTGATCAATTAGAATTATTATCTTGCCTATATGATTTGGATAACTTGTAGTGTTGTGTTCACATTTTACCACCTGTTTCACTCATAGCTCTTCTACATGGATCTCTCTCAGCCTGTATACTGTCTTCCCCACCAACCACTTTTTCCATCTTCAGGTCCTTAAATCTGTCCTCCTTGTCATACTAAACTGCACTAGTCTTGAAGTCAATTAGTGAGTGACTATTTGTACAGCCCCTGGTTCTAAGATTTGTGAGGGATGTAAAGAAAGATTCAGATATACTTAGGGAGTGTGTCATTTTGCCCTGGGACCGTGCTGGTAATTGGCTAATGTGCATGACCTGGTGGCCATTCAAGGTTAACATTCTCTCAGTGTGATGACCAGATCGTGTTCATTGGTCAATAATGAGCACGGTGCCAGGCCACTACACCAGACTCACCGGGCATATTTGAGTGAATGAAATAGGTTTATGAATAAATACGTGATAACCTGTGACAGGTGAAATCATGTGGCTGAGACTGGGGTAGGAAAGACTTGATCTCAGAGGATGGCCAAAGTGGCAAGGAAGATGCTGGCATTTCTACTGGGAGAGAGCACAGCCATGGAATTCAGGGAGGACATGGGTAGCCTGTTGAGGTAATAGGGGTTCTCTGACCCTGCAGACTGGGTTAAAGGCCTTTATGCTCCAGTCAGACTGCGTTAGAATAGTGTGTTTGGTTTACCTATTTGTAAACAAATTCTGACTTAGACGCTTAAGTAAAAGAAGGTAGAAGTCATCTTAAATAAGCAGCAGCAAGAGGGAATATTTAAAAAGAGCAGATTCCTCTTTTCTTGGGCCCAAAGTGCATGATTTTGCAACTGTTTTTTGGTCAGCACATAGCTTCTAGTACTCAGCCCTGTTTTCTCAACTGTTGGAAATCATGGCATAGTTCAAGTAAGATAAACAGAGTGTTTCCAAGAGGTCTCATCTCAGGTAATTACTAAAAGCAGGCCAATAACATTGCATTTTCTTTGTGGGGTGGTTGCCTGGTTTTGCACCCTAAGAGTGAGTTATTTCATTTACCTTGATTATTCAATTTAATTATAATTGATCAAAATGAGTGGAAATTAATGTGTTAAAGAAGTTGCTTTTTTTTTTTTTTTTTTCATTTTAAACTCTAAAAATAACAGGTGCTCTTTGTCATGACTTAAACAATATGTAAGCGTATGTAAAGTTAACCATTTTTTCCTTACTGGGTCAAGGAGTTGGTACACTTTTTTTTATTAATTTATTATTGTTGTATTACATCTATTGCATTCCCCACCCCCACGGCTCTCCCCCGACCCACCCTGCCCATCCCCTCTCCCACAGTCATGCCACGTTGTCCATATCCATGGGCATTTATACTAGTTCCTTGAACTAAGTTGTTCCACTTCTTTGCCTCTTTCTCCCACTCTCCCCTCCCCTCCGCACACTATCAGTCTGTTCCTTGTTTCCATGCCTCTAGTTCTATTGTGCTTGTTTGTGTGTTTGTTTTGTTCATTAGCCTCCTGTATTAGGTGAGATCATACGGTTTTTGTCTTTCACTTGACTGGCTTATTTAACTAAGCATAATAAGTTGGTGCACTTTTAATTTTAATACCTCGATGTATTTCTTTGTCACAAAATTATAGCAGTTTATGCTCCAGGCAGTACAGGATGGAATTCCCCATTGTGCCGTATCTTCACCACCACTGGATTTCATGAGTCATTTTAATCTTTGTAATCTGATAGCAGTCTTATTTCCATGTTATTTCCATCTGTATGTCCCCTTAGCATTTCCTCTTTTGTGAGTCACCTTCTCTTGGTAACTTTTAATACCTGGCAAAGGAAGCCCCTCTTTTTTTGACTTCTTTATCACATTTTTTGGTTATCCTCCCATATAAAGTTGAAAATCACTTTAGCCAGATCTAAATGCAAATCCAAATCACGGGCATTTTGACTAAAATGCCATTAAGCTCACAGGTGACTTCAGAGGGCTCTCTGACACATGTGTCACGTTGGAGCTTCTCATCAAGGAACACAGTCTGCCTCCCCTCTTATTCAGCTCTTATTTTACAAACTTCAAGAAAATCCTATGGTTTTCTTTATTTAGGAACCCCTCATTGAATTCATTCCCAAGAATTTTATAGCTTTGTCTTTTATAGTGGAAGAGAGACAGTTTATTGATCTATATTGGTCTAATAAGTTTATTAATTTAATAAGACACAGCCTGTGCCATCACAAACAAACAGGCTTTTCTTTTTTTTTCCTCAGCAGAATGCTTTTAATAATAAACACAAAGCAAGGAGTTGCATTAGAGTAACTCTCAGACTCATTTATATTCATCTTTTCTTATGAGCCTTTAAAATAATTTCAATTTCAGCCCTGGCTGGTGTGGCTCAGTGGATTGAGTACTGGCTTGCAAACACTGGTTCAATTCCCGGCTGGGGCACATACCCAGGTTGCAAGCCAGGTCTCCAGGCAGGTCCGTAGCTGGAGGCAGGTGAAAGGCAACCATACATTGATGTTTCTCTCCCTTTCTGCCTCTATCCCTTCCCCTCTCTCTCGAAAATAAATAAATTAATTTAGTTAATTAAATAACTTCCATTTCAACTGGTGGGGTTTAGTACTTGGGCTACGTGTGAGTCCTTTTTGCTTTGGGCTGCCTACCCTGAGTGGACCCCCCACCCCAGGACTTACTCAGGCTTAATTAACCCCATTTGAGCAGTGGGTATTTTGAGGCAGCTTCACTCTCTGTCCTCAGTTTGTACCAGGACCATTCCGTTAGCCTTCAACTGTAAGAAATTGTAACAGAAACTAAGAGAGAGTCCAAGCCCCACTGCACATGTAAGATTTCAGACAGCGTCCAGGAGCCACTGCAGAAGTGCTGGGCTTGACCAGTAGACCTCTCTGGAGTCAGGTGGTGCCACAGCCACTGTCCAGCTGTCAGCAGGGACATCACAGATCTTCCTCCGTTCAGAATCATTGGAGCCTTGATTGTAGCTGTACTATTTTGACAGACACCCTTCCCAGGCACTCACAGGGACCTCCCTGGAGGCTTTTGCACACAGCAAAGCAAGCAGTGAAGATGGCTGTGTCACGTTAAGTATTATCTGTTTGAGTTTTGCTGGGATTCCTTTCGAGGTATGTGTGTACAAGTCTGTGCATGTGGGCATGTGTGTGTGTGGGCCACTGGTATAGAACATCTGTGGATTAAATGGACTAACCTGCATAATGACTAATTTTTACTCTCACGCACCCACTTCCTAAAATAATCAGTTCAACAGACCCTCAGAAACCTCTCACAAAGCTTGATGTGTGTATATAAATACCAGCGATGAATCATAGCTGAACCCCACACAAAAATAAATGAATTCTGCATCTGAGAAGCAAAAATAATAATAATTAGAAGCAAGTTATAGATGCTGGGATGATGCATTAGCACGTGTTTAAAAGAAGCTCATAAACATTCCCATCCACGGTGAAGAGCCCCTGAGCAGCCCTGCCACACTGGTGATGTTGCAACAGGTGCCTGAGCCACCCACGTGTCACCGTGGTCACAGCTTTGCACTCCTCCCCATGCTGGCAGGTGTCACTTGCAGAGTACAAATCACCTGATTTCTCTTATTCTCCTTTTCTGCTCATGGCCCAGATACTGTGACTTCAGTCAGCGTCACTCCGTTCATCTTCCACGTTTACCATTGTAATGCTTGCTCACATTACCACTGAAAAAATAATCTCACTGCAGGGCCCTTGGCATTTTTTATAAAAATTGTCTTTACCCAAAAGTCCTTCTTGATCTGATCAGCTAATTCTCTCTGTTTGAAGTAAACAATCAGCATAACTATGGTATCTGAATCAATGTGGAAGGAGGGCTTGGTTTCCGCATAATAGAGTAATGGTTGTGATTTAAAAAACAAACAAACAAACAAAAACCTGAGATCAAGATGTCTGGATTCCCTAAGCGAAGTGACTGAGCATCTCATGCACCAGTTTTCCCACCAGTAAGCTGGGAGGCTATAGTGCTTGCCTCACAGATAGCCATCTGTCACAGAGTAAATGTTAGTTGCTAAGATATTTTCATCATCATCACCATTGTGCTTATTGGGTCTCATAAGATCCGAGTGCAAATCGGCATCCTCTTTTGTTTCTGTTGTATAAATGCATCATAAACATCAACCGAAGACAATAGATGATACTCCTGAATGTTACAGTTGAGTTGGAAACAAAGAATGGTGCTTCTGAGGCACCCAGAGATCCACAGCTAAATTTAAGGTACTAGAGTGATCAGGAAAAACAAACAAACTATTACTCAGCATGAGAGAGGATATCTAAGTATGTAGGCAGAGAGAAAGTTAGCAAAAGAAAAACTCCCCAAGTCTCAGAGTTAATCTTTTATTCCAGGCTTTTTAATGGAATTGTTGTGTTGTTGGTGAATCTAAAAGCATTTAAACTCAGTTCTGAAATGCAATGAGTATAATTCTAAGATATAAACCAAGAAATATTACCATTTGGGGACCATATAAGTTTACAGGTATAAAAAATAATTAGTAGGAAATATGGGCATTTCTGTAATAAAGATGTGAGCTCAAAGTGAGGAATAAGTAAAGATTCTTAAATGGCATGGGAATCTTTGGGGTTTTTTAAAGTACACTAGAATTTTCATAGTAATATTTCTTTCCTCTCAAGTCTTCCCACCATCTGGAATAAAAGTTAAATATAGGCGAATAAACTTTATGTTTAAATGAAAGATCAAGAGCATTTAAGGAGGATCCTATGACACTACAATGTATTTAGTGAACTAACATATTTCCAGATTACGAGGTCAAAGGTAAAATGTTTGTTATTTCCCTTGAAATACTGAAGAAACCTGCAGGAGAAAACAGAGTTGGCCAGACATTGCACCTGTTCAGTAGTCTATCTATTCTTTAGAGAAACTCCTCTCCAGGTATGGGAAATGACAAGCTAAAACGGAATCATATTTTGGACTTGCCCTGTGCTGTCTCTGGGTTTTCAGGAAGCACTAAATATGGACACCACTACACAGAACACTGACTGGACTACCAGGGGACCAGGCTTCATCTTACTGCTACTCCACATAAACCGCAGCCTCGTGTGTGGGTGTCAGGTTCTTGGCTGGGGCACCAGCTAAACAGAGCGGGGGTGTCTCATTTGGAGCACTATAGGTCCTTGGGAAAATAAAGCACGGCTGGAAAACTACCGGGAAGACAAATGATCTAATTTAACCCAAACCACTTTTTAAAATACAGACGAACAGAACAATAACAGTGGAAAATTACAGGAACCCCGGCTCCTTGAGAGGACTGAAATCCAAAGACGGTGATTAGCCCTGTCTTTGGAAGAAGCTATATCCCCACCGGTCGCTTTGCCTCCTGAAATTTCCCAGTTCCATAAATGTAAATTGTCTGAGGGTTGAGAGAGATTTTTAAACTATATGTCATCTGCGACAAGAGTGAATTTGCTTAGTGTTGCAGCTGTAGAGACCTGTAGACAGCAGTCTTTTATCAAAGGGATTAGATGGCAGTCTAACAAGACAGAATTATCACCCAGCCTGCGTCCCATTGGTTTTTTCTAATCCAGGATGAGGCAAGTAAAGGGAGTATTCATCTTACTAAAAGTTTTTTAAAGGGGGGGAGGGCTTTAACATTTCATGTAATAATGTCCTGATATTTTGGGAAACAATACCAGTTTCCAACTTATCACCTTTTGGTGGAAGAATTTGAAAAGCCATTTTTAAAGCACACTAGAATTTTCATAGTATTATTTCTTTCCTGTGAACAGGATCAATTTTTGTTTTACCATGTGGCAACGAATATCGGCAACAAAATCAATGTCTGGCAGCCCTTGGCACAGCCGGAATTGTGAAGCCATCTCTCCCGATGCCCATTGCCCTTGCAAGCGCCCACCTTTCGGAGTGTGGGGACACTGCCCTGCTCACCTCTCAGCAGGGTTCCCTCGGCTTCTTCAGGAGTTGGGCAAGGACGGTGCTCTTATCCTTTGAATCTGAACTTGGTGCTTTCTTCTGTCAGCAGCTAACTTTTGTGACAGCATTTGACTCCATAGAGGAACAGTTTGTCCTGTATCCTAGTTGACATCCCGAGAACATGAAAAAGAGTTAAAAAAAAAATCTTTGCTTCAACTTAACACCTAAGAGGCTCATCATGTGGCCCAGTATTACATTCTATTTATGTCTGTGTGTCTGCAGTTCAGCAGCCAACGTTTATCCAGTATGTACTGGTTGCCCAGCCTGGCATAGTGGAAATACCAGCAGAAGTCCTTGTCTAGCTCTTGAGAAACTATCAAGACTCCAAGAATGTGCACAGTGCTATTGCCATCACTTTGCCTATTTTACATACATACTTCCTACCTAGCATGAGTTCCTATTCAGAAAACCAAACTGCAGTTGGAGGTTTTAATGGCCAGATAATAAGATTCCAGATTTGCACTGTGGCTGGTGGCTCAGTGGATTGGCACCGGCCTGCAAACCCAAAGGTCACTGGTTCGATTCCCAGCCAGGGCACTGTAACCAGTTTGCAAACCAGGTCTCCATCCAAGTTCATAGCTGGAGGCAGGTGAAAGGCAACCATACGTTGATGACTTTCTCCCTTTCTTCCTCCCTCCCTGCCCTTCTCTCTAAAAAAACCAATGAACTTTTTTTTAATATTAAAAAAAGATACCGGATTTGTTACCAGGTATAATAAACTATATGTTACATCTGTTCATGTACTGATTTTCCACTCTGTGCCAGGCACTGTGTTAAGTAGGTGTAGGAACACTGCTGACAATAAGCCAGTTCCTGCCTCAGGTAGTCCGGTAAGATGGCGGTCAAGTAAACAGGTGACCACAGTACACCTGATGAGTGCAGTAAGGGGACCCAGGGTCCATGCAGGATGCAGAGCACCATGGAGGGGCCAGGTAAAGGGGACAGCTTCCCAGAAAATGCGATTCCTAAACTGATCATGTGTTTACCAGATGAACGCGGTGGGGACAGCGGTAAAGGTGGTTCTGTGTCCAAGAAAAAAGATTAAGTAAAGGCCTTCAGATGCAAGAGAGCATGATGTATTCATAAAACCATAAAACTGCAAACAGTTGAGGCCTCCTAACTCACATAGTGCAGGTGACAGAGCAACAATGAGGGCAACTTGTCACCAGTTCACTCTGGGCTCCCTGTAGCGGAAAGGCTCTTAGCTGGCTCTGGGTGTCTGGCTTACAGTTCTGCAGAGCTCTGCTGGTGCAGGATGACTCTGGAAGAAGGAGATGAGGTAGAATGGGTGGTGGAGAGCATCACGAGGTTCAGACTGGCCCGTCCCCATCTTGGACTTTGTGGAGCAGAAATAGGAAGATTTTGATGATGAAGAAGAAAGCAAATTACCTATACCTCTGTAATCCTGTTCATCAGAAATACAAAGAACTAGTTGAAAAGCTGTTAGAAAATTACCTCAAAGAACTTGGAATTAATGAAGATCAATTAAAAGAAGCATGTGAATCTCTTCTTGCAAAGATCGGCCATCACAGGCCAGTGTGTCACCTGGGTTGGCCATGGAATATTTTATTATCCTTCAAGCAGTGATGGTCCAGACAAACATGGAAATGCAGCTGTAAGCCATTCAAATAATTCAGGAGAGACATGGTGTATTATTACCGAATAGCTTAACAGATGGTTGTGATGTGGTCAGTAATCTGGAACAGGAAGATATGAAAATCCTGAGGGAAGTGCTTAGAAAATCAAAAGAGGAATATGACCAGGAGGAAGAAAGGAAGAGAAAAAGTTAGTTGTCAGAGGCTAAAACAGAAGAGTCCCCAAGGCATGCCCATGAAACTGCAAAAATGAATAATTCCCAAGGAGGTAATGAACATTTTGCACATTAAGGTATAACGCTTGCACAACACTGTAATTTGGTGTCCATGAGAAAGAATGTGAGGCCTAAGCAGATGCAAAATTCAGAACAGAAGGGAAAACCTGATGGGAAGGCAGAGGAAACGACAAGAGAAACTGGAAATGACAGTAGAGAAGAAGCAAACATTGCTAAAAAGGAGATTGCTTGCAGAGAAACAAAGAATTTATAAGTAAATTTAAAATCAATTTAGCAAAACAGAAATACAAATTTTCTTTAAACTTTTAGTCCTTAAAAATAAGCAAACAGCACAACGGTGTAGGGAATAGAAGAAAAGATGACGCTCCAACTAGACTGTACCACCTCAGGGAATGATTAGTGGCCGAGTCAGACCACAAGCAGTCAGGAGGTCTCGGAGTTACCAGGATTAACAAAAGTGAGGACCTGACTAAGCTAGTCATGGGTACCTCCAAGAACAAAGGAAAGGAGGGATGGCCACATGCACGCCAAAAGTTGCCCACACTAGGGTTTAAACTGCCCAATCATCTCTTTAGACACGATCTCGCCAGATTGTGACTCTGAAGTACTCAGCCAATGAGGAAACAGGGGCGGGATTACTTGAGTCAGGGATAAATTTGCCCCTTTCTCCCACTTCAGTGTGTCTGCCCACCAGATATCACCAGGCACCTACTCTTGCAAGAACACAAATAAATGCCTCACTTTTGCTATACTCCTGGTCTCATTGTCCATTTGTTTTTATGGACTGGGTGAGCATATTTCTCACAAAGGGAAGTGTACAGAGTTGAGATCAGAGAGATAGCAAGGTCAGATCACCGACAGCCTTTGTAATTGTTCACTCAGTTATTGGATGCCGACTAACCATGGGCCAGATAGCATTATAGACTCTTAGAGTAACATTCATGGAGCCCATGGTGGGTGAGCAGCCCTGAAGCATCCTAGATGCGCTGTTTGGAATTTGGATTTTCTGATCTGACCACAGTGTGGAGGATTAGAGGATGGCTTAAGAACCAGATGACCATTAGTGACCTGATCCAAGAGATGGCAGTGGGGCTAGAGAGAACTGGATAGATTCAAGAATAACTAGGAATATGAGTTGGACCAAGAAATCTGTAATTGGGAATGTAAAAGACATCCAGGGAGATCCTCAGGTTTGTGGGTGGGAACCCTGGGTACATTCATGCAAATTGAACCCAAGAGGAAGCTCAGATCTGCAGGAACCCAAGTAGCCTAGTGGGTGAACTCAGTTCTAGAAATATAGAATGTGAGTGCCAGTGGGACATTCAAATGGAAATAAGTAAATTTGGAGCTCAAAAAAAGTCTGAGAAGGCTGGAGAGGTGGATCTGAGAGTGCTGAGCAGACAGAAAGTAATTGAAGTTGTGGGAGGAAGTGGGATTCATGAGCAAGAATGGAGAGGGAGAAGAGGAGAGGGCCCCAGACAGCTTCCTGGGAAAACCAGTATTTAAGAGACAAAGAAAGAGGAGGCATCAAGGAGAAGGAGCTGAAGCAGAAAAGATAGGAGAAAACTCTAGAAACCTCAATGTCATTATAGCTCATTAATGCTGAACTACAGCATAATTATAACCGTGATATAACATTCGGGCTTGTCACATCCTTAAGGTGTTTAAATTTATTTCTAGAGTGCTATAGGGCTGAATCTTGGACTCCTTTCTTTCTATATTCTGTTTAGATGATCTGACTTTTCTCCTGCCTTTCAATGCTATCTTCATGCTGACAACCTCCTATTATCTATAGCCCAGATGTCCCCTTGGACTCCAGACTCATGTAAACAACTATCCTACTTGACTCCTCTATTGGAATTCAGTGGACAGCTCAGACTCCACGGTGAGCTCCCAAAAGGAATTCTTGATTTTTCTTCCCAAATCTCCCCTACTCAGTCAATAGCTACACTGTTTGGTGACTCGAGCCAAAAATTTCAGTAGTGATCTTCAGTTTCTTCCTTTTCTTCAAGTTCACCATGTAGTCCACCATCAGCTCCCTTCTTTTTACCTCTAAAGCAATCTACTTCTCTTCATCTCCACCATCCCATCCTAGTCTAGGCCAGCACCTTTCCTTACCTGGATGACCACAAAACCCTTGATTTCCTGCTCCTTTCAATCTATTCTTATCCCTTACCCCCCACCCCCAGCCAGCCAGTGTGAGCCTTTGTGCCCCTTCTGCTCAGACCCTTTAATAGCTTTCCACTGTTCTTAGAAGAACACACATTCTTCACCATGGCCTGGAATGACCTCAGCATGGCCTGTTTTTCCAAACTCACCCTAACCCCCATCCTCTTCTACAACTGGCCTCCCTTCTGTTCTCTAAAGTCACAAAGCCCTCCTGCAGGCCTTTGCCTTCCTCCAACTCTTCGTTCAACTGGTTCATTCTTGTTCTTCAGGACTCAGTTCAAATGTCACCTCCTTGCAGGGGTTTCTTGTCTAGGCCATCTGAATAAAGCCCTCTAAGGAGTTCTTGGCTCATTAACATATTTAATTTCTCCACCTGCCACCGTAAACGCTTGTACTGCTTGTGTACATTTTACTTCATTCTGTCAAAGAGTAGACATGGGATCCCCTATCATGTTGTAGGTCTAGAGATATAGTATGAACCAGACAAGTTTCTCTGTGCCCTGGAGCTTACAAATAAATGGAAAAGAAAGACAATAAGTCAAATAACAAGTAAACAGTATAATGTCAGGTAATGAACAAACTATGAGGAAAAACAGAGTAGGCAAACTATTAGATAGATGCCAACAACAGGTGACTGAGGTCATGTAAACTAATGACATAGTTTACATAAGAAAACATCCCAAATAAATGGGCTATGCGCACTTATTCAAACTGGTTTGGGAGAAATACACTATTTTGAGAAAATTAATTTTGAGCTATATCTCACAGCATAAATTCCAGGAGGATTAAAAGGCTAAGTTTGTAAATGAAACTAGAAAAAGTTACCTTATCTCTGCGTGGGTGAGAATGGGGGAGACCATTAAGTATAGAAAGAAATTCCATAAAATGATTGATTGACTGCATAATTATGAAGTTAAGAAAGTGCACAAACTGGGGGAAATACTACAAATAGGAATAATAAAAAGGCTGATAATATAGTGTATGTCTTCACTTTTAAGGCTCTTTTTTTTTCATTTTAATGTTTCTTAAAATCAGGATGTTTTTCAGTCACTATGTGCTTTTTTCATTTTTTAAAAAGATTTTATTAATTATTTTCAGAGAGAAGGACAGGGAGGGAGGAAGAAAGGGAGAGAAACATCAATGTATGGTTGCTTTTCACCTGCCTCCAGCTACAGACCTGGCTGGAATCCTGGCTTGCAACCTGGTTATGTGCCCTGACTGGGGAATCGAACCAGCAACCTTTGGGTACACAGGCCGGTGCCAATCCACTGAGCCATGCCAGCCAGGCTCACTATGTACTTTTAATGTGATCATTAAAATTGTTAAATCAGTGGCATATCTTATGAGTAATAACATCTTTCAATCAATGTTATTTTCTTTAAGTTCATGAAAAGTAGTGTGAACATTAAAGTTTCTGGTAGAAAATAGCTCATTTATTTTACAAATATTGGAGTGTTTATGCCGTAGCAAGGAGGTAGGTGTAGAGTGGTAAACAAAATAGCCAAAAATCCTTGCTTTTATGTGCCTTCTCCAGTTCCTGCTGGGTGCTATATATCACATGTGTCTAGTCTAAGATCGGTTGAGTTGTTTCAGCAAAAAATTAGGACCTTGGCCAAGCCCCTCAGGAGTTTGTGATAGGAGCAGATCCAACTGTGGTCTGCATGGCTCTAAATCCTGCACTCTTTCCTCAAATGACCATAATTGTTGAGCTGACATGGTGTTGCTGGCAGCGCTGTCATTCCGTGTCCTCTTCCTTCTCACCTGCCTCAGTTCTGAGTTTCAGACTCGGTCAGTGAACTATTGATGCAAATAGAAAACATTACAGTGGATGCCCAGCCAGGGCTGGTGTCTTTTTAGCAAAAAATAAAGTTTTGCCAACAAGATTCACAAGCAAAGTCTAATCCTACATTATTTAGGTGCCCTCCTATACCTTTAACACTTGTGTCAGTCATATGCATCATTTAAATTTGAACCAACACTTGAGCCATGGAGTTACAGCTTACAGACTTTGGGAAGGACAGGAAGGAAAAAAAACCATACACCATTCCCGATGTCTAGGAGGAATGTAATTAGAAGTCATCCTAAGTTGAGTTCTGTGGAAGTACACCCCATGTTGGAGAATTCTTGTCCAAGTGACTGATGAAGCACGTGTTCCCAGGAGAAAGAGAAAGAAGCAGAGGCCAGTGGGGAAAAGTTAAGTAAGGATGTGGTCTCCTCTGGAAATTAGCCTTCGCCTGGTCCCAGAGGGAACTCTAGAGCAGGAGCATGAATTGTACCAGAATGGCCCCTCACTGAGGCAGGGGAGCTGATCTGTCACACCGGTGTGTCAGCCAGCCATTGGCTGCGTGCTGCCTTGGAGTCAAGTTAGCTTAACCAATCCAAGGTGGCTGGGGGTGGTTTTCCCTGAGCAGAGGGCAGCTAGTGGCCAACTAATACCTGGGGATGGGTGCACTGCTCAGTACAAGGATCTGGGTGGGACACCAAAGAGCATCCACTGAAGAAGTCTAAAAGGAAATTCATTTGGGATATGATTATACCGGCTTTTGTAGAAAGGAAATTCACTCTTAAGAAAGGCATTGTGGCAGGTTCTTATGGAAATTTTTATGTTATTATTGGGGAAAAAAAGATTAGGGATATAATTAGAAACAATTATCAGGAACTAGCTTATATAATACCAACTTTGTCAGAAGAATGGTACTGAATTCCTACAGCATCATACATTTTTATGCTAGATTTTTCTAAAATCATTTTGCACATTGGTACTTTACTGTAAATACCTTTTTTGCTAGCAGTGCGTCGCATAGAATGTTCAGCTATATGCTAAATGGTGGATACATGTCATTACATATTTGTCAAAATCCCCGAGAATGCACAGCACTAATGAAAGCTGTGGACTTTGAATGATAATGATGCATCATTGCAGGTTCGTTGATTGTAACAAATGTACCGTTCTGGTGGGGGTTGTTGGTAGCTGAAGAGACTGTGAGAGCATTGGAACAGGGGCTGTGTGGAAACTGTGTGTACTTTCTGCTCCATTTGTTGTGAACCTAAAGTTACTTAAAACATAACATCTATTTGTTAAAGTTTATAACTACAGAAAGCAGATTCTTCTGCTCAGTCCGTTGTCTGTTCCTAAAGACAGAAACAATATTCTGGGGACATTTTTTTAAATAAAATTCTCTCTTGTCTACTTGGACATCCACCCCTACCATCTCCAGTGTAATTGATTTGTCTAGTCATGGGAAAGTGAGTTTGGAAATGACACCCTGACCAGGCCACCAGTACCCCAGAGGGTCCCTCATGGAGGACAGCTAATATAATCAGAACATTCTATGACTGCATCTTCTTGAACAAGCATCATTTTAAAATAGTGTTAGGCCCTGTCTGGTGGCACAGTGGATAAGGTGCTGGCCTGCAAACCCAAAGGTCACTGGTTTGATTCCCAGCCAGGGCACATAACCATGTTGTACGTAAGCCAGGTCTCCAGCCAGGTCTGTAGCTGGAGACAGGTGAAAGGCAACCATACATTGATGTCTTTCCCCCTTTCTGCCTCTCTCCCTTCCCCTCCCTCTAAAAATAATCTTTTAAAAAATAAAAATCAGTATTTTGATTTAAAGGTTTTCTTTTCATAATTATCTGCACAGAATTTAGGAATATATTTCAAGGTAAAATACAGCAAGAATCAGGCGAATAGCACTCACAAATGGCATAATAAATTTCTTCAATACGTTTTTTCATGGCATAGAGCTCACTCCAGGCTTTGGAGGAGACCTACATAATGCATACACACTGTTTCAGGTTATATTCATGCTCGTGCACACACCCCTCCATTAAAAGAAAAAAAATAAATTGCTATCCACCCCATTGAAAATGGTCGACTCATTTCCCGAATGCCTATTGCTGTTACACAGACTCAGCCTCCGAATAACATTTAACATGTGAAGCTTTTAGCCAAAACGTCTTCGAATTATTTTCTGATATTAACCTAAAACTCTCATTGGGTTTTTTTTCTATGACTTTAATGGACAGGCATCACCCCCACAGGAAGCTATTTCAAACTGAAGCTAATATGGGTGAAAATGCAAACTAATAACTTTTATGAAATTACAGTGAGAGTTACCCCATAAGCTGCTTAGCGTTTCCATAGAAACATGATCTGTTGAGCTTTCTTTTAGCAGCGCAATTCCCCGGAGATGCGGAGAGATTGCTAATGCTGTTTGTGGGTTGTCTTTTCTGTCGCAGGCCTTGAACCGGGGCATCGCAGCCGTCAAGGAGGATGCAGTGGAGATGCTGGCCAGCTATGGGCTGGCCTATTCCCTCATGAAGTTCTTCACGGGTCCCATGAGTGACTTTAAAAACGTGGGCCTGGTGTTTGTGAACAGCAAGAGGGACAGAACCAAAGCTGTCCTGTGCATGGTGGTGGCCGGTGCCATCGCCGCCATCTTCCACACCCTCATAGGTAAGCTGCTGACACTTCGGTCATTTCCCATCCCTTCTCATTTACTGAAGAGTATTTGTTGCAATAAGGGGTTTCTTCGGTAATTATTAAATCTTTCTTGTGCAAATTTCAAGAGTGGGAAGGAATGGAGCTGGTGCTCCTAGCTCAAGAAAAGAAACTGTGTTTTCTCTGGGAAGCTTTTTTTTTTTTTTTTCTCTTGTTCCCAAATGGTGTGACACAGAGGGAGTGATTTCATTAATAGGTGCCACCGTCTAGGATTAGAGTTCAGCAAGGTCAGCGAAATAGCAGGTGCTTTTGTTAGAAACGTGCATTATTGTACATTCACTTAATCTTAAGAATTAAAATAAAAGGATGTTCTTTAAAATTAATGATTATCCGTAGTGAGAGTGAATGACAGCGTGTTTCATGTGCCAAAAATTAACTTCTTCTCTAGGGCCTCATTATTCTATTTTGTTCAGAGACAAGACTAAATACTCCGCATAACATTGTTTCTGTGGAACAACAAGGAAGCTATCTCATACGTGTAGTAACTAGCCTACAGTTTCACCAAGACCTTGGAAAAGCACCTCCCTTTAGGGCCAAAGTCTTATTTCTGCTGCCTTCTCAGTGATGATAAAACCCCAATGCCAACAATTTCAGAACATCTTGGCTTTGAAACAACTGAGTTCACCTGGCGCAAAAATGGACTGGCAGGTCTGTTAAACCCAGCTGCCTGGACCTCCTAAATGCATTGTGTGCCTTCAGACCGGCAGCTGTAGGAGAACCGTGTCGAAGGAAGCCAGCAGGTTAACCCAAACCATGGACAGTGTACGGAGGTGGCAGCTCATGCTTCCTCACCTAACTGTTAACCTGAAAGGAAATGGAGTAAGGTCTGTGTGGTTTGCCTTTTTAATGTAGCCTAGAGTTCTGTGCTAAAAACAGTGTGGTGGAGAGGATGCTCCTCTCAGACATGTGTTCAGCCCAAGTGTTGATATTCACCATTTAATTTGGGCTCAGAGCTTCACGGCATGAGGCGGAGGTTGAGATGCCCTAAATATGAACTTGTGGACCAAGTTTTGAAGAAAACTTCAGCAGCTTGATTTGATCTGGGCCATTTTCATGATAGGCGTTTGAGAAAATTCCACACGGGACATAAATTGGTCTAAGTAAATTTTTGTCTGAACAGGTAAATTAGTTCCCTTCTGCTGCTAGTCTTTTTATTTGGATTTCTACATAAACCTAACCCTGTCTGTCTCAGTCATGGTGGAATAGCTTATCAGAAGCTGCCAGTAAATATGGAAGAGAAAAGCTGGGTGTCCTGTGTTATCGAAGCTGTTGTGAAGAGCACGGAATCGTTGAATAAAAGGCATCCGCGTCATTTCCAAATTATATCTACGTTTCTCAATTTTAAAATAGACTCATAAAATCTTAAATTTGAACCCAAATGGTTCTATGTCCCAGATACATTTAGCAATTTTTTTTTCACTTTTCATATTTTTACAATTACAGCCCTTTTCCTTCTACCAAAGTTGCTGAGGAAGCACATACCTGTTTCTTATGAACACTTCAAACTCAGATTTTAATGCTTTGCCCTCTTCTAGTTTGTTGGCCTCATTGCTGTTGTCTGCCTAAGTCTTTAGTCACTCCTACCTTCTGCTGCATCAAACATGTTTGTGTCACCTTTCTTCTTCTATTTTTAGTAATCCGCTAGCTTTTCTATACCAGGGTCTTAATCATTTTTTGTTCCCCATTAACTCGACCACTGGCTCCAGAGCATGTTGCCCTGTTGCCATCCCCAGCCTTTTCCAAAACTGTTTTTCTACCAGGCTTTTCTACACCGCCCTACCCCCTTCGGATTCTACTTTCTGTGTCATCTACACTAGACACATGAACACATTCTCCCATCTTAGTAATGCTGAAATTAGCTACTGACACTTCTCCTTTAATAATCGCCTCTTGGATAACTGTGCTTGTGCCAGGGGAACAAGGATATAGAGAAAACAAAAAAGCAAATAATTCAAATATATTGGCCATTGTGTGCTCTCAGGCTGTCATCTTTCTAACGATACTTGCTTGGACATTTACTCCATTCGTGCACAGCCCCGGAGGGGCCAGCGAGAAGCAGAGGAAGCAGTATATACTGTTAGTGATGTATGTGCATCGCAGACTCACCATGCTTACCTCAAAGAGTGGAAATACGAACCAGAGGAATCCAGGCTTGAAACTTAACCTCTCTAGATCTCTTGTTTAAGGGAAACTAGCCTGTTTGTCTTAAACTTTCCCTTTTGGGTGCTATTTCCCCATCGCCTTAATGAATTTATTTTTTTAACCAAGATCTTAGAACTGTCCATGGCATTTCTCTGAGGGCATGTGGGAGCATGAGGGAGGAGGAGTTTCCTTCTCTCAGGGACTGGTTCAGAAAGGCCTTGTGGAGTGAGCGGGTTACCTCGCATGTGGCTCTGCATGTGTGAGCTGTATTTCAGCACAACTCTTTTTAATTCCTCCCTTCTCTTTGATACAAGATAGAGCTAAGAACTTGACCCAGCGCTCTAAGTTAATAGTTTGTGATAGCCATATAAAATGCTGTATGGTGACTCTCCTTGCCTCTTACGGTGCTCATGATTTTAGCAGCACCCTGGCATTCTGCATTTTTCCAGTTTAATGGCCAACTCTCTTTGTTTTCCTTTTGCTTTGTTTCCTACTTAATCTTTTGTTCATTTTGTTCTTTACAACATTAGTTAATTGTCCCAGGATGATGCCTGCAGTGCGCTTTAAGCTCTATAGGTTTTTCTTTTTGTGATATTCTTAAGCACAGATAAAAGTCAGCCATTTTCCCTTATGATATTATCGATGTGAATGTTAACTGTAGAAAAACATACCTTTGTATTAACAGAGCTGATCTTCCTGCTTTGACTAAAGAGGAGTCAGAGTTACCCTTTGCTGAACTCACTTTTAAAATACTCTAATCCTTATCTGTTCCATCAGTGGTCCAACAAAAGATTTATTGAACAAACAGCATGTACATATAATTCCAGGTCCTGTTGATCAAAGGTTGGGAACAGAGGGGAGATAGGTACAAAGGATACAGCGGCCAGATACACCCCTTTCCTTGAGTAGATGTAGGTCACGGGGAAATGTGTGCATTTAGCACCACTTTCCAGAAGAACAATGGCCAAAGCTGTTTGCAGCCAGTGAGAGCTTTGGAGACATGGTATAAAGGTAAACCAAAGTTAAAGTTGGGAGAGTTAAAAACCACCCCTGGACGGAGATAGCAGAGTGACAGTGAGTAAATAGAGGGGAAGGAGCTCTTGGCGAGGAAAGGATGTGGGAGGCACACAGCAGGCACGCATTTTTCAACTGGGGAACATAAAGCAAGAAAAGAGTTCAGTGTTGAATGTGAGCAGGTGACCAGGTGAGGGAAGTGTGGAGCCTCAGACTGGAGAAGAGCTCGCTAAACAGCCCAGAGAACAGAGGGAAAGGGAGGGGAAGAGGATGGGAAGGGGATCGGGGAAGTGCTAAGTAGGAAGAGAAAATGGCGGGGGTTGGTGGCACACACAAGGCAGTGAGCACTTTGGCTATAGCTGAGTAGCTTAGAGATCCTTTGACACCAGCGGGCATTTTTGTGACGTGTCAGGGACAACCATGTTGAATAAAGGAGATTTATTCTGACATCCATGTAATAATGTTTCATACAGCGTTAGCCAAGAAAGATCTGTATAGCCTAATTTTGGCTTCTTTATAACCTCAACGTCTAAAGAAATTTTGAACACTTAGAAAAGTTAGATGCATTTTATCATTCTGCGTAATGTCTTTGGTTACGAACCAGTGCCTTGGTTCAAAGATCGTCTGTTCCACGAAGCTTCCAGTCATTGAAGAAATCCTGGTCCCAGCATAAATTTCTCTACCTTAGATTTTTCTCCCAATCTAAATGAACTTTGACACTTCAGACTTTTCAGCATCTACTAACAGTTTATGGATCACTGAAGGACCAGTTAGAAGGGATTTCAAATGTAAGCATCTTCAACTTTGAAAAACCAGTTTCAGACATAGCTCCATGCCTTCACTCTGTGTCATCCCTGGGCATCAGCTAATGGGTCCCAGGAGGACATTAGCGATAGGCTCAGGCCAAAGAGCACCCAAAGCTCTGTCACTGTGTTTGCCCCAGGACTGTCCTTCTCATTATGTCTGCAGTCATTGAAGATTTTTTCTTCTTTGTGTTTCATATGCATTTTCTCTGATTTGTTTTTTTCTTTTTGGACCCCAATAGTGAGCCAGGCAGTCTCCTCTCCTTGAGTGAGTTCCCATGGGTACAGGTTTCCCCAGGCACGGCTGGAGAAGATCCAACTAGCCACATAGGCACTTCCCTAGGAATGTGTGGTGGAGAATGTGAGGAATAGATGCTCCCCGAAAAATTTATCCAACAACCCCTCACCCCAAAACCTTCTGCAGTAAGCTGAATTACTTGGAATTGTGTTGGGCTGACAGATCTGAAGATTAGAAAACCCGTTGGCCTAGGAGTACATGTCTGTTCTGTGCATGCCCATAGCCTGACTCTGGATACTAAAGGGTAGGAGGCTTTGGAGTAGTTTTTGCTTTTTGTTTTTTGGCCTTTGTGGAACACTTGTCAGTAACTGCTCTTTTTTAAGCTAAATTGCAGTCACTGCGCTTGTCATGGACCCACCTATGAAATAACCGTTTTGTGAATTGCAGTGCATGTGGTTTGCTATTATTACCAGACCCTAATTTTGGCCAGTGGGCAAGGTGCCGGTGTTATTCTATTTCTCAATCTGTAAAAGAGAGGAAAGCTTGCTGATCTTGTGTTTGGTTTCATTTGGGTTCAACTTTATTTTATCTGCATGTTTTTAGTATTGCCTGACCCCTTCGTTCATATAGCTATGGAAACCACTGCCATGGATTTATTTCTTCATTCTCAACGCTGACCTGTAAGGCCCCTTCCCTTGCAGCCTGGGCAGGCAGCAGAAGGCAGAGGATAACACTATGGCAGTGAGCAATTCAAGTTACTTCTGGAGCGGTTCTGTTTCTCAGTCTCCCCTTGTCAACAAATTCCTCCATGTTTCATGGATCATAAAGCAGCCCTGTAAGGTTCGAACAGCTACAAGTTGATGTAATTTAAACAAACAAGGGTGCTAGGAATGAATAGGCAGTTTCAATATCGTCTCACAATTTATCACTATGTAACAAACCACCCTGATACCCAGTGATTCAAAACACACGCATGAATTCTTGCTCGCCAGACCATGGGTGGGCTTGGTGGTTCGTTCGGGTGAGGCTGTGCTCAGGCCTCTGTGGTCAGCTGGCGGTCAGGACAAAGCTCTGCTGATCTTGGTGGGCTGAGTGGGCAGCTGAGAACAGGCTGGTCTGTATGGCTTCTGCTGGGACGTTTTTGCGATCAGCCTGTCCCCATCACCTCATTGGGGGTTATGGATTCATGCATTTATTCAATCAATGTACATTTGAGCACCTCCTACGTGGCAAACACTGGGCTAGGTCCTGGGAATCCAGACATGACCAAGGTGTGTTCTCTAGAGAAAAGCAAGTATTATATAGTAAATCATTACAAAACCTGCTCCTCCACGTCTTGATACCAGTGAGATGGAGTTTTTGTTCTTATGCTCATGGTTCACGTTAACTTGAGTTACTTTGTGCATAGGTTTATGCCATCTCTCCTAGGCCTGGGCAGTACCTCCCTTCCCCATATCTCCCAGGCAAGGTTGCACTGTGAGGATTACAGACAAACATATCACATGTCTGTGACCCAGCCCTGAGGCAGGGGACCAGGCTCCTCGCTGCTGGTTCGTTGGCACAGTGCCTGACACATAGAAGTCATTCCACCATCTTTGTTCAGGTGATTTAAATATCAGCCATACGAACACATGCTTTGGAAATGACATGCTAGAAACACAGGGGTGCAGGTACCAGCCCCTCTGAAAAACCTGTGAACAGAATATAGTGGGCCAATCAGTAGTGAGACTTTTAAGCACGGACACTTGGAGATTTGAATTAGAATAAGAGTTCTCCAGTTTGCCTCTTGGAAATACACATACTATCCAGTTATTAAAACGAGAGGAAGGTTTTCTTCTCAATTCCCATGGGAAGATACAGGTGTATAGACTTGGTTCGGTTCATGTTAATAATTTGTGGCATTTTGCAACAAGGGTTGGTAACTACTGAATGAACAAGCTTGAGAACCACTGGTTCTGGAACCAGCCCATGAACCTGGGGGGCTGAGGTCAGAGAAGCTAGGGATTGGAATGAGCCCTCTGGGTCTTATCTGGGCGGGGTCAAAGCTGTCACCTGTAAATAGGTCAGGTCAATGTCCTCCTACTGCAGTCCCGGTTGGAAATCCATTTACACCTATCTGAAAACCTTGTTGATTTTTTTTTCTTTCACTGTTCCATTCTTCCTAAGGAATACGAGCTGTGTCAGAACCCTCTTGGTAAGGCAGCTGGTACAAGTTGAAGGTTACTAGATGGTGTCAAGCCAGCGAGCCTGCCCGGTAATTAGGCACTGAAAGCAAAGCCCTTTAGAAAAAATACCCCCAGCCAACAGCTTCAGCCAGAAGCAGCTCCAGGGCACAGGATGGGAGGGAGGAGGATGGGGGAGGGGTGGAAAACAGCTGCTGGGATTTTATACCCCGGCTCACTAGAAGGAATCAACCTTTGTAGTTATGATCAGACTCTTCTGCTGCATAGGGAAGGAGTAGAAGGAAGGAAAAAGGAAAAAACAGGAGAAAAAGCTTCCCTGGGCCTCGGAGGTCTCCTAGCACCTAAGATTGGAAGAGAGGAGAAGCAAAGGCAGCCTGGACGCATAGGTCCCAAATTACCCTGGAACCTGGGGACACGGAAGGAGCCCAGCCCCGCTGTGCTGCGGGCTGAACACCGCAGGGGCAGGAGGGAGTTCTGGCAGCTTCCGAAAGCTGGGCGGGAAGCCGCACTGGGCAGTCCTTCAGATCCTGTTAAGCTTGAAATGTTTCCTTCTTTGCTCTGCAGAAAGGCACAGTTTTTGCCGTTTTAGTTAGAATACCCTAACGTGAGTAAGTATATTGACAAAAGGATAGAGAAGCTTATTTCTATTGATCTCAACCCTCCCAGGCCACACAGCAAACAATAGGACCCCTCTGAAGGGCAGGCCCCTTCTTTCTTGTCACTGTCCCAATGTCTCACAAGGAAATAAGTCTCCCTCCCCCATTCTCTGAAGCTGCCTTCATGCTTTGCCAGTGCTGTCCTAACACAGTAGCCCAGACAGGGCATCCCTCACAGCAGAAATGTGCCATCTCCCAGTTCTGGGGGCTGGAAGATCAAGGTGGGGGCCGGGTTGGTTCCTTCCCAGGCCAGAAAGGCGAATCTGTCCCAGTGTCCCCCACCCCTGCCCGACCCCTCCAGCTTCTGGTGGCTGCTGGCACTGTGGCCTCCCTTGGTTTGGGCAGGCATCACCTGTTGTCCCTCTTCATGTTCTCCTCCTAGCCATCCCCTCGTGCGTGTCTATCTGTGTGTCCAAATTTGAAAGACACCAGTCATACAGGATTGAGAGTCCACTCTCCTCCATTATGACCTCATCATAACTAATTATAACTGCAGCGGCCTTGTGGCCAAATCAGGTCACGTTCTGAGGACCGAGGGCTGGCATTCCATTAAGAATTTGCAGAGGACACAGTTCAGCCTGTAACACCATCCTCTAGGTCGCAGCCTTCCACCAGTTTTGTGGTCCCCAGCTTTGCGTGTGCAGCCACGTCCACTCAGCTGGCATTGGACACCCACTCTAACCTTTCCCGGGGAGGTTTAGCTCCTGAGCTGTTCGTAGCCACCCTGGGCTGTTGCACGTGGCATTGCAGTGCTCTGCTCGCCCACATGACTGCCTGGTTTAGGGCCAGCGGCCTCCGCCAGGGCGGGGCAGGGGTGTGGGCAGGGGCAGCACCGTCTCCTGGCAGGTCCCAGCACAGTGAACAGCAGCTCCTAAGTGACAACAAGTGTACAGATCAGCAGCAGTAACAACAAACTCCGAGACCCAATGCCCAAGGTTCAGCACCTCAAGTAGGTAGTGTGCCTGATAACGTCACATCGTCCTGTTCCTTTGTGATGCTGTCTGCGCAGCTCAGGTGTCAGTGCCTCAGTCAGTTCTCTTCTCCCCTTTCATATTTGCCTTCTGGGCCAAATGCGGGCATCACAGCTGCCTCCTGCCCCCTTGTCTCCTGCCTGTAACTAATCCCACCTTCCCACGTCTTTCCTCTTTCTGCCGCGTGTCACCTCCCCTCCTGAAACATCTTCCTGCCGCCTCAGTGGCCCTGCAGGGCCCACCACATTCCACACCTGCCACCTTCGCTCACCTGGCAGCTCCCCTTGCGGATTCCCCTCCACTCCTCCTTGGAGGACGTGTCCCTCTGCTCCTGCAGGTGCCTCCCCACCGTCCTGTCCTCTGCCCGTCTTACCCTCCCTGCCTCTACCCCTTGAAGTCACTTACTTGCACCTCTGCTCACAGTGAGGTTCCCTTTTGTGCATTTAAATATTTTTGGTAGCACCCTGATGACCTCACCTAATGCCTAGAATTCAAAACTAATCCCAACAAAGGATGGAGAGCCATTTCTTTTCACCAGTGTGCAATGGAGAGAGAGTTCTTATTGTTTCTCACGAGGTGAGACCCTTGCTGCCTTCTATCCCCTTTCTGATTTCAAAGCAGGTTTCGTAGTTCTCAGGCACATAAACACTCCTATCGATAAAAGAATGTGAAAAAGTAGAGCAGGGGCACAACCATTAAAGCACTATGAAAAATACAGATGATCATCACCCGATAGAGTCAAAACGTGTATCAATAAGCTAGAAGAACTTAATACTTTATTTCATCTTTGCTAATACTGTCTTTGGAAATGCCTACCTCCCTAACACATGGTAGGGAATAAGGAGAAAAGTGGCTCTCAAACTGGACTATACCGCCTTGGGGAATGATAGATGGCTGAGTCAGACCACACACAAGTCAGGAGGTCTTCGACTTAACCGGATTAGTGAAGGGAGGACATGACCAATGTCGCTGTAACATTTTTATGGAAAAGGCCTAGTAATATCTAGGAATTTTCTCTTAGTAAATGATGGAAAATATGTATAAGCATTTAGCTCCAAACCTATCCATCAAGCCTTCTTTTATAATATCAAAATAGTGGAGAAACCACTTAAATGTACAATAATAGGAGACTAAGTTGATACTAAGTGAACCTACAGAAAGGAATTTAGAACAACAATTAAAATGTAGAAGCATGTCACAAAAAGGTATGCAGTTTACAAAGGAGTATATATGTGTAAGTATGATCATATGACATTTTGTGTCAAAACACACATGCACACCCCCCCCCCCTACAGCTACCACACACACCCGCAGTAGAGCCTGGAGTATTCACCATGACCCTCTGTGGGTAGAGGGATGAGACTGTAGATGGTTTTCTTCTGTTTGCTCAATTTTCTAATTTAAATATATATTATATTTGAAATCGGTTTTAAACTGTCAGGAGAAAAAACACATAAAGAAACTTGTTCTAAATAATCAGCACGTGTGTTTTCTGGGCCCTCTGCAGCGTACAGCGACCTGGGCTACTACATCATCAATAAGCTGCACCATGTGGACGAGTCAGTGGGGAACAAGACGAGGAGGGCCTTCCTGTATCTCGCCGCCTTCCCTTTCATGGATGCCATGGTGAGTAGAGAAGATCCTTGGCTCTTGTTAATTGTAGTGTCATATACAGAATGTAAAACTTACCATCTTAACCATTTTTTATGTGCACGGTTCAGTGGCATGGAGCGCGTTCGCATTGTTGCACCTGCAGAATTCTTTTCTTCTTATAAAGCTGTAACTCTGGTCCCGTTAAACACTGACTCCCCGTCAACCCCTGACAACCGCCCTTCTACTTTCTGTGTCTATGAATTTAACTACCCTGGGAACTTCATATGAGTGGAATCACCCTGTGTTTATTTGTCTTTTTGTAACCAGTTTATTTCACTTCATATAATGTCTTTAAGGTTCATCAATGTAATGTGTCAGAATGTCCTTTTTCAGAATGAATAATACTCTGTTATATACCACAATTTCCTCATTCATCCATCAGTGGATATTGGGGTTACCTCCACCTTTTGGCGTTTGTGAATAATATTGCTACGAACATGGAGGTCTTTTTCTGTCCCTGCTTTAATTCTTTTCGGTAGATACCCAGAAGTGGAATTGCTGGAGTGTGTAGTAATTCTCTTTTTAATTTTTTGAGAAATCACCATACTGATTTCCATTTTACATGTGGCAGTCAGAAGGGTTCCAACTGACCATTGGCTTTGAGCCAGTCCACCTTGTCAGTGTATTTTATGAGAATTGTCTATTTTTTCTGTAAGTTCTGGCTGGCAGCAAGAGAGTCCACTTGAATTTTGATTTAAATTGAATATTCTGGTATATTCAAAATCAAGGGATTAGGAGAGCCACATGTGTACTGTAAGCAGATAAAGCTTTTTGGAATAAGAATCCTTTGAATATACTGATAGGATTTCATTACTTTAAATAGCAGCTTTACCACATTAGCTAAAGGTGGCTCACTTCCATAGATTAAATTCTTTGTCATGATTCTGAAGAGTTCTCATACAGTGCTTTTTTTTTCTATCCATCTGTGTTATAGACATAAAGGAGACTTAGCAACACACACACACACATATACACACACATATATACCATTTACATCCATCCAATGCTGGAAAATAAGCCCTTTCTTTAGGCTTCCCTTTAAATTACCTTTGGAAGGAGACGTAAAAATGTTAATCTGTACAGTTTTTACCATCCCTACCTCAGGCTTTATATGCATTAGACACATGAGATAAGTGGATGCCTATATTGAGGTGAGGCAGCATCTTCTCAAATGTTACCGCACATCTTAGTTTGCCTGCAGTTAGATTATTGGCATCTTCTTGATGAATCTCTGACAGCTTGCACCAGTTTTCAGGGGAGCCTTAAATGCTTTACTCTTGGGTGTGGCATGAAGGTTCCGATTCTCAATTATTGTGACATGACTTTAGCAGGAGAATTTAGCCATCCGAACACTTGTACCGAGATTTTCTTTTTCCTTATCACCAGGTGTAGTTACGCTGATAGTTGACACATGCTCAGAAAAAAGAGAGAAAGGGCAAAGGAGTGGGGGTTCAGAGAGCCAGATTCCCCAAGGCGTGCGTGCTGGCCTGCGGTGGCACGGCAGTGCTTTCAAGTCAGCGGGAGAGCGGGGTGAAGGGGCCCTGCTCCCGCCTTAAAAGAGGACAAGCCTCGCATCCCAGGCAGAGTCCAAGGTACTGACTGCTCTGATGCCTGCCCACGCATCTATATTGGGACTCTGTCAACACATGAAAGATGACGGTCGTACAGTGATTCAGGGAACGAGCGACTCTCAGTAAAAGTGAATCGCAGACTCTTAAGTGCCCTGTAGTCATTCCACTTTCCCTCGGCTGTCCTTATTTGCAGCAGTGCTTCTAACACTTAGTATAACACCGAAACCTGTGGGGTTAATACCTTTTTCTTGCACGTTTCATCTATCAATTCCTCCAAAGACCCCCCAAGTAAGAGACTTCTAATAAAAAGCAAATTAATGAACCTTTATGAAGAGCACATCACCCCCACCCCACCCCACACACACCCCTGCAGCATGACTGATGCATTGGCTGGAGAGGTAATATTTGAAAACCACAAAGCTTATCATCCAGATGGCTTTTGATCAAACAAAGATAGCCCGAACGCTATTATTTGCAAATGTTATCTTCACTTTGCATTTCTTCTCCCGTTTGGCACCTTGGGACCTGTAAGCTAAGGAAGGAAGTAGATGTAGCAGCTGTTAGGTAAAGCCTTGACACAGACCTGTTGAACTCAGATGAAATGTTATTTCTGTGTCAATCCAGATTGACCTTTCCAGGTTAGAAGGATGATCCTTCAACCAATCCTACCATGAACTTCAAACTTTCTCCAAACCTGCCATCCCCTGGGCTTTTCCTTGTCTGCACCCCTTAAAGGACCTTCCCTCCTGATGTCCCTCAAAGGCACAAATGGCAGAGAAGATCCCACAGAAACTTGAAGAGGAGGAAATAGTGGGGCCCTAATCGGTCAATGAGAACCTGTAATGAGGGCAGTAACTCAGAGCCAAGTTAGAGCCCTCATTGTATCATGTGTTATCTGTGGAGAAGCGGCCACTTTGGGGTTCCTCCGCTCTTGGTCTTCACCCAGCACCCCTGCCAGGCCCATGAACCTAACCAGGACACTAGTCTGCATGTAGCTACACAATACATCCTGTGCAACCACGGAATGTGCTTAAAAATGTAACATGCATGTAGCCACCAGGCTACTTACAGTCATTTTACCTGCCAAAGATTTACCAACATGTACTACTACTAAGATTTTAGGAGGTATAAAGTCCATTTTAGGAATGTCTAATACAGCACAATGACCAGAAGTAATATAACCGCAAAGGTATAACTCATGCCAGATTCTTTTTCTTCCGGCAGGCATGGACCCATGCTGGCATTCTCCTAAAACACAAGTACAGCTTCCTGGTGGGATGTGCCTCAATCTCAGATGTCATAGCTCAGGTAAATATGGCCGGTGTGTCAGTTGGCACTCTCAGAGCCCCTTCAGGTAAGTGACAGAACTCCTGTCAGCTCACGTACTCTGCCGTATACACCTGTGTGACTCAAAGCAAATGTGGACTTTGGTACATGTTTGCGACATGAATGGGAAAATGGGTACATGCCTGTGATGCAGGCATGTATAATCTTGCTAGAATGAGACTTTTAGGAAGTTAAATTTAGTTTCAGAGGCTTTGACCTTTATTTTTAAAGAGCTTGCATGTGAAATGACTATAAAGTCACTGCTGGTACATTTTGGGATGGGCACGGGGTCCCTGGGCACTTGGCTGGATGGACACTCGGCCTTCTGCATGGCCTGATAAGACATGGCCTGTCACTCGGTTCTAGAGAGAGCACCGAGGAATTACCCTTAAATGTTGTTTCTCACGCTGTTGCCACACAGGACTGCCATTCACGCGTCACTTCCCCACATTTAAAAGACCCAGGAAACCCGATGCTGCCTGAGAAGCGTCCGTTGCACTTTCTGCTGAGTGCAGTGCCCGGGCCCGCCCCAGCCCTGGTTTTCTACTCTCCTTTCTTTCTTCTGCCCTCAGGGAGACCGCATGAAAACTTTCAACAGAAAATTAGATTTCATTCCTATAATCGATACATTAGACTTCATTCCTACGTTCAGGGATTTTGGAGAATGGTTTCTTCCTAGAGGAGAAACCTCCTCCTGGTTTTTCCTTATTGTACATGCTAGTCGTTTCACCATCTTTTTGAAATAATCTACTGTTAAACTGTTTATCCCTCCGAAAGTCCAAGAGTTGAATTTCTGGATTCATTGCATTTGCGCCAGGGATCACAAAGAAAAGTAACTGAGATCCGTTCCTGCTCACAGTGCACCCATGTGCATATGTACATGTATGCGATCCTACAGCCATTTTCCTCCCCAACTTGAAACCTGGTCTGGGCCTTACCTGTTGGAAGGGCTCCCAAATGCAGAATAAACGTGCCTGGTTAGTAGGAGCCATGAAACCTGGATTCAGAGGGCATCTGGTTTCGGCTTATTGCTGGTGAAGCAGTTATTTTAAGTCCTGTTGTTTGAGTTCTTACCACAATTTGGTTGGAGGAGTAAATTCAGTTTTTGTTTTTAAGTCTTTTACCCCCACCCTCAGCTTCATTATTCTTACTACCCAGAAGCTTTTGTTAATTACTGAATTTGATAATGAGTAAATAGATCTTAGGCAAAGTCCTTTGAGATACCGCCTTGGCACAGGTAGATCACCAGTGATAAAATGAAAATAGTTTATAATGCTCTGGCTTGCCGCAGCAACTCCCACTCTTGAAAACTTTTACCAAGTAGTAGGATTTCACACAGGAGTACAGGAAAAATCTCAGTCTGATTCAAACATGCAGTGCTTCTCTATGCCACTGCTACTGTAACAATCCTGTGTTCCAATTACTATGCAATGGGATTTGTAAAAAATATATTGCTTAATTTCATAATCACCTGGACTTTCATCACTTGCTCAAAATCAAAATGAGAATTCTTTTGAGGTTATCAGATCTTCCCGAGACCTCCAGTCCTTTCACCTTTCGCTGTCATCAGTGAGATCCCAAGGGTCTGGTCAGACACCTGGGAACCACCTAGAACATCCTGCTTCATTACCAAGCCTTTTCTGTTTTAGCACTTGACTTTTTCTTTCTTTTATCTGCCCTCTTCTTTTCACTCTCCTGTGCTCACCTTGGTCCAAAGGACCACCCCTCCCCCACACTCCTGCACTACCTGAGATGCCTCATAGCCCATCCCCACCTTTCTGCCCTGGCCCTTCCCCATCCTTCCCGACGTGGCCACAGTGACCTATTCTCAGTGAAATTCTGGCCACCTCACCCCCAAGGCCCTGCTTCCTCTCCAGCAGGTGACCCCCTTCTTGTACCCCTGCTCTCTGTACCCCAGCTACAGGTCCTCCTTTCGGGGCCACAGTGTGTCCCAGCTCCCTTCCATTGTGGGACCTTTGCCTGGATCTCTCTCCAGAAGGAAATGCTCTGTATCAGTTCTCCCCACCTCTCTTGGACTCCTGCTCCCCAACCCCCTAACTCCCCAGCCCACAACTCCTGCTGAGGCTGTAGGTCTCAGACACACTCCACATGGGGTGCCTTCCCTCACCCCACAGCTTGGCCCTCCAGCTGTTGCCCTCTTTCCTTCACCTGCCTTGTTGCATTTTGTCAGTGGACACTTCATCGGCATCCCTGTTTCATCTACCATTCTGCCTCCTTCGCTAGACTGTCAGCTCCAAGATCTGACTCCGGGCTGTTTATATTGAAGCCCCAATGCCTGGTATGCGCCAGCACCTAACAGGCTCTCGCTGGGAATTCTCACCACCAAGACATAGGTTTCCCCCTAGAAAATAATCTGATGTTCTTTGATGGCTGGGTCACATTCAAAATCATAATTCTGAATCAAAATGCAAAGGCTCAAGGGTGATCTTAAATGGATAAGTGATACAATCCACCATGAAGACCTAAGCACTACAAGTATTGGAACACAGGGCACCAAGTCATGGCAAAGTCAGGGGAGGCTGGCAAAATTTCCCCTTGACCTTGGGAGCATTCCTGGGCAAACGCACCCTCCTGCCCCTCCATCTGCTGTGCTCCTTAGGCTATTTCCTTATCTCCACACTTACTTCTTTGCCTGTGGCTCCCTGTTGCTTCCAGTCCAAATCCTCCTCCTCCTTAGTCTTTCATGGCCGTCCTGATGGCCCCGGGAGGCTTCCTGGTCTTGGCAGAAGAGTATGTTGGTCTTCACATACTCAATTTTTATATAAGTTTTGTCTCTAAATGTGATCATCTCAGTTTACACTGTAGGTTGGCATACGTGCAATGTTACACTTGCTGTGGACATGCTAGTCTGAGTTTGCATGTTAGGACACCTTAGGGGCCTCTGATTCCTTAGAGAAATATATGGGCATCTTGGCCCCAGCACAGAACTGTCCATCTTCTGATCCACACGGCTTCCTTCTGCCAGTTGCTCTCCAAAGCCTGCAGTTCTGGTGACAGCCTCCGCCATCTCTGCTTCCATCATTGGGCTCTCCTGTGTCCTCAGAGAGTGTGAGTGTGAGTGTGAGCATGAGTGCGACTGCCAATGCCGCCACTCACATCGTCTGTGCTACAGGCAGCCCCGTGTGTCCGTGCAGCCACGCAGCCCCTCTATTCGGCCTGCCCCTGAGGACATCTGTGCCAGCATCTGGCTCATTCACGGGGTTTGCAAGCGACAGCCTGGTCACAGTGTCATCCACTGCTAGAAGCATATCACCTCTGTGTCTCGTGCTTTCATTTCATTCAGAAGAGTTTCTTTGGGTTGCCCTGCTTTTCTATGGTCGCTATGGCAATAAATGTGCTCATTCCGTGAATCCTGCTCAGTCTCCAGCTTCTCTTTTTACTTTCTGTCACCACTGATTTCTTGATAATGCAATGATCAGGATAAGCCTCCGTTGGTCAGGAGCACCCAGTGGTGGTGTATCTTATATGCCTATCAGTTGGTGGCTATTTGACTATTTCAAGTTGATGTAACTTAGGGATATCCCCTCTCTTCCAGTACCCTACTTTTGCACTCAGTACATCTCCATGGTCTCCAGTACATCTCCCAGGACTCTGGACAGAGGCGGGCTGTTCCTCACATTTTTGCACAACAGGGAGGTTAAATACATCAATACATTTTGCTTTAGAGACTTGATTATTACTTCTATCCCTCTTGACTATTTTTGACCTATTCCATTTTATATTTTATACTTTGGCTTATTTTATAAGAACTAATATTAGTGCTTTTGCAGCATTTTTAGTGAACTCCATCTTATAAAGTCTACTTGTCTGTATACTGTTGTCATTGATCACCGCTATGTGTGTATGTGTGTGGTAACTTAGATCCTCCGGTGTGGATTATATGTGCACCTCAGGATCCAGCCTCAAGAGGGAAAAGCTCTACTGTATCTTCTGGAGTCTGGAAAGCCAACATCTCTATATACATTTTGGCAAAAACCTTAACTAGATGCGTGGTTGCCTTAAAAGAATCTTAGTGGTGAACATAACAAAAATGACCATGTGCTCACCCTAGGAACCCCAAATGTCTGACCCTGCATTCTCTGAGGGCAACATTGAGCCAAAGCCCAGTTTCTGTTCTCTCTCTCCTCAACATCGAGGTTTTGCTTAGAATCAGTTTCATCTGGGTGCAAGAAATCGGGCTGTGCGTCTGTCGATTCGTTCTATCTCCTGCCCGCTGACTCGCTCTTATCTCCCCTTCCTGCAGGTCGTTTTTGTAGCCATCTTGCTTCACAGTCACCTGGAGTGCAGAGAACCCCTGCTCATCCCCATCCTCTCCTTGTACATGGGCGCCCTCGTGCGCTGCGCCACCCTGTGCCTGGGCTACTACAGGAACATCCACGACATCATCCCCGACCGGAGCGGGCCGGAGCTGGGGGTACGTCCTCAGAACTCGCGGCAGGCTGTCTGTACATCTGAGTGGAATGAAGGTTGACCCCACCCTGCTATGAAAGGAGAAATCAGTAAAACAAGCACACTCGCTGAGACATCAAGTGCTAGGAATTGTCCACAGGGACAGACAGAGGCTAGAGATTGGAGAGATATTAGAGGTCATGATCCAGCCTCCTCCCCTCTGTGTGAGACTGGGGCACAGGGAGTCAGGTCAGGCTGGGGAGTATGTATGACATTGGTGGTTTCTCTTAGTCTCTATGGTCGCAAGTAAGTCATTCTACAGTCAACCAAGCTTTGAGCATCCATGATACCTTGGAACTCCCCTTTGATTATTTTGAATTTACAGCAGGGATCCAGGCTTTCTTCCTACCTTCTGTATTGACCAAACATAGTTGCTCATTCAGGTACCTTCTACAGAGTGAGAAGGGCATATTGGTACCATAAGGTGACACAGAAGATTTTTAAATATGGTCTCTACTGTCAGGTAGATGTCCCATTTGGCAGGTGAGACCAATATAGAAGCAAGAGGCGTGAACCCCAATGTAGATGCAGTGAGAACACAAAAGCTGAGAGGAGGAAGTTAGTGATGTGGGCTGAGATACCTCCCCAGTGCAGGCAGAACACGACTGTGCCTTGAAATTCAAATAACATACAACCAAGGTATAATAACTGTATACAAATGACCAAAGCTTCCTTTTCATCATTGGTATACACAGTGTCTGATTGCTATGCTTGCTGATCCTTTCTACCCTTCGGTTTAGACATCAGTTGGATTTATTTCCATCTAGCTGTAAGGTAGATATGTATGATCATCTGTAGTCCTGAATAAATTACATACTCCGCCCCTTGACCCCACCTTTGACCACATGTTACTTTCATCATATCAGAACATTAATTGGATTGCCCACTTACCTCAATCCCAGGTCAGGCAGCCAGTAAAACCCAATCTAGTTATTTCCATCATGAGCACAACCACATCAAAGCAGTCTTGTTGGTAATAACCTGTCTCTTAACAAGCAAAGGGAAATAAATCAAAGTGGCTAAGATGGCCACGTGATGTCACTTCTGCCCTCATCAAGAGTCAAAATCAAAGTGAAATAGTGAAAGCCAGCCTTTAAGGATAGCATACATCTTTGCTGTAGAATTCTTAAGGAGTCAAACTTTCTTTACCATGCCTACATAATTTCTGCCCTGGCCAGGTGGCTCAGTTGGTTGGAGTATTATTCGGTAAACCAAAAGTTTGCAGGTTCAGGCCAAGGCACATACCTAGGTTGTGGGTTCAATCCCCAGACCTGGCACATATGGGAGCAAAGCAAGCAATGTTTCTGTCTCACATAGATGTTTCCTTCTCATTCTCTCCCCTCCTCTCTCGCTAAAATCAGTAAATATATCCTCGTGTGAGGTTTAAGAAAATTATAATAATTTTTTACTTTTCAGAGTTACCTCTTTGGGGGTTGGGGCGGGTGTAAGAGGGTAAACAGAGCCTAAATGGTGATAGAAGGAGGCAAGACTTTGGAGGGTGAGCCCACAATACAACGTGCAGATGATGTATTGCAGAATTGTACACCTGAAACCTATATAATTTTATGAACCAATGTAACCCCAATAAATTCAATTTAAAGGAAAGAATTTAAAAAAAAAAAAAAAGAGCTACTTCTTACTGACATGGCTTCTTGCCTGTCAACTTAATGATTTAAACAAAAACTGATTTCCAGCTCTTAGTCTATGGAGCTGGTTTCTACCTGACTTAGAGTTGCTCTGTTTGGAAAAGAGTGGTTTGGATCCCTACAGGCTAAGTGTGTGTTTTGATTTCACAGCAGCTTACCAACTGTCTGAGCTCATTTTCTTTCCACTGTACGTTTTATTTTAATTCAGCGTGGCTTCTCTAAGAGGCTTTTCTGTACGTTAGTTTTAAGTGTGGCGAAGTGGCTCATGACTGACATCTGAAAGGAAGGCTCTGATTCTGAACGGTTTTTCCTGTTCTGTTTCCAGCGTTTAGTGAACTTTTGCCTCCGTGTCTTCTTGCAGGGAGATGCAACAATAAGGAAGATGCTGAGCTTCTGGTGGCCGCTGGCCCTCATCTTGGCCACACAGAGAATCAGCAGGCCCATTGTCAACCTTTTTGTTTCCCGGGACCTTGGTGGCAGTTCGGCAGCTACGGAGGTAGGTGGTTTCCGGGGGTGTTGGGGCTCGATGTCACCTTGCAAAGAATGGGGGCAAGGGAGGTGGAATACAAATTTGTTTCCAGTTCATCTTGAGAGGTCAGTAATTCGGTGATATAAAATTATATGACACATTCATACCAGGGAGCCATAAGGATCTCATTCGATCTTATTCTGTGGTGACTTATAATCAGGTAATTTTATTTATTTATGAGTACGAAAGAAAACGTCTCATTCATCCTTCTTAATGACTAGATGAGAAGGCTGAGGCAAGGACATAAAACTAGCAGGAGCTGGGCTTGTATCAGAATCCAGACTTTCTGGCTCTGGCCCCGTGGCCTTTATGTTTCCCCACGGAGGCAGCACGATGCGGCCTCACTGTGCTCACAGAGGACAGCGGGCCAGGCAAGTGGCTGCGGAAGAAGGGGAAAGACGCAGAGGGTGAAGGGTCCCTGCCTCCATCTGGACTCGACTACCGTCACCTGTCTATTCTCTGCCCTCCTGCACTTGCCACCCGCCCCCTGGCAGCTTCGGGTGACCTTTGGCAACCTGTCCTCCTCCAAATGGGGAGCTCACTCACAACTCTAGAGATTGACCTGGGAACCGGCAGCTACTCCAGAGAAAGAGTTGAATCACTCTTTCCACCTCCCTAGTATGGCATGAGCAGAACGACTTCATTTGTTTCCTGCGCCACCGCCCTCAGGGGAACTAATCCCGTCGGTGGAACAGCTGGTCCTTCAGGAAGGCTGGTGGCTGCTCCTTGGGGCCCTTGTTTGCATGCTGCCCTGGACCGCTCTGTCAGCATGTCTCCAGCCTGGGGTCTCCAGCCTGGGGTCTCCTGCCTGGGTCTCCTGCCTGGGGTCTCCAGGCTGGGTTCCTGCCTTGGGTCTCCTGCCAGTTTCCATGCTCTGGGAAGCAGCACATGTTGGCTTGGACAGAGAAGCACATTAATCAAAGCAGAAGGCTTTGTCTGACCTCCATTTGTTCCTGGGGTTTATGTTTTGATTCATGCATGTCATCATGGGTAGCTTCTGAAACACAGCAGCTGTTTTATGTAAATGTTGCAGTGTATTCTGCCCAAGAAACAGTACAGGAACCCATCACCTACCTTAAAATAAACAAGGCAACTTATATATTAGAGCCATTTCTCAAATGACCTCAATGGCACATGGAATATAGGTATAAAAAGGGCTTTTATTGATCATGTACTTCTGTGTCGGCATGTATGCCCATTTCATTGACTACCCGTAACCTGTGCAGTGAGGGTTGTTATTCTCCTGGTTCCGCTGGAGAAGCAGAAAGGGAGTCCTGGCAAGTTCATGCTTTGTACAGCTGGTAAGTGAAAAAATAGAGGTTTGTGCAAACCCAAAGGTTGCTGGTTCGATTCCCCAGCCAGGGCACATAACCAGGTTGCAAGCCAGGTCTCCAGCCTGATCCATGGCTGGAGGCAGGCGGAAGGCAACCACACGTTGATGTCTCTCTCCCTCTCTGCCCCTCTCTCTAAAAATAATAAATAAAATATTTTTTTTAAAAATAGAAGTTTGAATCCAGGCCACCTAATTCCAACCCATTTTCATAGAAGAACATGCTAGGCTTCCTGCAAGAAATAGTTATTTCATTGTCTTAAATTAAAACTAATAATTGGGCTGTGCTGCCTGAACAGATCTGAAGTGAGTTGGGTCAGAGGGAGAGAGCACATGAAACCATCGACAAACACAGGATGACTGACAGGTCACCCTGAAGGCCTGGAGAGAGGAGGCCCACAGGTGGATCCTGAGCAAAGACTAGCCAGAGAGCAGAGAGGGCTCAGAATCACATTCTTAAACTAAGGACTTAGGCTGGACTAGAGGGTTTGGTTTGGCTTTACAGAAAGCGCAAAGATTCTGGAGCCTGGACCAGGGTTGAAATTTTGGCTTCTCAAGCCAGCGATTGGGACCTGCTCCTATGCTCATTGGATTCATGTGAAACAAGACCTATGCTTCTGGTCTCAGGTGCTCTCCCGGGGTCTACCCATCCCATGCTCAGAGACACAAGTGGGCACCTGTCCCTTCCTCCCCCTCCCAGGCCAGCCTGTGGCTGGCCAATGGTTGTCACCCAGCGTCAAGTGGCTTGTCAGCAGAGGCCACTCCCAAGACAGCTTGCTTGGTCACAGGGCAAAAGGCAGCCATGGAGCTGCTGTCTGAATGCTAATGCTGACTCTGCTACCGCTTCCTCTTACAGGCAGTAGCAATTTTGACAGCCACGTACCCGGTGGGTCACATGCCTTATGGCTGGTTGACGGAGATCCGTGCTGTCTACCCTGCTTTTGACAAGGTGAGAACCTGGTGGTGTCATGTCTGAAATACACTCTTTAAAATTAGTGTTTGATAGGCAGGGATCTCTGGTGAGGAGTACTTTGATGGTTTCCAGTCTCACCCACCTTGGAAAGACGAATGTGGTGCCCAGATGTCAGAGGTCATTGAGGAATGTTTCCCTCAGGAAATAAGAGACAAATTTAAGCTGAACTTGATGCTGGGCCTGTTAGGCCCCTTCAAATTTACACTCATGTGTAGGTTAATCCTGTTGAGAAATTATTTGTTTGCTAAAGGGAAAATATACTCTCAAAAAAATAATACATTGAATTTCATGTCTGTGGTTTGTTTTTTAATTAAACTAGTATTTACTGACTTCATAGCAGACTACAAGGGGCCACACGGGTTCATAAACTTACGTACGGAAGGAAGTCTTCCGGTGTGAGGGGAACATGCACAGTGAAGTTGTCTTTACAGCAGGCTTGGGCCCCCCTGATCTGGATGCAGGGGACTTAGTGCAGCTGAAAGCCTCTGTTGACAGCAGCTGTTAATGAGATAAAAGCTGTCTCGTGTCCTGGGCGAGGTCTTTATATTCTAGGCAAGCTAGTCTCACTGCGTGCAATGGCTCAGATACCATCTTGATGGCATGCCAGTCTCCTGGAGTCAGGGTGGGTCGTTCCTCCAGTTCCTGAAACAATAGCTTTTCACATACGTTGGTTACTAAGCTTATGAGCTGTTACCTGAAACTAAAATTTTCCAACATTTGAGTCCCCTATCATTCCCCCCCTGTTAGTTTAAACTATCTTATTTCTGTGAGATTGGTTTCATTTGGAAGTACTCATCTTGCTGTTGAGCATGAATCTTAGCATTAGGAATACATTTCATTGCAGATCCACATGAGGAAGCACATTGCATGCAACAACACACAATGATAAAGCACAGAACAATTTTTAGCACGTTTGACAAAAGGTGCGCATTCTCCAGCTGGTGCTAAAATAGTGACTGACTTTTAAGGAAACCATTTCCATGGTTTTTAGAGTTACCACAGATTCCTGCCATGAGTACTCTTAATAGCTCCAAGCCATTGCCAGTGTCATTTTATCTTTTTTGAAATTTTATTTTTTAATTACAGTCGACATGCAATATTATAATACATTTCAGGTGTACACATAGGCATTTGTATACCATAGGAAGATATCAATAATATCATTTTATCTTATCTCAGAGGAGCCCCAGGAAGGCAAGGAGAGGAAGCCTCTTTTGCCAAGGTCCCCCAGCAGATTTTCTGCCTCTATTCCACACCCATAATCACCCATGAATAGCAGCTCCCCTCAAAGCACATCTGGGGTGCTACCACAGTCGTGTGAGAGCCTGGGTGGTGTTGCCCAGAATTCTTTCCTGGCTGTGGAGCACCCCCAACAGACCATTAGTTGGCCCTCCACCTATTTGCAAACATTTGCAGCCTCAGAATGCAGAGCATCTCTTAAAAAGTGCATTTAATTTCTGCTTCCCAGGCCTTTGTGAGTGGACCTCAGGGGCATGAGTCACTTGCAGGAGAAAGCTGACAGTCCGTGTTTGAGTGGGTTGCATCCTACCTACTGACAGAAATCATTGTTTTCATTTCAAGGAACGGGAGTACAGAAATAAATCCTAGAAAACCGAAATGGATATAAGTCTTCTTGCTAAATGTCTGGCTCTTGGAGAACAAGATTAGATAATACAACTTGATGAGAACAGCAGGTCCTGAAGTATTAGAACCTCCTGGCCATGAAAGTCTCATCCGAACTCCCTTGAAATAATAAAACTTAACAATACAACCGTGTGCAGTTTTGCCAGGAGCATCCAAGGAAAACATTGTCTTATTCACGATCACATAAGTTAGACGCTACGAGAATCCCTTTAACAAGCGCACCTCGAGCCAGAAACAAGCTACTTGCTCAGAGCTCTTTAGAGACCTCACCCTGTGTTCCAGGCCTTCCACTAAGTTGCTCCAGCCTTTCTGTGAATCTTAGACACTGTGCAGATTTCCAGAGTTTGTCACACTGGCGATTGAAATCCTGAGCCTCGCTGTGGGTTGCAGAATAAGAGATACAGAATTTCTCTCATAGCTTCTGATGGTTCTTCTCGGTTACTGTTGAATTGGGAGAATTTTCCACATGCACAAATTCTCTCTCATGTGCAGTTATCATCTGTGGAAGAGCGTGTTTCTGAGCAGATTGGGCAAATAAAACACAGATGCAATCCGGTGATACATGCTAGTTTATTCTCATGGTATTTGCAGAAGTATTTTCTATTTTAAAAATAAAAGTGCCCCCGAAGGGGCTGAGGCACGTTACTGTCACCATAGGTGGTGTATGCCTAATTCTCTCCAGTGTGGCCACCTGCTCCCTTGGCCCACCCAGGTACCACTCACACAGACCCCTGGAGTGAGTGGAGATGGACAGATGTCCTACCCTCTGTGATTTGCACTTGGCCAGGGGAACAGTCCGTCACTCAGAAAACCAGATATGCTTTAGAGGCTGGACATAAGAGCATGTCAGCTCATCCAGAGTCTGTGCTGGTGGCATCTGTCAGGAGAAGGGATCAGAGAAATGGCCTTAGCCCCCAAAGTCAAGGAAACCTCAACGGTTCTTTTCCAAGCGGAACCTATAACATCTCAGCTTGTATGTCTTTCATCTGATTGGGTGCAGGATATGTTTTCATTAGTCTTCTCTGAGACTGATTGGGTCCATAACAAGGCAGGAGTTACATTTCCCTGCTGGTTTTCACAGTCAAGGGCCAGGCATGGATCAGGTGACAGGCACACTGAGCAGTGGCACTGGGGCAGCCTCAGCAAGGCTCTCAGATTCAAGGATGTGGAAGAAAACACCTGAGCCTTCCGCTTTATTTGCAGGAGCTAAAGAGATGGGTGAGACACACAGTCCTTTGTTTCACAGTGAGTTTGACACAAGCCCCTGAACACAGGCCAGGACTCCAAACCTGACCTTGGGTGGTCTGCATTACAGGAGGGGGTCCAGAGGGCAAGATTCAGAGAGGCTTTAAGGAACAAATGGGCTGAGAAGAGGATGAGCCGTGGACAAAGGGCTGTTTTTGACAATGAGAAGATCCAATGAGAGGAGGAACAAACTTACAGAGACCTAGAAGAACCAACGGGTTAGGGGAAGAGCAAGAGGTTCCCTTTGGGATATAGGTTGAAAAGTCATGGTGGGGAAGTGAGTCTGGGTCAGAGCAAGGAGGGCCCTGAATGGCCAGTCTAACTTATAGTCCATTTGACAGGGAGGAAGGGACCCAAAGGTCACACGGAGCAGGGCCCTGGCATTCAGGGAGGTGCCCAGAGGAGGGCCCAGGGCTGAGACCCTGAACTTACTCGGTGACCCAAGTGAGGGGACTGATTCAGGAGACACTGCCTGGTGTTTTGTCTAGAATGCCCTTTGGTTACCATTCACATCCAGAACCTGAAAGCTGTCTGAGTGACAGAGTCAAAGGGATAGCCATCTTCCAAGCTGTCACTTGAAATCTGTACTTCAAACACATCAAACACAACACAAACAAGATGTCCTCTCAGGTATATATGTGGTCAGCCAAGGATGACCTGGCACCCCGTCACCATTGTCCTGTTCTTCCCCCCTAGAACAACCCCAGCAATAAACTGGTGAGCACAAGCAACACTGTCACGGCTGCCCACATCAAGAAGTTCACGTTCGTGTGCATGGCCCTGTCACTAACGGTAAGGAGAGAGACCGCCCCCTCCCCCTGTCCCCTTCCTTCTTTTCTTAAGGAGAAATAGTTACATTCAAGGGAGATGTCGTGTATTCCATAACGTGATGTTATGCTAGATGAATTAACAACCTCTTCAAAACATTTTCATCCCAAAATATGAGTGATTGTTCTTTGAGGAAATCCTTGAATTCAGGAACAAACGGTCATCTTCTGGCGCGTCTTGGGACTTCTTACATGCTGGAGAAAGACAGGGTTTTCCCTTTCATTTTAATCATACTCTCATCTTGAGGAATAACTTCCAGCCCATTTTTGAACATGCAGAGTCAACCATCCCTTTTCCAAATTTAATTGGTGCTATTTTGGTTTCCCCAGTAAAAGTTCCTTTCCTAATTACATCTATGCTGATGTACCCTACTTATTTATTCACCATTCAACACGTGTTGATGGAGCCCCGACTGCCTTCCAAGCCCTGTGCCGTCTTCCCAGCGACAACTGTGAACAGGTGTGGGTCACACCACCCCACCGGTGGAGCCAGTCAGTGACTCTCCGCAGCCTTAAATAAATAGCACACATCCCTCCTACATCAAACCCCATGACAACTCACATGTAGAAGATAATGTTCAAACACTGGGAGACCAGCCTATGAACCCAAGGGTCGCTGGTTCGATCCCCAGCCAGGGCACATAACCAGGTTGCAAGCCAGGTCTCCAGCCAGGTCCCCAGCTGGAGGCAGCTGAGAGACAACCATACATTGATGTTTCTCTCCCCTTCTTCTTCCCTTCCTTCCCCTCTCTCTAAAAATAATGAATAATATCTTTCTGAAAAATAGAAGAAGGAAAAAAAAAAAAAAGCAGAGAGAAAATACTTCCACATGCTATAATCCAAAGTACATGGTATATAACATAAAGTTGTTTATAAAACTTATCAGCGGTAGCAAATAAATAAATAAATAATAACATTTATAAACATGTAAGCTGTGTCCTTTGGATGAAGATGAGAAGATCAAAAGATAGGTCTTTTGAACCCTGTTCAGTTTTCCTTCGCTGTGGTGGTCCACACTTCCTGTTAAGTCCTGTAGAAATTCTCTGATTATTTAGTGCAATATAAGTATCTTCCCGAAATGCCTGTGTCTGTGCAGTTCTCATCCTAAGTGACCAAAGCGGGACCTAAGGAAGCAAAGGGTGTTGGCTTCCGCTGGTGGCAGGGACATAGTAGCTGTTGTCCTTCTTACCATCACTAGAACGATTTAGCTTGATGAATCCTGGTAGTGGTCCTTTCAAATCAAGCCCTACATATGTTTGAAACCTTTAGCGGGTATTTTTTTTCAAAGTCCACAGCTTAATATTGGATCCATTGATCCAACACCTGAATAGATGGTAACAAGGGAATCAAGAGACAAAGAGCCCATCAGATAACACCTCTGACCACGGAGTCATGACCTTTGTCCCCAGTTACACATCACTGCGACCCAGCCCCTCCCGCCTGGGTGTCTCTCGGGAAACTGGGTGATGGAGTGTTAGAAATAGACGCCAGTGCCACCTGACCAGGGGGATTTCCGGTGGCATGCCTGCTGACATCAGGCCAGGTTACCTCATGCAGCCTGGCCCCCCATTTGCAGTAGTGCTCACTGTGGTACACAGGTGTTTTCATAATTCCCTAAAATCTTAGCAAAACATTGAACAGCCTTGAATTTGTTTAAGAGTATTTTAGGGAAAACAGGGAAGGTGCTTGTTTCAGGAACAGACCCCAGCTTTCACTGTTGACACTGTGTTAACGCCGGGGCACGCTTCGTTTCCAGGGAGCAGTTCAGGCTCCAAGTACTTCACCTAGTTGTGCTTTTCCCTCCCCAGCTTGTCCAAAAACCTGGCTCCCTTCTGCAGTTGCCCCCTGCAGCCATGTAAGTGGCGTCTGTTTTGGCCCAAAATTATAAAAGCTACATCGCTTCTGTTTAACAGGCCCGTATACACCTGCATTCTATAAAGAACGCATGGAAAGCACCACCTGGACAGGTTAGAGAACCTCAGGGAAGATGCTGTTCTTCCCCAGGGACCCCGCATGTGCAGAGGGCCACCAGTCCCCTGTCCCACACCCACACGTGCAAGGTGCCGCCGGACCCTGGTGTCATCCCTGCACATGCAGAATGCTACAGAGATGTGGTTCCCAGGCTGTACCCCGAGGCTGTCCGTGCAAGAGCAGGTTTATCGGGGGACAGCAGGCAATCATAAACTGCTGTGCCAGGAAAATGGAAAAGTCGCTCAATGGCGATTAACTCCTAGACACCTAGGAATTTATTTTATGACTTTCTATGGCTTTTTTTAAAATCATTTTTATTAGTCTCAGCTTATAGACAGAACCAGTGTGGGGAGCCCTTTTCTTCTTGTACCCAGTGGGTGCATTTCCAGTGGGAAGCACTCAGGCCTCAGCTGCATCAGATGCATAATCGAGACCCTCCTGACAATAATCACAATGAGACGTAGGGACCAAACCAGGCTGTATGCTCCGGCTGTCCGGGTTTCCAATTTCAGCACCTGCTCACACATCCCCAGGTGCGCTGGGCTCTGAACCTGAGCACATGTCCAGCGGCCCGAAATTCTCAGTGTCCTATTGATTTATATGATTCAGCATGTGGGAAGATAGCAATGCCCAAGTCAGACATCTCAAAATATTTTTTTGTAAATTATCTCAGAATATATCAAGAAACACCCAATAGCAGTATGTGAAATGAGCATGGAAGGACATAAAACACCTAACTAGCATGCTGAATGGTCATTTTGTATGTTTAAGGAAGCCAGAAACCATTCCTCCCAGGAACAAAAGAAAACAATGAAAAAGCCTCTGGTCCCAGGGAAGTATTTTCCTGGCTTGCCTCTCCCAGCACTTAGCTGTCACTTCCGCCTGCAGACAAACTACAAAAGTGACCTGGACAGTTGTCACTTTTGGCTGACTGATATATGGCCTTTGCTGAATACATTCTTTATTTTTATCTTAATGAGTTTATTGCTGCATTTGCAGCGCTGGGTCAGAGGGCCCTTGTTCAGGCACATTGAAGTCAATACCTCCACTTGTGCCCTGAGGTTATTCTTGGGGTCTTTTCAGACCTTCTGAGGCCAGAGCCAAGCTTTAAGAACAACACTGTGATACTGATGGGGAAAAAACCCCACATGTGGCAAACAATTGTGCCTTGAAAACCCACTCACCCTTAATCAGGTGCCGGGAGGTTTTCAGGGGCTTGTCTCTGGTCCTCCCTGGGAGGTGGCACTTAACCATGTGGTTTGAAGAATGAATTGTGAATTAGCCCTCACCCAAAAAAAAAAAGAAAGGAGTTTCTAGAAAGCCGTGATGCACACGGCCGGAGCCAGTGCCTCGGAATTGATGAGTCCTGATGCCCTCAATGTCCCTGAGGCTCCTGTGGCACTGGACTGCCTTCCTTTATTTTACAGGGTGGAGAAGAGAGATTTAGCTCAATGTTGAATTCAGGGCCATGTAGTGCGGTGGATATAGATGTGGGCCTTCAAGCCCCAGGGCCTGGGTTCAAGTCCCAACTCCACCACTCGCCATCGGGGTGGGTTTAAATTAACACTGTCAACCTCAGCTTCCCTAGCTACCACACGAGCACCATCATAACACCCACCCTTTAAGACTCCTTAATGGATTAATAGCTTGCAGAACACTTGCGGGGTGCGAGCAAAGAAGGCCAGCTATCATTGTCCGTAGCTCCCAGGCTCATGGGATTCCCACTGAGAGTAAAAAGGCTGTATCTGTAAATACACAGCTCTTGGTATCATTGATGCCAGTGAATAATTTTAGGAATATTTCAAATTGTATATGTAATACCCTTCCATTATTTTGTGGTGTTTTGTTTTTTTTTAATCAGCCTCTTGATAGAGTCACACCTCCCTTCCACAGGTGGACCTCATGCATGCACGAGACGCGTGCACCCGTTTTGCTCCCTGAGATGTGGGAAACCTCTGTTTGTGCCCCACCCCCCATCGCAGGTGGAGACGGTGCCCACTCCCAGCTCTTGCTCATTTGAAAAGTCAGTTCCCCAGTAGTTGCAGTGAGCCTAGAAAGAGAGAAAATGATATATTTAGGTTTCTGGCCTAGATGTCCTATAGGTCTGTACTCACCAACCAAATGTTAGAGACGCCAGCAAGGACAGATTTTAAGCCACACGTGCACTTTGCCAAAATTATGAAAAAGCCTGGACAGCCCGTGGAAGAGACACTTTCAATGGGATAGAGGATGCGTAGGGAATCTCTGTTTACAGGCACAGCTGCCCAGAGAATGAACACGAACATACTTATTCCTGCAGTCGGTCTCCGTGAGCTGGCGCTTACAGGCTGGGTTTCCTTCTTCTTTCTTTTTCTTTCTTTTTTTTTTAAAGATTTTATTTTTATAATTATTTTTAGAGAGAGGAGAAGGGAGGGACTCACCTGATGGAGCAGGCTGTGTCTCAGACCACCCCAGTGAAAGAAACCCACAGGCTCCTTTCTTACGGAATTTACAGTCAGAAGACCGGCAACAAATGTGCACGGTGGAGCCGAGTAGTGTATTAGTTTTCTGTAGCTGCTGTAACAAATCACCGCAACGCTGATGGCGTAAAACAACAGAAATTCATCCTCCCACAGTCCTGGAGGCCAGAAGTCACAGTTCAATTCTCTGGGCTGAAATTGAGGTGTCCACAAGGCATGCCCCGTCCAGCAGCGTTTAGAGAAGACTCTGTTCCGCGCCTCCAGCTCCTGGTGGCTGACGGCATTCCCTGGCCGTGTAACTCCAGTTTGTGTCTCCGTCTTCATGTTGCCTCTCCTCTGCTTCTGCATCACATCTGCCTCTGCCTGGCTCTTATAGGGATATTTGTCATGGTATTTTGGGCCCACCAAGACCATCCCAGCTCATCTTTTTACCATAAAAAATAATGAGTACTTGTTCTGGCACTTATGGGTTGGGTTTTTTTCTTCTTTCTTTTTTTTTTTTTAAGATTTTGTTTTTTTAATTATTTTTAGAGAGAGGAGAAGGGAGGGAGGAAGAGAGTAGGAGAAGCATCAATGTATATGGTTGCCTTTTGCGTGCCTCCAGCTGGGGACCTGGCTGGAGACCTAGCTTGCAACCTAGGCACGTGCCCTGACTGGGAATCAATCCGGTGATCCTTTGGTTCACAGGCCGGCACCCTCAATCCACTGAGCCACATCCTTCTTTTTTCTGATGATTCCTTCACAGCTTCCCTGGTGGAAGGTCCCAGTTCCTCCCTGTGCATGAGCCTCAAGCTCTGCCCTGATACTTCCCTCCTGACACCCTCCCTCTGCAGGGCCAGGGTGAGGACGTGATCACTCTATCACACATGAGTGGCCCCCTCCTCCTAAACCGTCAGACCGGGTCCACTGGGGGTGTTCTCTTGGCCCCAGCTTGCTCTGATGAGCCCTGTCCCGGAGGGGTCAGGTTGGAAGTCAACTTCAGACCTAGAATGGTGACAAATCAGGTTGTGTCCCAACACCATGCCTGCCGGAGCCCTCGAGGCCAGGAGGACCAACAGGTGTCATCACGGCAGACCACTGTGGAATTCAAGGTGAAGATATTTAGTCTTTAAAACATCTTAGTCCCAAAGCTTCAGAATTCTAGACTTCTCAGGCACCTGCCAGCAGGGCAGGAAAGCAAAAAGCAGCATGTCAAAGAGGGAAGCTGACAGAAAGATCTGTGCTGCCAGGTTACTTCTCTGAGATGCACTGAGATTACAGTGAAGCCCAGCTTATCTCAAAGGACTCGGAAGCATAGCCCACAGACGCAGACAACAGTGTGACAAAGGCCAGGGGTGGGGGCAGGGCCTGGCTGGAGGTGGGCCAAGGGGTTATCTGTAATAGTGTCAACAATAACAGAAACACGGTTTCTGCCCTTCACACTAGCAGGTGGTGTAGCCTCACTTTCCTGTTGCTGACCTGACCCACAAGCTGTCACTCAGCCATCAGGGCAGGGACCTGTGGTGCCATGCTGACCCTCCTGTGTCTCCAACAAGAATGGCTTGTTTGAGGCTGTGTTTCTGCTGGGCAACCACACATACACATACACACGCGCACACACGCACGCACACACACGCATGCATGCACACATGGTGCCCGGAGACTGCCTTCTTGTTGTTCACATTATCCAGAAGAAAATGATTGTTGTTCATGGGGGAGGACAGAAAGGACCAAAGGTAAAATAAACTGAATTGAAAATTTTCTCATCCGGTGCTCCTGAGAGTGTAGTGTGTACCAGTGAGCCCCTTGGGCACCTTAGGCATCCCAGAAATATGGAGGAGCAAGGCTTCTGAGTCCCCAAGGCCAGAGTTGAAGTCCTGGCCCCTCCTTTACCAATGGGGTGACCTGGAGCAAGTCACACAGCCCTTGTAGGCCCTGGTGTCCTCCTTGTTAAGGAGCAAACAACACTGCCACTCTCCTAAGACTTTTATAGTCGTTAAATGAAATAACCTATGGGGAGCTCTTGGTGTCCCTAGTTGACAAGAGTTAGTTCCTTCCCACTGACCCCCGGCCCCTGCTTCACCCTTGTCTGAAGCTTCAGTAGTCCAGCATTCACTTTGTAAGTCACCGTGTATTGCAGATTTGAGGGGGTGACTAGTTGGTCCAGGGGGACTCCAAGGAGATTGAAGCAATGAATATTGATCCCCAAAACCCTACCTAAACCCTCAGGATAAAATGATAATCCAAATCCACAGTGCATTCTTAAAACAATTAGCAACATGAAAGAGTACATCCTCATGTTCCGAGTAGTTTCCAATTAAAAAAAAAAACAACAACAACAACGTTTTATTGTGGTAAAATATGCCTCACATAATATTTCGCATCTGAACAATTTCTAAGCGTAGTGGACAGTGCCCTGCTGCTGCCGCCACATCCCCTCTGCGGAATTCTCGCAATTTGCGAAACTGAAACTCTGTTAGACCCCAGTGAACAATGCCACCCGCAACTCCTGCCCCAGCAAGCTCGTTTGACTGTTGGCAGTCAAGGGAAAGCAAACGCTAAATGGAAACTGGATGGGACCGTTCTAAATATTCTTCAAATCCAAGTAGGAATATGAAAGGAATAAACATTATGCCCCTGAATGGGGTAGGCAGGAGCTTTCCGGCTGGGACGCCCTCTGCAGGCTTGGTGCATGGCGCCCCCTGCTGTTTGAAGGATGGGTTTTTTGTTGTTGTTTTTTGCCTTCCCAAGAATTTAGCATCTTAGGTCAGAAAGGAGCATTGACTGAGGGCTGCCATGAGTGTGTCTGTTGAACAAGTTCATTAAATCTAAAGGATAGTTGAGGTAATTTAGTTTTCATAATCTCTTAAAGTGTCCGATTTTAAAAACTAAATCTGAAAGCGTTAACTTTTTACCCGTAGATGTGTTATAATTGCAGCTGTGTCAACACTGCGAACGTTCGGTGCCGCGTAAACACCTGGTGAAAAGTTTCTCCCAGCTCCCTGGTTTCACCAAAAACCAAGCTCTGTTTCTCTCAGTCTTGGATGGAGTTTTATAAAATGTTTACCTCTCTAGCCTTACATAAAAAGTCCCTTGCATTTCCCCTCTGTATATTTTAATATCTTATTATATAGTGTAATAATAATAATGGTCCTTCCTCAGAAGGGCTTCTCTCCTTTCACCCTCTCCTGTGCTGTCCTGGGTTTTCCTGCCCGCCCCTGGGGCTTTTCACCCAGCTCCCCTTCAGAGGACCGGCCAGCTCTCTAACACAGTAGCCCCGTTCCTCTGCCATTGTTCAGGCTCGCTCCCTGTCACCCTCTGTAATGCTGGTCCCCAGGCAGTGGGCTCTTAGGCCATTTTCGCACGTTATATAGGCTTTAGGCATTGGCGCTGCAGTGAAATGGTTTCTTTCTTTCTTTCTTTCTTTCTTTCTTTCTTTCTTTCTTTCTTTCAAAATTGGGGCTCACCCTCGTTCTAAGAATCATCCTAATGGAATGCTGTGTCATTCCACTGGGGACATGGTCACTTCTAGTGAACTCACTGCTGGCATTCGGAAGGCTCTAAGAAATGACTGCACCTGGTTCAGGTGGCAGTCGGCAAGCGAGAGTGAGAAGTTGTAGAGAGGACAGACCATAGGGTCCCCAGAGGGCAGCCAGTGCTCACTCAGGTCACGTTGATCTCTCTCCATCACTTCCCACGCTGGCCCCTCAGCACACCTGTGAGCGCTCACTGCAGATACCCCTGGATTCCACCATCTGTCCCCTCCTAATGACACAAGGCTGTGTCCCCTGAACTGTACTCTTCTGCCCCAGCCCCCAGAGTCCATTCTCGCACAGCCTGTTCAAAGGACAACCTGAGCACATCTCTCCTCCATCTACCATCTCCTGTGGCTCCCACCTCTCTGGGAGCAAAAGCTAAAGTTATGACCATGACCCACAAAAACCTTAATAAATGTCCCTGCCCCACTCACCCCTGCGTCGGGCCAGTGAGTACAATTCAATGCTGATGGCATTCCTGGGGTCTGCATCAGCTCTCTGAAAACTCAAAAAAGGTAGGCATGTGTATTGTCTGAGTGTCCTTCCTTGTTTGGGTCCTTCCACCCTCCAGTAAATCGAATCAGTGCGCCTTCCACATGGGGTGGTAGGGGACCCAGTGTCTCCAGGTTCTGGTTGTGAACACTCAGCTGTCAGCCCCTCCCTCTGAATCAAGGCTTCTCACATCCCTATCGTAAGCACAGGTTAAATTTGACAGATACCAAGGTCCCTATTTATTTAAAAATGTTTTTCTGGTTAAAAAAAAAAAAAAGGAATGCACGCTGTCTGTGGAAAACAGGGGAAAGTACAAAAAGGACAGATGGCTCCACTGGTAGCGTTTTATGAGGGTCCCAGGAAACATTTTACATTATACCCAGAGTAAGATTGATTGGTCACACTCGAGGTTCCCCTCATGGTAGAATCCTTTGTGCAGCTCACAGGGCCACAGACACGCTGGTGGTCTGGCCATTCTAGATGCCTAAGGAGCTGGCACCAGGAGCTGAATCAGCTTACTCACCCAGCGCACAGTCCAGAGCCGAACCACCTCTTTGTATGTGGTATTGTTGAGGGTTAACCACTGGTTTACCCAGTGGAGACTGAAGCCCGATTAAAGGGCTGTGGAACTGTTCTTTCTAAGTTAAAGCTCCAGATAAAAACAATGCCCAGGGCACGTTATTTTCATTCGGAATAGCGGCTTGTATTTTACTTTTTCTAACTGCAGGGGACAAGACTCTGGCTGGCTTACTACTGATCCTAATTATTCAGGGTAATGGCAATAGCTTGGGGAGTTCTGGAAACCAGAGTTCTTGGTAATGTTCTTTGCAGAATAATGGGGTCCTCAGGACATGCAGAAATGGCTGTGGCTGGGTTGGTGTGTGCTCTGAGTTCAAATGCTGACAGAGATAACTGGCTCCTTCAATCCCAACCCCAAATTCTTGGCAAAGAGACTGGGATGGCCCCAGGGCAGGTCAAAAACTGACTGTGGATGGGGATGCAGGTCTAGGGAAAGATGCCCCTTCTCTGGCTCCAGTCCAGTAGCATGAGACTGCGACTGTGACATCTTAGACCAAGGCTGTTATTTCTTCTGTAAGGCTTAGGCCTTCCTTCATCCTTACTGTGCACTATGATACTATTTGGGGATCTTAATCTATGGTAAACATGGTCGTAACTTTGGGGATTTAGAAATAAAAGGTGAAGTGCTGCCCCCAATGCAATACAACTACATAGACATAAAGCCCGCTTGCAACGGATTGCTTCTAAGGAAGATGTTCAATTGTTCATTGAGCTGTGCACTGGAAATCCGAGCATGGCACATGCACTAACCAGAAACCGCCTGTGAAGGCTGTGAATACAGCCCAATGGGAGTTGGTTTCCAAGGAGGCCTATCCATGCAAGAAGGGAGAATGCCCACGATCATAAAGGCAGGTCTGTCTGGAGTGGACTGTACGAGATGAGGATACGATGAAATCCCAGTGAGTGTTTCACAGGTCACAGTGGAAATGTCATGGCCACTGCCCGGTCCGCAGGAAGAGAATTACAGTCTATCAAGAGCGGTGGGGTCTGTGGCTGGAGGCAGGTGAAAAGCAACCATACATTGATGTTTCACTCTCCCTCTCTGCCTCTCTCCCTTCCCCTCTTTCTAAAAATGATGAAATAAAATCTTTAAAAAAAAAAATTATTAAAAAAAAAAAAAAAATAGCGGTGGGTCTTAGGTCCCCTCCTCCTCCTCCCACTCCTCTTCCTCCTTCTCCGTCACCCCTCGCTCACATTGTACTCTGCTGCGGCTCACCTGTCACAGTGAAGGAACCGACATTCCTCTGTAACTGTGAACTGAACTCCACGGTTTGTTTCCCTAGCCTTTTCCTCACATCCATTTCCTGCCCCAGGTTCCCACCCACGTTACCACCTTGTCTCCTCCGTCCCATGCGCGCGTTTCTCACGCTTCGCTTGTCTTTCAGGCTTTACCAATTTGAAGGAATACCGGCTAAGTATTGGGTAGCATGTGCCTCAGTTTGGGTTTGTCTGAGGTGCTTCTCAGGGTTAGATGGCGCTGTGGGTTTTCGGGAAGAAGATCACCTAAGTTACATGCCAGATTCCTCATATTTTACAAGAGTACATGCTCTCAGCATGACTTACCACCACTGCTGTCCACCTTGGTTGCCTGGCCAAGAGAAACCATGTCCGCCAGGTCTCTCTAAAGGTACCGTTTCCCCCTTCCTATGCTGGCCTCTCCTTGGAAGAGTGGCAATGGTCAGCCCACCCCTCCGGCTGGGAGGTACAGGCATGCTTCACCCCCCTGTGAGGGGAGTGTCTGCATAAATTAGTTGAAATTCCATGCAAGGGATCTCTTCCTATTTATTTATATCAATATTGGCTCATGGGTACTTACTGTATACTGTGGGTCGTAATTCAATACTACGCTGTTTATTTTGTTGCTCGAACAGTGCCAGCTTTGCCCTTTGGGAACGCTTTCTGCTGGCCTCTGTGTTCTTTGACCTACGATTCCAGGCTGATCATCCTGTATATTTCCAGCACTAGTCCTAGAATAAGCCATGTCTCCGCGGAGCCCTGGTTCCTATTGTTGCGGAATAAATAGAAAAACCAAGATCTGAGTTCCAAGTGGGTGGTTCTATTTTGCTGGCTGCTTCCTAATGAGATAATATTGACAGCAAGCACTGCAGCAGAAAACCCAGCCCTGGGCTGCTCCAAGGAACAAATCTCATTCATTGTCAGTAGTTTATTAGGCTTGTGTTCTGGTTTGGAAAAGTAAATGCTGTTAGGCTCTGCAAATATTTGAGGTACACAGCAGATTATGGTCAACTGGGAGGGCATGTTCTAAGTCAATACTGCGCTGGGTGAGCCCATTAGAATAACACTTCTCTGAAATATTCTTTGTTAGGTTTACTTCTAAAGCTGGTTTTCTGAAGCAGACTGGTTATGTTGGGTCTGATTGTTATGCTAGGACTCAATCCTTTTCTTAGGGAAGGCTGATGGGCAGATGGATGTTGCAGCTTTTAACCAGCACCGTACCTGTTTCTATGTCACATGTATTTTTTCCTGGGCATTGGAAGAAAGAGTCAGGTTTTTAGGAACTTACTGGAAGGCAACGAGCATTTTCATACTGGACGCTTGGCCAAGGCAAAGGATGGATTCAGAGACCTCAGAACGAGACAGAAAGGAAACTTCTGTTCAATACATGTGGCATTCATTCCCTGTGACGGCTCAAGCCCCAGACCAGACTGACAGCTTTCTGTCGCATTGTTCTAGAATACCCAGCCTAGGCTCTGGTGTACATGGCTGAGAACTCCGGAGAGGCACGTCAGTGGCGTGTGGCCTTGATAGGGACATCCAGCGTGTGCTTGGCACAGACAGGTACAGAGGTCGAGCGGAGTGGTTCAGTAGGGCCCAGGTAAATCACACTGTGAAATTTTAGAAATGCGTGGTCAAAGCCACCCTGGAGAGAAGGTCTCTTCGGGACCCATCAAACCTACCATTTTGTTTTCAAGGGGCCAGACCTGCAGTCACTGGCCCGGATTCCTGGATATTTTTGTAACCATCTCAAGTGATTTGGGTGTTGTTGTGTCCTCTAATTGGACTTCCGCCTCCGGAGGTTACGGTGCACGTCCTCTGGGGCCGTAAAACACCCCCGGGCGAGCGTAGCCCTGCGGAGCACCCAGAGAGGAAACTGCCCAGCTACCAACACCTGCTGTCACCGCCCTCTCTGACATGCAGGGACACCCTCCTTTTCCCTTGGTTTGTTGTAACCCAAAAGCCACTTTACACTGTTTTGCAAAGCACAGAGATTGCAACAGGAGACATTATCTCACATTCGGATCGTCGCTGGCTCTGCGAGGCATCCAACATTACAGCGATTGTCTCAGAAGCTCTCATTTTTAGCAGAGTGCGTGTCACTTCAACCACTGGGGAAGGTAGAACAGCACCTTCCTCCTGAGGTGGGTCCTCCTGAGGCACGAATCAAGCTCAGACTTGGGGGAGGGCACTTCTCTTCATCTTCACAGCTTTACTGCTATGGAAAATATTCGCCAGGGAAGTGACTTGTGTGCTCCTGCTTTGCTTGGTGTCATTGTGAAGCTGTCCTAAGAAATCGCCACCATGCCTGGGCGGTAGGTGTGAGCAATGCCACAGCGTTCAAACTGGCAGCTTTGCTGGGAGTTAAAAAAAACAGCAGGGCCACTTGTGCCGGCCACTAGGTAGTAAAGCCTGTGAGCTCCATGCGGCTACATCTAAGGAAGTATGTTTCCCTTTGTGTCAAAGGTGGGCTGTTAAGTATTGGCAGCAGGTGGTCAGGTTTTGAAAACCAATGGGATACTTTTCCCAGATGCTGAAAAATACATGACAGAATAAAAGCTCCATTGCATTTATAAAGTAAAACATGTAATAGATCCTCCCCACTATTTTAAAAAATTTCACCCTGACAGTAAATAAGCCCAGCCTAATTCCATGAAATTTCATTTACCTAAAGCCTAAAGGGTGTTAGGGCCTAAAGTCTCAGTATTCTGTTTTTGACATGACTGTATGTAATTCACTTTATAATGCATTCCCTTTCGATTCAGAGAATAATCGGTCGCTTGCACCTTAGAAAGGGAGAGAATCATTGGATGAGACCGGCATGATTTTAGGTCTCCTTGTCCCTGTCCAAATAAGATTCCTTTTTCGGGAGATGGTTCCATCAGGCCACCACTTCCCCTCTATTCTCCAAAGCTCCTGACTTTTTGGCTATGGTCTCTTGTTCTCTGAACCAGACCTGAAAACGTTTCCAGGCCTATAATTGACCTAAGCATTACTATTTCCTTTTTATTAGCTGTGCTGATTCCATGTGGTTCTGCATACATCGGATGCGTTCGGGTCCCTCTTTGGTACTTGGTGAAAGCTATAAGAATTGCATGAATGGGCGTTTCACCTTGAACCAGCTGAGCTGGTTAGCAGTCTAGTTGGGCCTTCCGTGAAGGCACACTGGCTTCCTGCCGCACTGGCCTGTTACCCACTCCGGTGCATCCACACCTGCCCTACCGACCGGGTCCCTGTGGGGCAGATGCAACAGGTGGGCCAGGGCCTATGTCTTCAGGTAGAACAAAGCAGGCCAACAGCAGTTTGAGGACTGACTGGCACACCAGCCACCTGCTCGGGCGGGATCACCCTGTCCCCGAGCACCTTGGGGTAACAGAATGCCTGACATGCTCATTTCACTGGTTTGTGCCACTTCCTCACTGACTGGTTGATTGTCTTCCCCTCCAGCTCTGTTTTGTGATGTTCTGGACCCCCAACGTGTCCGAGAAGATTTTGATAGACATCATTGGCGTGGACTTCGCCTTTGCAGAACTCTGTGTCATTCCTTTGCGTATCTTCTCCTTCTTCCCGATTCCGGGTAAGGACAAGCCGAGCAAAAGAAAAACTCCTGTTCACCCTCATCCCTGATCTGACCTCCTTTCTTTGATATGTTTGCTCTCATGTCCCAAACCACAATGTAAACGTTCATCGTGGGGTGGATAGATGCAAAAGACATTATCCAGTAGGATGAAAGCTCAAGGAACAAATCAACAGGAGGAATTTGTTTCTTAAAGGGCAGAGGTCGCAAAGACAGTCAACAGGACCAAAAGCAACAGTGTGAGAAATCCAAGGGCTATAGGACCATTCCACATCCTGATTATAGTGGTTATGACATGGATCTAGACCTGTAGTAAAGTTCTGAGAACTATATATTCAAAAGTTGACTTGAGGTATATTAAGAAGTAGAGTGAGGGGAAAAAGTAGACTGTAAAATCTGGAGAGGTATAAAGAAAGCAAGGGACTGCTGGAGATAATTTAGGGGCCAGTGTTGAGGCCACATGGGATGTGGCCCAAAAGGGAAAACCCATAGCTGAAACAGAAGCCGGGGGGAACATTCCCAACCAGTGGACTAGCATGAGTTACGCCGTGAAGAATGAGGCAGTTCTTTATGAACTGAGAAAAGCGGGTTGCAGAGTGGTTGATTGGTATGTCACCTTTTCTATGACTAATGTATCACACATATATGTATGCCTGTATATACTATGTTTAGGGTAAGTGCTTGCATGTCTACAATTCTAGAAGCGACTCACCAAAATGCCAATGGTGGTTGCCTCTGGCAAGCAGAGCGAGGGCCCTGGGGAATCAGACTGGGAAGGAGACCTTTGTACTATATTCCCTTTTAGTACCGAATGTATGTTACTACCTGTGAAAATTTTTATTGCCCCAAAATCCCACCTAAATCATTGGGCTGAGAAGCCAAAATCCAGAGAGCCACCATGAGGTGAAGAAATGGGCCCTGGAGCTGGCTGAGGCCAGAAGCAGTGGTGCGCCTGTGCTGTCCCTGAGTCGGCCACAAGCTGCCCCTGCTCTTAGAGACCAAATATTCCTGGAGGCTGGGGCTCTCCGTGTCCGGTTGTCAGCTGCGGCAGAAATGAAGGAACGGAAGATCAGGGCAGAAGAGAGACAGGGCACGGAGGCACCAAGCTCAGAAGGTGATGCCGCCTAGAGGCAGCTGCCGCAATGGCATGAAGGTACAGCCCTGCCGCTAGGCACAGCGGGAGGTCCAAAGGAGCTCCAGCTAGACTGGGGTGGAACTTCCCATTATCAACTCTGGCCTAGACGTCCTCACTCATCACGCGAAGGGCCTGCAGACAGCCACCAGCTTCCTGGGTTTAGGCCAACTGGATTACTGTTCCACCTGTGCGTCCTCACCTTTGCCCTCGGCCAGAGCCAAGCGTGTGTCTGTGCCACTTACATACACGTCTCCACCCTGGGGCCAGCACTCCAGGAAGACAGCAGATCTTTCCCCAGTGTCCTGGGGACACTCGTTTTCACCCCCGGAGCACCTCCTTCCCCCTTCACAAGGCCTTTGCCACCCCACCTGGGGAAAGAACGAGGCCTCGCACTTTTTGAAACCCCCTCCCATTTCAGCTCAGATGTGAACAGGCAAGGCACTTCTTGCTGATAACCCTGTCTGTTGCCTCAAAGACTAAAGTCAGGTGGTCCGCGCCTACGGCCAGGGCCCCTCCACAGCCCTCAGGCTGGGCCCTGCCCTCCCGCAGCTCACGGCTGGACTGGAGGCGGTCGAGACCTCCGGCAAACAGCCACCTGTCAGGATGAGGGGAACCGTGAGGGGAGGAGAAAGGGAGGCGGCCCAGGTCCGAGTGGCCAGGGGTGGCTGGCAGGAAATAGGGAGTGGACAAGCACAGCCCCCTCCATCCCTGACTCTTTTGTTGCCATGCTACTCGACCCTCACCTTGGGCAGGAAAGCCTGGGCTGCTGATCCAGCTTCTCTCTTGGCTCAGTGTCCGTGTCATCCACCATCAAGTTCTTTCCTCTTGAGTTTTCTCTTCTAGAGAGCAAGGGTCAGAGCTTGAGGCTGCGGATAGGGTGGGGCAAGGTTGGGGGAGGCAGGAGTGGGCAGGACCTTCCCAGCAGCAGGCGCGGTCCCCCTGGGAGGTGGCGGTCACCCTGGAGGGAGGTGCCTCCTGCAGCCTGCTTGCTGTCCGGACGCTAAGGGCTAGGACGAGGCAGGAGCCCAGGCAGGAGTGGGCTGCACCCAGCCCAGAAGCAGGATCAGGAGCCTGGCCGAAAGGTACGGTGATGCCCAGGCAGCAGCAGCGAGGCCTGGGTCCCAGAGGTGCTGCCCAGAGGCTGGAAGCTAAAGGCTGCACAACCCAGAGCATCCCTGACAAGTCCTTTGCTCTCCCTTCAGTCACCGTGAGGGCCCATTTCACCGGGTGGCTGATGACACTGAAGAAGACCTTTGTCCTGGCCCCCAGCTCCGTGCTGCGGATCGTTGTCCTCATCACCAGCCTTGTGGTCCTGCCCTACCTGGGGTAAGCCTCCGGGGGGGGTTGGGGCTGTGGGTCCTTCCTCGCCTTCAGTACCCTGTGGAGAGGTTTATGTCTACTTTTTCATGTGAAATCCCCAAGCATCTCTAGAAGCAAAAAATCAGAGTCATGTCGAATACTCTGCCCGGACAGTAGGTGAGAGGCCGTCAAGATCCATTCTAGAAAAGGACTTCCAAGGTCAGACCTATACACACTGTTCATTGAGCGCCTACCACACGCCCTAGTCTTTTGGGGCAGGGGTGTATTTACTCAGTCCCTCAACCTTGGAAACCCACACTGCGCAGAGAGGAGGGACAAGAGGTGCTGCTGGCTCACACGTGATGGGGACGCAGCCTGGACACCAGCAGACGCTGAGCTGGGACCTGGAGGGAGCGTGGGAGGTGGCCCTGCCTGGAGCTGCAGGTCCCTGCCCCTTGCAGCCCCTGTGTGAGGGGCAGGTCTTGAGTGAGACTGTCTGATGCTTCTGTTTCCACACCTTTCTTGGATTTTGACTCCACGCGTGCCTCCACACAGCTTTAACTAACAAATTAATGGCCTTTGCATTCTCATCCCCAGGGTCCATGGAGCCACCCTGGGCGTGGGCTCCCTCCTCGCAGGGTTTGTGGGAGAATCCACCATGGTCGCCATAGCTGCTTGCTACGTCTATCGGAAACAGGTGAGACGTGGTGACAGTCACGCACCTGTGTGGCTGGGAAGCCTCCTCCCCGGTGTAGGAAGACTCGGGTGGCTCCCTGAGGGCCAGCGGTGGTGGTGACACCTCACATTCATCCCCTACTCCAGCTGGGCCCGCACTACTCACCAGGACTTCAGGGCCCCCTGCACGTGAGCAACCCTCACAGCAGAGTGGCTCGGCCCTCTGTCGGTAATAACAAGGGGGTACCTACCTTCTTATGTTGCCATGGAGGTCATGCCTCACACCTGGCCTGGCTTCAGAAGGCAGTCGTACTTCTCAGGAGCAGCACCTCAAACACATGGGTCCTGCATTCTGCTGTTCTGCATTCTGCCTCTAGAGAATTAAAAAATGTAGAAGTGAAGTGATGGGTGTGACCATGCAAGAAAATCCTGAAAAGGTGATTCCCTGGCGGCCACGTGCCCTGAGTGTGTAAGTCCCTATAAGGTCAGACTTGATCACGCAGGAACGGCCCGTCTAGAAAATGTGGGGTGACCGGGTTGCCCCCTCCCATTCTTTGCCCCTACAGATCCTTCCCTCTTCAACCCAGCTCCCACCCCACCACAGGAAGTCCTTTCCAAACCCCACCACATGCCTGCATGTGTGTGCTCACAGTATTTACGTTAGCACATAAGTAGTTTAGTCTGCAGCAGTATCTAATTATTCAGGAGTATTTGTCTTTCTAAGATTATGAATAATCAGGGAGCAGGCGCCCCATCTTACATTATTCATTCAACAGAGAAGGGACGAGATTAACCAGGGAGTGAATGGAGGTGGAGAAGAGAAGGGGTCCAGGGGTATACCTCTGGGGGACACCACTGTGGGCCCCCCCAGCCATGGCAGCCAGGTGGTGACAGCTGAAATTGGCGGAGATTTGGACCTAACCAAGGTTGGTGTTTTGCCTGGCAAATATGATTAAAAATCAGAGGGGCAAGGAGATGATTACAATTGCTGAGCATTTCATTCAAGGTGGCGAAAGAGGGGAGATGGGGCCAGAAGGTCTGTGGGTTGTGGGGCAGAGTCCTGGGGGAAGGGGCCAGACAGCGGTGGCAGGTGGAGAATGGTGTCCCTGAAGTTGGCCTGTGGGTGGTGCTGAAGGTGTTGGTAGGGACAAGCTCTGCAGTGAGCTCGTGAGCAGCGGAGGGGGCGCTGCGGAACCTGATCCCCCAGGAAGAAAGGTCAGAGTGTCAAGAGGATGATGGTTCCTGCAAGGCGGGCCGTGGCAGTGCAGCCCCCTGGCATGCGGACAGGCCCTGAGCAGGTTGGGAGAGAACACCAGCAAACCTGGGGCTGGTGCAGACAGAGGAACAGGCCCGTAACATCAGGAGCTGTTTCTTGGGTAAAGGGGTCTGCCTGGCCGTAAGAGCGAGGGTGGGGGAGCACAGCCCGCATTGGAAAGGGCGGTGGGGCAGCGGTGTCCTGGGGCAGGGGCAGGTTTCCGAAGCTGAGGGCGCATTCCAGAGCACACGGGGCTCAGTCGCTGGGACGGGATACCCCGAGGGCCTAGCGCAGTGCCAGGCACACAGACAGCGCCCAAGTCACCAAACGGAAAGGCAGAAGCTGAGCTAAGGTCACCCCAGCCATTAACCAGATCCAAGCCTGAGACCCTGGCAACCGCGCCCCTGCTCTCGGCTCTATGACGTGTCCCTGTCACCGCCCACACTTATGTTTCTTCTTTGGTCTAGAAAAAGACGGAGAATGAGTCGGCAGTGGATGGGGAGGACTCGGCCATGACAGACATGCCTCCCGCAGAGGAGGGGACAGACGTCGTGGAAATGAGAGAGGAGAACGAATAAGGCACGAGGCACGCGGCGCTGCAGGGTCTGTCGAGGTGACACTTCAGCATCATCTCCTCTCCCACTGAGTTTTGTTCCGTTCCGGTTCGGTTTTGATTTTGCTAACGAAGGAGGCCTCGATTGAAAGGTTTCGCGTCCGTTCTCCGGCATACTGGGTATGCTTGCACGCAGGCAGGGACCTGGGGAATGGGCTTCGCCGTTGCTTTGTAAAAACCAACAAAATAGTTGACTCCATGCCCCTGCTTCGTGAAAGCCCAAAAGACTAGCTGCCTCGTAGTCCGAGCTGTCTCCCCCTCCCTCGGACAGTCTCCACTCGGAACCAAAGGACCTTGGCTCTGCCATCAGGACGCTCGCGGCCACCACCGCCCAGCAGGCCCCATACGGAGCCCTGCCCCTGTGCCACCTCTTAAGAATCATCAGGTTACAACTGGGCTCTCTGTGATCAGCGTCACAGTCACATGGCTGCGCAAAGAGAGGCAACCCGGGTGGCCTGCCACCACGGTCATCGACTGTCCGCTGCGCACGTGCAGAGGATCCGCCTTGCAGGGGCCGCCCGCCGAAGAGCAGGTGTGAGCGCGCTGGGCCGGCGGATGGACATCACCCCCTGTAGGGAAGGTTGAGATGCCCCAGGAGCAGCCACCTGACAGCATCGGACGCTCGCATTTCTCCCCGGGCCTTCCCCCGGACGTGCGTGAGCGTCCACGCTGTGCCCCAGCCTTCCGTGTACATACCCTGCACACACCCTGCACACGCAGACATCCCAAAAGCGCATCTCCGACTTCCAGCCTCCTTCCGCATGGCTTCCCCTGAAGGCTTGCTCTTCGCTCACCTTCCTGAAGATGGCACTACAGCAAGGGAAAGGGAGCATCCTAACTCCTACCGTTTTAGTTTTCACAGTGAACTGAAGCTTTAAGTCATAATCTCCTTCTAACGCCAGGTTGCCGTATTGTAACTTTTGAAGTAGATGTATTACCTGGGTCAGCCATTCTTAGTCATAACCATGCGGTACAGGTAATGCCACACATACTCCCCCTCTCACGCCACAAGATAAAGCAAGACATTTTATAAACAATATCAAAGTCACTATGTGATACCCCCTGAGATGACACATTTGAAATCCATTTAGTGCAGTATATTTTTCTAAGTTTTGGAAAGCGGGTTTTTTCTTTGAAAAAAAAAAAAAAAAATACGGACACAGCTCAGTAAATTCTTGATTTCATCAAAATTCCGAGACTGAAAGAACCTAGACACAAAAATATTTTAAAGATATAAATAGATACTGTATATGTTATGTAATTTATTTTAGGCTATAATACATTTCCTATTTTCGCATTTGCAATAAAATGTCTCTAATACAATACGGCGATTGCTTGTGTGTCAACATACCTGCAGTTGAAACGTATTGTGTCCATGAACGTTGTCTCTTACTTGTAGCAGTTTTACAAAGCCTGTCATTTGTACATAAATACAAGGATCGGTAAATAACAAGAGAGCTATTTGTTATTATGGGCAATGGGTATAAATGAGTCAGCTGGCGTGGGAATAGATGCTTGGAAGGGCCCAAAAAAGACTAAAGAAAAAGGCAAGGCTCTCGTATTTACTGTTTTCAGTGCTGTTATTCCTCATGGAAAAAGGAATGTAAGAGTCAGCCATGAACCACCGGGTTGCATTCACATTTCTGGACACCTAGTGACCCTCAGGGATGCCCACCGCTAGGACAAATACTCCATAGGTATGAGTGCTGAAAATTAGGATGCATAGCTTTGGGCTGGTTTCAGGGTGTACCTGAAACGATAGGACAAAATCAGATTGTATCAGGTATTTTTTTTTTTAAGTACATGGCTAAAAAAATCAAACAGCAGGGTTTTTTGTTTTGTTTTGTTTTTACGTGGGTGACTATTTCATGCTGTGGGGTTCGAGTTTAACAAATAAATTGATAAAGCTGATTGTTTAGCTCTAAATCAGGGAAAGAGCAACTAGAGACGCCATTGGCAAGTAGAACATGTCATGATAGCCTTAAACTCCCCTTGAGTGACAGATTCACAAACTACAGTATTTTGGTAGAATTTTGGAGACACAGGAAGCAACCCCCAGACCCAGACTGCGATGAAGGAACTGTGATTGTGAAGGGCGCGTGTCCAACACCTTAGGCCTGGCTAACACACACCTTCACTTCTAACACAAAGCCTGTGAGGGGCAGGTTCTTCTGCATCTGTTCTGACCGCCATGCCCAGGAAAAGGAGTCAAACCAGAGAGGCGGGGGGTGCTTCTTCCCACTTTCCAGAGTAAGGAGGGGGGTCACTCTTTTGACTTTGCTGACCAAAACACATTCCCCAACCAGGTTTTTTGTTTGTTTTAATTGCACGTCACTCAGCTAATAGGTATATTAGAAGAGCATGATGCCCACGGGGCGGCTTATCAAGGACCATGAAAAAAACAGGTGTGATTTTCTCAATGTTGAGTGATTGCTTGAGACAAATAGAATCTAAAACTATAGTGGCATCAGGGCATTTTTTGTTTAAATGCTGAGAAGTAAGTTTGGGCAGTCCAGAGCAATCTTTCTGGAGGGAGGGAGGGTTTTGTCTGCACAAGCCCAGGTCACAGCGGTTCCTTCGGGGCCGCCCTGCTCCTTTGGGAGGCACATGTGAGATTATTCTAAGCACATAACCTTGTGTGCTCGGCCCCCAGTTAGCGGGATCTCCGGGGCTCTGGCCATCAGAGACACCCAAGAATTGAGCAGAAAGAACCAGGCAAGACTTGCTCCCGGAGAGTCTTCACAGGGCTGAGCCTGCTGGGCACGTGGCTTACGGCGCTGTGAGAAGTCTGAGCCTTAGCGGAACCCGTCACCTGTTCGGAATTACCTCGTGTGGGCACAGAAAGCCTTTAGCTTCGTCTTTGCGAAAAGGCCAGTGCGCCCCCTTGCGGCCTGCGTTGGGCTCATCTCGTACCAAAGTTTGGCTTTGGAAATGTCCCCAGATGACCGACACCTTCAGAATCAGAAGCTTGTAGAGTTGGTCAGGATATATTGGACAGGGCCGGGTCATGTTTATCGCCAGTGCACTTTTTCACTCCTTGGACCTCCCGATAAAGTAGACGAGGGAGGGGCGGGGCGGTGAGGACGGCTGGGTCTCCACCATAGTCCAGCTCCCTCCGCAGATCATTCTCCGGCGCCCGGGTGCCTCCCAGGCAGGGGCCAGCCCTGTGAGCCTCCCTAACAGCCTTTAATAGATACTGATCCGGGTTGAGATAGTCATTTCACCCCCAAATCTCAGAAAAGTTACAGGTCCCCTCCCCTCCTGGTCATTCTTCACTTGGGCTCTTTTCTATGGGGAGGAAGGGAGGGAAGGAGGGTAGCTTTCCGTGTACCCTTAATTTCTAGAGACATGATGATTTGAAGGCTCAGCAGTTCTCTGAGTGGATTTTTTTATTTTTTTACACCAAGCTGAAGTGGGAGAATGAGAACCTATGTTGAGAAAATAGGAAGTATGTATCCTGTGGTAATGAAACTACATGACCCTGAGAAGGATTTGTTTTTACATTTAAAAGTCTTTCTACTCCAGTAACTAAGCGGACCGGTGCCCAGGACACCATGTGCTGGTGGGGCCAAGCCGGCTTTGTTTCTGGCCACTCACTTTGCAGGTGAGCTGACCTCTGAACTTCCGATGAAGTCTCCAAAGTGATGCACAATCCAGAAAAAAAGGGGCCCTTTATGATCCGGGCCCTGCCTTTTACATATTTATTTATTTTTGGGTAACCTAAACTGTGATGGGCAGCGCTTTCCAAGAGGTGGTGATTTGTAAGTATGGAGAGGTCTGCTCTGCGCCTGCAGCGGATCGCCTAAAATTAGCCGCCACCTCCGTGCCCACCTGACTTCTGTAGCCCGCCACCCTCACACGTGAAAAGCATTCGAACTGTAGAAAAGCGTGTTTTTGAGCGATGTGTTTGGTAAACATGCAAGATGCTTCTCTGGGCAGTTGAGTCTATTTCTGTCATTTGCTGCAGCAAAACAGCATGTGATTCGACAGCTGACCTGACCACACATAAAAAAGGATGTAGAGGCAATTTGAGGACAGGCGCACCAAAGCCCTGTCACCTGCCCTGGTAAGGGCTGCATGTCTGTACTTAATGGCACGATGTTCCAAGCGAGAGGAAGTGTATTATGGAATCAAAATAACCCACTTCAAACTCGGAAAAGGGGGGACAAATTATGTAGTTTGCTGTCCATTCTCAAATGGGAGAATGACTTTTGCCAAGTCCAAGTGGTTCCAAAGGAATCTTTTTCTCCCTTCACTTGTAATCAGCCAGGATTGCTACCAGCCTGGGGAAGACAGACCCACTTTGAGAAATAGCTGTCACGTAACATTCAGCACATTTCTTACAGGGTACCTCCTCTTACATTAGGGAACTTCAAGTGCACTTTGCTAACAAAACTTGACATTGGCTTCTACAGTCCAAGTAGAACAAAGCCGCACCAGAGCTAGGAGCCTGTTTTCTTTCACCTGAGACCAGGCCGGTGTACTAGCCTCAGGTGAAAGAATGGGGGAGGTGGAGACAAACCAGCTGAAAACGGTTGCGCTATCCACTATCTGGCTTTGTGCAAATTCAGTGGCCAGTCGAAATTGGTCATTCCTCTAAGATTTAGAGGTAAATATTCCCCAACTGTGAACCAGGGACAAGAAATGGTGCTTTTAGGATTGGGAAACATTACAGCCAGGGTGATTCTGGTCACCTGAAGCGTGGGGCCGTGAACATGGGGGACCCACCGTTTGGATAAACCTGCTGCTGAAGGCGAAGTTCCAACCACCCTGGTCTAACCAAGGAGGTGCAGGGTACGTCTGCACACCGCTCACTCAGACCCGCAGCATGGACCCTGCACCCCGAAGCAGGCCCTTCCCCCAGGGTGCCTCCTCCACAAGACTCCTTGGGTCTATGATCTAAAGTTGGAACGACCAAGGAGCTAGTTGTACAGCTTCAGAAATCCTGACAGAGCCACCTGCAGGAGTCCATTCAGCCGACACTCCTTCATTTAAGGAGCACTTCCATGCTGTAGGCCATGCCTTCCATATCACATGGCCTCCCGGTGATCACGGGCCCAGCAAGGGAGAGACTGGAGCCATTCTTACTCAGGCTTCTTCTAGGGTAGAGCACAGTACAGGATTCTGCAATGGAAAAATAGAATTACCTCATTCTTCATTTCAGATCTGGTCATCAGCCGTGATCTAGATTGTTTTAAAAATAAAGTTCACCCTGGCTGGTAGCACAGCACAGTGGATAAGGCGCCAGCCTGTGAACCCAAAGGTGGCTGGTTCGATTCCCCAGCCAGGGCACATAACCAGGTTGCAAACCAGGTCTTCAGCCAGGTCCATAGCTGGAGGCAGGTGAAAGGCAACCATACATTGATGTTTCTCTCTTTCTCTCCCTCTCTCCCTTCCTCTCTCTCTGGAAATAATAAATAAAATATTTTAAAAAATAAAACTAATAATAATTAAAAAAAATAAAGTTCAGTCTATTGGGAGTTCTACATATGCTTGGCTATTAGTTTACAGGTTTTCCAGCTAAACCACAAAGCTGTGGCTTTAATTTCAATTGTTGAAACCAATCACATTCAAATATTTGTGCAGCCTTTGATTAAAATGGACTGTGGAGGTCAATATAAAAATATGTGTTGCATTGTTTAAATTGCTGTGTGTGTATTTCACAGATGTAAGTTTTTGCATTGTTAAGAGCATTTAAAAATACTTTTCTTTTTAAAATACTTTGGAGGGATTTGTGCTCATCGATTGTTAAGTAGCTTTCGTACTCTAATTTTAGTTTAAGTAAAGCTTCACCAGTTGGCATACAATTGAGATTGCTTTTAACTTCCTTTTCTTAATCTCACCATTAGTCTGTTTACACACCCCAAATCACATAGTGGCTGACTACAATTTACTTTTTTTTTTATCAGTAACAGGAGTTATTAACATTTCACCCTTTGCCTTAGTAACTAAACCTAACTACTGGCATAGTTCTCTAAACTCCTGGCCTTATTGAAATATGACCTATTTCTTCGAATTTTACTCCGTGTTAACATGAATTTCTACTTCCCATAACTACAGTAATATTGAAAGTACTACTTTGGAGCCCAGCTTCTCTACAACTCTTCTAGAAAGGGACACCCAACGTAGACGGGTGTTAGGAAATCATGTTACGTGAAAAGCATGACTCTTTCTTAAAATGTAATGTCTTAACCGCAAGGAATCTTGGCTCTCATTTTTTTGGACCTCCTATAGAAGATTCTATGGAGAAGGTGTGTGAACATCCCTGTGATCGACAAGGAGGTAACCGTTGTCCAACTTGCTTACGATGGCTTGTGTTCTGAGCTGCTTTATTACCTCTTTGAGTTAAAATCCCAGGTCTCAGCCTTAGCTCCACCAGGCTTCCTTTCAACTGCCTCCAGTGCTACCATGATTCTGGATTCTCGGTCATCTTTCTTTCCACCCACGCCTTTTGGGATACAACCGGTCTTCCTGTCCAGCTGCGATGGCAGGCCAAGGAATGTGCTGGCCTTGAATCATGCATCCTCCTCACAGCATGAGACCCCCAGGGCCACCTGCACCCTTCCAACACTCCCCAATGAAGCCCAGATGCATCACCGTATCACCCACCTGGAAATCTACTCCATGACACCCCCACCCCCACCAGCAGGTCCCACTGACTCCGACCTGTTCACCCTCCTAGTATCTCCTACTTCATCGCTTCTCTGCATCCCTTTTAGTCCCACTGGTTCAGCTCAGGGACTTCTGGGGGCTTTGAATCTGAAGTCTAACATAGAAGGAACAAATACTATAATTATCATTGAACTGTACAGTATGCCACACCTTAGTTCTTCCAGCTCATTCAGGTGAAAAAGTTCTCTGGCTCTGGAGGCGGTCGCTGAGGCTGAGCCCTAGCTGTGAGGGCTCTGGTCGCCCTCAGCCCCGGCCCTGTTAGGACAGAAGTTCCCAACTTCATGCAGGATCAGGATGGACTAAAAAGGCACTTTCTCCACCACACCTGGCCTTGGCCTGTCCTAACTCAGCTCTGGTCTGCCTCCCTGCCACCTGCTGCCACTACCCAGATGCCGCGGCCTTCCTGGCCCTGCAACTGCTGCTAAACTTTGTTTAATTGCACCTTCTTTGGAAAAGAAGAGCAATGGCCCCATGCCCGGGCCCCAGGCCTGCTCGCACCTTAGTTGAGAATCCAGTTTTACGCACTCACAGGTGACCCAGCCTGGGCCTGCTTCCCATCCCACATTCCTGAGCTTCAGGCCGGTCACCTCCCAACACCGCAGCCGGGGCCCAGCAAGGCCTTGGCCTTCTGCCCCTCCAGTACACTTTGTCCCCACACTTTCTCCTGAATCTCGTCACCACTCACCCAGAAACCTACTCCATCCCCCGCCCCCTCCTATCTGTCTCTCCTGTCCCTCCCTGTCTCTGATGCTCCAGTGCTCTTGGTCAGCTGGGGCCTCCTCCAGGCTCGCGTCCCCCTGGACTCTGATGCCACTGACACCTCCTGGAATTGCGCTGCGCACAACCTGCACAGCCAGGCCTCGCTGCCCGGCTGCTGCCGGTAGGGCCCCCCCAGACAGGGTGGGCGCCAGGCTGAGCCGGGGCTACAGGGAATAAATGAGCCCAGCCAGAGAGGAGGGGGTGCTAACCCCTGAAGGGAAGCAGCCGCACAGAACGGAGGTCCTGCTGGTTCCCAGCCTCCCACTCCAGGCACCTTAACCCCAGGCCCCTTTCCCGAATCTCCTCCCTGACTCTTCCATTCCTCATCCACCACGAGGGCATAAAAGGCCCCAGGGTAGGTTCAGAAAGAGAGTCTATGGCGCTGGTTTCTCTGCAGAGGAGCCCTCTCCCCCTCAGGGGCAGGTGCACGTGTGTGTATGGCGAGGGTGGAGGTTTCTCGATCCCCTAAGCCTAGTGATGGGGCTTTGCAGACCCTCTGAGAGCTTGAGATGAGCCCTACCTACCATAGCGGCACCGCAGGAGACGGGGCACGGGGGCTGACACGTGCCAAGTCGGACAGAGCCTAAGGTGCTAAGGTCTTGCCCACGAACCAGACCTGGGCCATACAGCTCAGCAGCCTGACTGGGGTGTCTCAGGTCCTGAGCAGGTACCGGGCTCTGAGAAGAAGCTGGGGGTGCCACTGGATTCCTAGGAGCTGTCAAGGCGGAAGTGGTGGGTCAGAGGAGGGAGCTGCAGATGAGGGTCCTTGATGTGGGGGCCGGGGGTCTGCAAAGACCCCTGAAAGAGCCCCAGGCAAGAACGAGAGCATGAGATCTGGTCAGGCCCAGGTTTCAGAGCAGCCGCCAAGAGAGGGCTCTTCACTCCCCTGCCCTCCCTCCTCCTTCCCCCACCCAATCCCAGAGGCCAGACGGGAGTCAGCCATTAGTCACAGCTTCGAGTCCTGTGTGAGAGACTTTACAACTAGAATAGCATTGGGCAACTTAATTATAAGGTCTCTTTATTATCCAAGCGTGCTCAGAGAAGAAATGGACGCCCCTAAGTTGAGTTTTCATCCAAGAGCAGGGGAAACTGAATACGTTTTGAGCTATGGAAAGAAAAATTTTGTGATTCTACCCCTGGAGTCATGCCAGTTCAGCTCAGGAAGGTTGGGCAGGGCAGAGAAGGATCCAGGAGGGACAGGGTGGGGAGGCAGGGCCAGCTCATCCTGGCACCCCGAGTCTGGAACCGGGCTGCTCAGACAGGCATTGTTCGGTGAATGAATGGCGGCATTCACACCTTCCTTGCCTGAGCATGCTTATACCCCACCTGCCTCTCAGCCCTTCCCCTGTAACCTTCTCATCTCCAACTCCCTCTTCTTGATGAAGGTCCCCCCCTCCGTGTCCTAAGATAACCTGAGCCAGTTCTTGTCACTGGCAACCAAAAGGGCTTGACATGGATCTGTGATCACTCCTGTCAGCCTTCCCCTCCAGATGTTCCTGCCCTTCTCTGTATCGTGAAATACAGAGAAAAATCAACAGGATCCCTACATGGGACAGTCTCATTAGAAACTCTAACAGATGGGCAAAGGACATGAGTCAATGGCTCCCAGAAAATGACCCCTCAGTGACTTCGGCAGATGAAAGCAGGCTCAGCCTTGCTCCAGCAAAGGAATACAACTTGCAAGTCTGCTATCAGCACAGCCAAGATGAAAGAGTTGGACGAGGTCAGCATGGGCAAGGGCCTACGGTACGGGCACTCCTGCTCCCTGTGGGAATGCCAATCAATGACATTTCTTCAGAGGAAACTGTGGCAAGGTGTTTTAGCACACTAGAAAAAAAGGTTACTATCATGGGTGAATAACATTAAGAAAGCAATGCAGGGAAGAAATACAAGGAACCAATAAGTATACAAGAAAAATGTTCACCATTACCAGAATCAAAAACCAATTAAAATGAGACTTTCTCTCTCTCCATCTTTTTCTTCCCAAATTGTCAAAGTTGAAAATTAAATGACCCCTACTCTCACCTGGGGACAAGGAAGCAGGCTCTCCCAGTACCTGCTGCTGACAGTGAGATAGATTCCTGCCACTTTCCTGGAGGAGAGCTTGGAAGTCTGTTTCCATGTTAACCATGTTCAACTTACAGATGCATCAAAAGATTCATGAATAGGAAGGCTCATTCTAGCCGTTCATAATTGTGAAAACTGGAAGTACTCAATGGTATTAATTACATACTATTTCTCAGACTTTCTAAAAACCTTTGGCATATTCTTGCTCCTCACCACCTATCCCAACTAGGATGTGATCATGTAAATAAGCTGACAACTACTGTACTATGCTTGCTTTTTATTTCCTCAGCATTCTGACATTCTAAGCAAGGCCAATTCCTTAAAAAGCAGCACATCAGGAGAGCATCTTATCTGCCCTTGACTGCTCACTAGTTCTTGATTTGGGGCAATGGCACTTCCGGAGTCGTCAAAAGGCATTGTCCCAGGTGATTAGACATGTACTAAATTGTCACCGTGAATGTAAAGAAGCAGCACCACTGTCATCAACCCTCACAGCCAGCCTTGAGGGTGGAGGGCGGGGTTGCAGGGCTGTGGACAGTGGCAGGAAAATCCTCACTCAGCTCCAGGGAGCTGTGGCGTTGAGTGTCTCACCCAGAGCTTTCCCAACAAAGGCCAATCTGCTCTGCCTCTCTGGGGCTGTCCTAGGGGCCAGAAGTCTAGAATCGGCCCTCCAGATCTGAGAAGTCAGAAGGTGGATCAGGCCACACATTGAATCCAGACAGGAGGCAGGGGTAGGAGTGGGGTGAGACGCAAAAAGAATGCCCAGGTTGCAAGCAAGACAGGGATGGTAAGAGGAAATGTACCGTATGTTCTCATTTTACACACACGTAACACTGGTTTGCGTTGTTGTTGTTTAGTTGTAATCATATTCCTAAGGACTTCCCTAGGACCCACAGCCTAGATCCACTTCTCCACTTCCTGGGGTGGTAAGAGGCCATGAGAACCGTCAGAAACGCTGCCCTTGGAATTGAGGAGAAACCCTAAATCGGACAAGTGAAGCGGCAAGTCGATTTCTACCTGACACTGAGTTTATTTAACCCATCTGAATGAGGCAGAGGGGGAGGAAGATGGTTGGGGCTGTTTATCACAGGAAGGTCTTTTCCTGCCCGTGACCAAGCACTGCTTTCTGACAGACACCCACTCCCAACCGTGGTTTCTTCAGACGCCCGGCACCATTTTGCAGACTCTCAGACTCAGTGGTTCTTCCACCCACAGGCAGACAGGTCCTCCGCTGGCTCATGCTTCATCCTCCATCCCCAAGAACACCTTTGAAAGCTCACTCACTCCCCTCACCTTCCGATCACTAACTCCTTCCAAGGGCAGTCTGACTCCGGGGCGATGCACAGAGGGTCTTGCTATCACACATCCGGGCGCAGCTGCATCGGCTGGAGTAGATTTGAACACCTGAGAATGTGGCAGGCCCCTGCTGGGCAAACCTCCGACAGCTGCGTCTGGACTGGGGCTGCGGCCCTGCCTTGCAGGTCTGGGCAATCAATCTCTTAAGCCTCTCAGGGCTTGCACCTCACTCCACCTCACCCCATCCAAGACAGACAGTGCGGTGAGGATGAAGACAGATGGGGAGGGAGGTCATCTGGCTGGCCCGGGCCCACCCTACTAGCGGGTGATGGCGCTGCTCCTGAAGCCAGCCCCAAGCCCCGAACCAGGAGCCTCATTTGGGGGCGAGCACTTCTATGGGTTCGGCGCTGGGAAATCACCAGGCATCACAGGCCTGTCTTGGGGGGCTGAAAAGTTAAAAGCATTGGACCCTGTCTCCCAAAGTCCTCCAAGGCAGGCACTGAACCACAGCCACACACCCAGCCTTCTGAGTTTTTCTTTATTTTTAGTTACTTGTTGACAATCCTGAGTAGCCAGGTTTCCTTCAAGGGGATCAGCAGCAAAGTCCCAAGTTGTCTAGGCCTCCTTCAGCAAGGAAAGACTGAACAAGTCCAGGAGGAAATGCGTGCTCTCCACCCTCCGCCCCACCAGGGGTCCAGCCACAGGTGCAGGTGGCAGGCACGGACCTAAACTGCCCAGAGCCTGGGGGCACGCTTTTCAGAGCCCGATAATTAGACAAATGTGGACATTTTTCAGTGTAAGCAGAGACTGGGCTAAAAGAGCCAAGATGAGCAGGGCCAACGTCACACCTCCGCCACTGCTCTCCCCCTTCCCAGCCCAGCCTGCAGGGCGACAGCAACCCCAGGGCAGCCGACGGGAGGGCTTCCTCTCCACATTCTTGTATCACAGAAAGTAGAAGTTGCTAAAGCGCAGGTGACAGCAGGAAACATGTTTACAAAAGCAATGGAAACAAGGAGGTAACTCGTTAAATACATTCATTTTGGCTTTGTTTCCGAATCTAACTATTCGGACCTAACCAAAGCCAACCACGGATTGCTGCAGCTCCTCAAAGGCCGGGCACCAGATTCCAGCACCGTTTATGCAAAGGCACTTTCAACATGTGAAACTCTTGAAGTTAAATACAAAAGTATTTCGAAGTTCCTAATTTCAACCACTGAGAGAGCACAGCGGCCAAGGCCATGTATTTTGAGCCTGGGACCCTTTTCTCTGACTACTCATGTCTTGCAATTTCATCCCTGACCCAGGCTTACATCTCAGAAACCAGTAAGACTGAGCTAAAACTCCAGTGTTCTTCATTCATAGCTCTATTGATAAGCGTTCAAATTTAAATACAGCCCTGGCTGGTGGCACAGTGGATTGGCACCAGCCTGCAAACCCAAAGGCCTCTGGTTCGATTCCCAGTCAGGGCACATAACCAGGTTGCAAGCCAGGTCTCCAGCCAGGTCTATAGCTGGAGGCAGGTGAAAGGCAACCAACCACACATTGGTGTTTCTCTCCCTCTCTGCCTCTCTCCCTTCCCCTCTCTCTAAATAAATAAGAAAAAAAAAATTTTAACTATATATGTGGCCACAAGGCCTGGGAACAGAGACCTATACAATTAATGGTTTGTTCATATGACATTTCAATAAATATATTTCCAGATTAATAGCTGCTCTGTATACATTAATTACATATGCTACCCCACACCACCATTCTGTCATATATTTCAATTTACCCTACCACATTCTGATGGGTCCCCTGCCGAGGTACCTCCTGCACATAAGCAAGTCACCACGTGACCACAGACCAGCACACACACTTGCATACAAGTATATGCATGCATGCACACAGACACAGTACTCATGCCCCTCCTGGGCTTGGCCAGCTCACCTTGCCCCGATGCCACTGCCACCAGGGGTGCTGGGCAAGCAAACCCGTTTAGTTTTCTGCTTTTTGTGACTCCGGGTTATAAATGAAAATTACACTAAGCTTACACTCAGGTGCCCCTGTGCTTATTTTCTGTACAACCCAGCACTGGCTCCCAGGTCTCTCCGCCCTTTCAGGAGAGATCACCAATGAGGTTCCCTGAAGGTGTTCAGCAATTAAATGTTACACTTCTGTTCCACGGGGACTTAACATACTTTGGGAAATGGAATCTGCAGAATCCATGCACAGAAATTCTTCCACTCCTTAGACTTTTATCTTTTTTAAACTTAAAACCAGGTCTATTGGGCATCTTGTTTCATTTCTAAGTGGCGTTTTTAATCTAAAATCAGCCCTTCTTTTTTAATTCACTTCTTACAATTCCTAGGGTCATGTTTAAATTATTTGACATTGTGCCCTGCTTCTGCTAAACTAGTTGGGGACTCCAGGCCTTTCACACACATTTCAGATTCACTTCACAACACAGAGGGCTTCCTTTTAAGTAGTCACAAATCTTTTCAAAAAGGCATCTATTTTCATGCATGTCTACAAGTGATATTCCCTCAAGTTTTAATCTTCTGAAAATACTTTGACTTTCAAGGGGGAGTACCTGCAAAGTATTGCTTAATAAAGAGAGAAAAGAAAATGATCTAACTGTATTTTAACATCAAAGAGGCACAGCCAGGAAGTCTAGTGGAGTCCTACATACACTGTATATGCCAATGGAAGAGTGGTGGATCATTAAATGCAATAGAACACTTCAGTTATTATTTGAGAAATGTTCAAAAACAAAAACTACAAACTCAGAGGTAAAATAGCACCTTGGGGTGAGAATTAGAGCAGGAGGAGTAACACAGCCACTTAGGAAAAAGCAAGAAAAAGAGCAAGCACATAACCTGGAAAGATCCTTCCTCCCGTTAGAGATGCTAGACTCCATGTGGCCTGAGATATTTCTTCTTATGATAAGATCTACAACTGGAGGACAAAAGACTAATGAAAGAATATAAAGGCGATGTCTGTTTTCCTTAAACGAAAGACACGTTTCATCAGGCGTTAAAGGAATCCGTAACAGTGTAATAAAAAGTAAATGGCTATATAAAGAAAACAGGGTCAATCTTGTTCTGTGCACTTAAAACATTTTCAGATAGGCCCTATTCGCAGGAAGAGAAACTGCAAACATTTCAGGTCAAGTTCTACCCATACCCAGATCATAAGCAAAAGCCCACACACTGGCCTCTTGTTCTCAACTGCCGTCATCACTGTTCCATGTGTGTGAGTGAAATGAATGGATGCTGTACATGCAGAAGTAGTTGGGCAGATGGGGAGGGGAATTGGAAAAAAGTCCCAAAGGAGCCATCTTAATTTCATGCCACCTGTATGATGGAAATTCTTTTAGTTTTAAATGCGCCGAAAATTAGCTCCAAGGTGTAAGTCATGCCTGCTTAAGGAGGAGATCATCCTTCTGCCAAAATCATAGGATCAAAAAAGTCCCTCAGAACTCTTGCAATAAAACTTGGATTGAACGTAACTTCAGTGTAGTTCCCATTAACCTTCCTCCCAGGATAGTTTTATCATTTTAGAGATCCCTGAATCCATTTTGGTTTCAATTCAATTTCTAGAGGGAAATTGCAAGGTATCGCACATGTCACCCAACCACCCTACCAGGAATGAGAAATGGGATTAGGACTCTTGGTAACTGAAGTCACATGTTGCAACGAAGAAACGTTCTTTTTAAAGTTGGCCAATCATCTGTATTTCCTGAGGCCTTTTCATTGAAAGCTGTGCTTCTCTTATGCTATGATCCCTCTGAGGCTGGATGACAGTCTGAAAGCAGAGTCCAATATGAGGCCTTGAGACAGAAAATAATTTAAACTCCTCCTTGTACATATTTACCAGGATGGTCATTAAGACCACAATTGCTGCACATACACTATAACGGATGGAAAACAAATTCTTGTGGTGTCATGAGAAAAAACTTCTTGAGACCTACATGGGATAATGTGGCTCTCTGGTGACCTTTATTGATGATGTACAATTAAGGGGGTTCCCCTCCTGGCTTCCCAATGTCTAATTCCACTTTTCCAGCTAAATACTGACAGTAACAGTTAAGACCACAATTTCTGCATACATAGGAACAACAGAAAAGTATAAAATGTAAACAAGTTGCCCAGAAATCCAGCTCAAGTTCACTGAGATTTTCAAAATTCAAAGAAAGATAATCATGAGTGTTATTATTATGAGTATCGTTAAATTCAATAGTGGGTATGAGCATATGGTCAGATGAATACAGACCCCCACTGCCTTGTTCAACCGAAACATTTAAAGTTATGCTTTTAAGAATATTTAAGAATGAACAGCATGGAAGCCAACAAGAAGTCAATTATTATTACTTGAATATGGCTTCTAGGCACCTCCTGTCCAAGGCGCCATTGCATTTCACAGTTAAAAACAAGCCTCTAACTCACACACTTTTAGAGCAGAATCAGATGCAACGTGCTAGCATCACCAACATGTGGTGGCTACTGCAGATGAGGGGACAGGGGAAATGCTAATGTCATAGTCTGCATAGTTTTGTGTATCGTCTGAGTCTCCTCAACTAAGAATTTTAATTTTTACGTGAAAGCAAAACTTAGATTTTCAAAAGAAAGAATTGTCCCTTTGACAGAAAGGGACAGGTTAGCCAGTTTATAAACCTGACTAAACTGGATCACATAAAGATTTAAATGATTCTAAACTCAAGCTCAATACTAACACCACCTCCCCAAAGGCTGAGCCGATTCAGGTGCTGCTAATGCACCCCCAAAGAGCACCGTGGTTCCTGGGACACTCCTGGTCCGTAGCCCAGGCCTCTGGTGGATGACTCAGGCCCTGAGGCAGACCTTGCTCCACTGGGCTGTGGGCAGTCCCTGCAGCCAGCAAGCCCAGGGCGGGAACACTGCCACCCTCAGGCTTCCCTACGACATCCAGGGCAGACGCTGCTCAGGCACACTTTCACACTCAGTTTGAGGACACGCTTCTGCTTAAGCTAACTCATGAGAAACCTTAAGACACCCTGCTGGTACTTGTCCCCTAGAGCAGATGAGTTCCATGAATTTGGGGGGGAAAAAGGCATGAAAAGGGCACAAGACGACCTGGATCCAGCTCGTCCCACCCCTGAGGTTAGAAGAGTGCCTGCGGTCATTTGGCCTTGGTTTCCTCCTCTAAAGAAGCAGGGAGATCTGGGCTCTGTTCGGACTATTGTGACAAACCCATGGGCTGCAGAATAATCAGCAGCTCTGGACACCAAGGGCTCAGCCACAGGCTGCGCTTGCCTGGCTCACAGAGCACACGGGCACCCAGCCCGAGGCCTGGTGCGCCCATGGCCTCAGGCACATGTCCTTCAAGAGCAGGAACTTACAGGTGCCATCGCCTCCCTCCTATTCCAGCTCCTCCTCCAACCTTTAAATAACTCACTTTTGGGCCAGATCTTTATCTTCTATTAAGTAATATGTCTAGAATAGCTTTGATTAGTATGTAAATCCAAACCACTGGTTGATGGGATGAGAGGCTGTCCAGCCTGGGCCACTAGCAGACTCTATCCCAGAATCACACGGTATAAGAAGAGTGCGCAGCAAGGGTTCCACAGAGACCCATGAACCCCAACTCAGAGCAATGACTACCTTAAAAAACTGAAAGCCAGCTGACTATTAGAGAAAGTTTGATTTGAGATATAAAGAACATATTCCTCTCCAAAATAAGTCTCTTGATACAAAAGTATTTGTTTTAAAAGACAGAGTTTGCACCTTCTAACAAGTGTGCTCTGAAGGCACCCAAGATGACATATTGCTTCATAAATGAGGGAAAAACTTGATTAACTCTTATTATCAAAAGCTAGTCTTTAGAACATCTCAGGCCAGCCTGGCTCCCAGGGCGCACGAGTTCCCATAAGTCGCTCTGAGAGGCCAGCAGGCCGAGGCCCGGCCTGCAGTGCTGCCTGCGCACTTGGCCCCACTGCCAGGCTGACCAGGCACATGGCTGTCACAGGCTTGTCTCCTCGCACACGCGGACGGGGACATTGTAGTGCCGGTCGTCCTCGGCGATCAGGGTCACTACTGGCCAGTCCCTGGGTGGGTCTGTGGGGTAGGCTGTGATGAACTCTTCCGTGCTGTACTTGGAGAGCCGGTAGACCTGGATGGTGTGGCGCACGGCATAGGCAAGAAGGAACATTTCCACCTGGAGGGAAGGGTAAACGGGTAAGTGGAGGGCAATCACTGTAAAGATACCACTTCCTTCCTGCTCCATCCCACGTGTCCCAGGCAGGACACAGCACGGCTAAGTCAAAACCTTCTTCCTCTAAATGGGCTGAGCCCCAGTCCTCTTTCATATGGTCATTATAAACAGAGCACCAAGAATGGGTCATATGTCTGATAAGGGACTTACAACCAGAATTTATAAAGAGCTCGTACATTTCAACAATAAAAGAAAAGACTAGTTTAGAAATTGGGCAAAGGATGTGAATAGACAATTCTCCAAAGAAGATATGCAAGTGACCAATATGCACATACAAAGTCATCTGGGGACTGGAAATCAAAACCACAGTGCGGTACCACTTCATACCTCTAGAATGGCTAGGATCAAAAAGACCAATGATAAGTGGGAGTGACTGCTTAACCAGGTATGTGCTTTTCTTTGGGGTGATGAAATATTTTGGAATTTGATACAAGTAGTATTCACACAACATTGTAAATGTACTAAAGGCCACTGAGGCCCTGGCTGGTGGCACAGTGGATAAGGTGTCAACCTGTGAACCCAAACAAAGGTCACTGGTTGGATTCCCAGCCAGGGCACATAACCAGGTTGCAAGCCAGGTCTCCACCCAGGTCCATAGATGGAGGCAGGTGAAAGGCAACCATACACTGACGTCTCTCTCCCTCTCTGCCTCTCTTCCTTCTCCTCTCTTTAAAAATAGTAAGTAAAATCTTTTTAAAGCATAAATAAATAAATAAAACAAAGGCTACTGAGCTGTATACTTCATAGTGGTTACGTGTATATTATGTGAGCTTTGGCTCAACAAAATAGAAGTGTTGGCAGGGTGTGGAGATACGAGACTCGGAAGCATTGCCAGTAGGAATGACAAATGATACAGCTGCTTTAAGAAAGTTTGGCAGTTTCTTAAAATTCTCAACAAAGAATTACTGTATAACCCAGCAGTTCCACTCCTAAGAATACTGAAAACATGTCCACACAAAAATCTTGTACATGAATGTTCACAGCAGGATTATTCCTAACAGCTAAACAAACCAAATGCCTATCACCTGATGACTAGATGAATAAAATATGATATAGCCATACAACAGTACTTGTCAATAAAAGGATGAGCCCTGGCTGGTAGCACAGTGGATAAGACGCTGGCCTGTGAACCCAAAGGTCGCAGGTTGGATTCCCAGCCAGGGCAACATAACCAGGTTGCAAACCAGGTCTCCAGTCAGGTCTGTGGCTGGAGGCAGATGAAACGCAACCATACATTGATGTCTCTCTCCCTCTCTGCCTCTCTCCCTTCCCCTCTTTCTAACAATAATGAAATAAAATCTTAAAAAAAAAAAAAAGCTATTAAAAAGATAATTTAAACAATGAAATAAAAGGATGGAAGAACTGACATATGATGCAATAAGAATGAACCTTGAAAACATTAAGCTATGAAAGATGCCAGTCACAAAAGACCACATATTGTATGATTGCATTTATGTGAAATGTCCGTGACAGGAAAATCTATGGCTGCCCATAGATTTTGGGTAGACATGGCTGCCCAGGACTGGGAAGGAGGGGGACGAGTGCTCATGGGTATGAGGTTTATTTCAGGGGTGATAGAATGGCCTAAAATTAGACTGGTGTGATGGCTGCAAAACTCTGTAAACAACTAAAAACCACTGAGTGCACACTTTAAAGGGGTAAACTTTATTGTGGGTAAATTCTACCTCATTAAGCTGGTTTATTTTTTAATGGGCTCTCATTACAGAAGACCTTCTGAAGACCCAGAAAGGACCAACTTCAGTCTAATATGCAAAACATGCTCTACCAGGTTTTTCACTGCAAGGTATTTTCCTCTCACTGTTCAGGAGACACAGGTAACCTACATTACAAGTACAGATAATTTTTTAAATAATTATCATCAACCTGCCTGACCCAGGATGACCATCATCTTTGTTCTTTCCTATAGACCAGGAAAAGGCAAGCCAAAAAGTCAGCCACGGAAAAGAAGGCAGCACTTGGGAATGATGGCCTTAATGCCACTTAAGTGGTTAGCTATTAAAAATAACAAAATAAAATAAATTTTCAAAGCACCTCAGTTTTTTTAGGGCAATGTAATGAACTCACCAAGGAGAGAAAGTGCAAAGTGAGTCAACTGTTGGCTCATGGGACAGCAGTGCACTGGGTCTCTGTAAAACTCCAAAATTAGCATATCTTTGAAAGATCCAAGAGCCCAACCTGGGCTCTACCGGCTAGGGTGACTGCATTTCTATTTTTACAACATGCTAGCTAACACAGCTGCAACTGCCAAGATTAAACAAGACCCTTCAAATGACTCTTCCACTTGCTTCTTGCATTTGTAGACTACCAGAGCCAAAATTACTGATCCCATCCACCACCCTGCAGAAGAAAGGCCTGGCTGAAATAACTGTGGTGATGCTAAAACAGGTTCACAATTCTTTTTCATGCTCTTCCCTTACGTGTGGGGTGGACTTCGTGACTCGCCAACAAATATAATATGTGCAAGTGGTAGTGTGTGACTTCCAAGATTAGATCACAAAAGGCATTGTGGCTTCTTCCTCACTCTTGTTTTGAAGGAAGCCAGCTGTGAGGTTGTAAGGACACTCAAGCAGCCCTGTCCATAGAAAGCCCCACATGACAACTCTACTACCTACCACTGAGGGGCTGAGGCCTCCTGCCAACTGCCAGGTGAGTGAGCCATACTGGCCATGGGTCTTCCAGCCCCAGTGAAGGCCTCAGGAATTGCAACCACCTGAGACCCCAAGCCAGGACCACCCAACTAAGCTGTTTATGAATTGCCAACCCAAAGAAACTATGAGATAATGTTTGGTGGTTAAAGCTGGTGTTTTGGGCTAATACACTCCAAAAGGTATAACTCACCTGTTCAAGGCCACCAGTGTGTCCCACCTGGTTTAGATGGTTCCTCAGTAGCTGTCCAGGGTCACTTGATGTGTCCCGAGCAAAGAGAAGCACAGAGAAAAATGGTACTTCCTTTCCCTTCTCTTTATCATCGTACAGTTCAATGGCTCTGTTTAGCATTAAAAATTTTACAGCTTCATAAAGGCTATATTCTTCCTCTTCATTTGTGAACAGTTCATCGCAAGCTATCTGTCTTGCTTCAGCAGTTCTCAGTTCAGCCAAGCCAGCCCACTGCAATAAAAAAAGTTAAGTAATTAGGTTTTTGTTCTAAAAGTCCCTGGTATACTTCCATACTATGAGCACAACATCATTTTCAAAAGTAGGAGATCATGGGTCATGTACCAATGATCACAACATCAAGTTTCCAGCATAAACAATGGTACTACTCTTTAGACCACACAAACTCCTGATTCTGCCTCATTAATTTGAAACAAAAGTACAGTGCACTAAGGAGAAACACTGGGACTGTGGAATGACAATTTTGAGTCCTGAACATCCCAGGCAGTAACACCAAACAAGTCCATCGGAAATACTCACGAGGGCCTCCCAGGTGTGAGTGTGGGGCCAGGGTGTGAAGCTGTGAAGGAGAGCTAGAATCACTCCTCTCCATAAGGGGCTTCCAAGCCCAGTTACCTAGGTCCCCCAAGCCAACCTTCAAAAATGAAGATGGGCCAGGAAGATTATGGGGTCTCCTGAATATTAGTTTACTAAACCCTAACCTCTTAAAAATATACATGAGTTTCAAATGAATAAATCCATTCAGGAAATTCTTACTGACCCCTGATGATGAATAGAGCAGTGCCAGGTATTCAGCTAGCATAGGCAAACTCTTTGCCTACACAATAAAACTCCACAAATAGTTACTTTCAAGGTAAAGTAAATGAGAATAAAAGATGCTGACATAAAACTAGCCCTTATAAATCACCACTAACTACTGCTGCCCTGAAAAAAACATTAAAATTTTACATTCATAAGTGAATTTTAATGGTAATGACTGCAGCACAGGACTCTCAAATATTTGGGTTGAAAGCTGAAACATCTCCTATTTTGCCAGAAGTAGAACAAGTTGCCAGTCAAGAGTATGGCTCTAAAGTCAGAGTCGGGATGGGAAAACCAACCATGAGCCTTAGTTTTCTCACATGTAAAATGAGGTAGCCACAGCAACAACACTTTGGAGTTGTGAGAATTAAAAACATGAAAACTCTTAAGGTATGGCCTGGTCCACAGGAAGGGTCAGATTATGCTGGCTCAGATTATGAATGAATAACTTTCATATTATTGTAAATTGAAATCACTTAAACATTCCCCAAAATGAGGATCTAGTCACAGCAGACAATTTCATGAGAACTTAAAAAAAAGTTTTGTAAAAAGGAAACTGTCACCAGTGGCTGAGCAGAAGAGCCTTTCCACTCACTCACTTAGTCCCAGTGGGGCCAGAGCCCTGCCCTTCACCCTCCACTGACCTGGGAACTGGATAGCACAGGCCCCCACAAATCCTGTGCTCTGCTTAACAGGCAAGAACAAAAGAAACCCTATGTCCTTCTCACCCTCCCACTTCTTTTTTCTAGTGTTCCTTTGACAGCGTATTTTCCAGTAAGCACTTATGTTTGTAGGTACAAACTAGGTTCCAGGAAGTCAGGGCCCTCAGTTCACTCATCAGTAAGGTGTTTACTGAATACCCATGAGGTGTCAAGCTCAGGGCTCAGCAGCCTTACGTGAAGATGAAGTCTAATGGGGGTGGCCTGAGTTCATATCATTGATGTTACCATAAGAAATATGGACTAAATGTATCCCTGAAACTTACCAGTATGACTTAGCACAGACTACATTTGTTATGCTTTCCTTTTAAGAAAGTTAAACAATTCATTAAACATTATCATCTCCTCCAAGAATACATGTTGTTTATTTCTCAAATTTACCAGAGACCTCACAAGAAGAGTTTATGTTCATCAAAAATTATTTTGCCGAAAAACCAGCCAAGGGCATTTGGTAACCCACTTCCTGAAGACCAGGAAGCAGTCTGCTGGGGCAGTTAGGAGCAGGAGCCTTGCACTTCTCAGGGAAAGGAAATTACATGTTCCAAACCTTCTTCCTTAGCAGAGTGAGGGACTGCTTAATTTTTTCAACCAGGTCCTCGTTCTTCCCTTCAAATTTCAATCCCAGTTTCCACTGCTTGATCCAGCTGTATTTGCTTATGAGTTTTTCTGGCAACTGGAGCATCAAGAAACAGAGAGACAAAGTCAGCCTTCAAAAAAATTCACCACAGGATCCAAGCTGTAAGAAACCATGAAGCTTACAAAACCCACCTTTGTTTCCAGGATTAGTCCCTGCAATCTGTCCTGTGGGTATAGACTGGATCACCTAAATCTGGAAGTCAGACAGTACCACCCTAGGGAGGATTGCCAGAGTGAAATGAGGGTCTGGGTTGCCGTACGAGGGTACAATCTTCCCTGCGAGAGCGACAGTGCCGGCCAGGAACACTACATGGCACTTGGTGAGTTTGGGAAGGGTGTCCACACAGACACTCCTGACTCTCAGGCAGCCTCCTTAGCCCTCCCCAGTGCCTGACTCCGGAAAGGGCTTCCAGGTGTGTGAGATGGTCCAGGATCAAGTAAAAACCTGCTTCCTTCCTGATCAGGAAAATAAAACCTAATTTTGATACTAACACATACACTCAAAGTTTTAAAAGTCAATAAAACAATATTGTATCTACTTCAACTGCTTAATCAATACAGTAAGATTTTTAAAACTACAACCAAGAATAAGAAGCAGGAGTTAAAGGGAGCTGTGATGGCCTAGCTCATTAAAGAAGGAGCAGCTGAACTATTATTTTGCCTGTTTCCCTTTTTTTCCTGGAGCATTTGTTATTTTCCCCCGATCGTCAGTGGAATCTGGAGTCTGAAAAGCAAGCTGGGACACAACTTGATGGATGACAGCATGGGAACTCAGACACTCCCAACAGTCCTGGGTGTGTCAGGACAAAAATCCATGTAATTAGGTTAGGAACAGGCATGTCCTGTCACTGCTACAAAATTTAGCAAGGTAAAAAAAAGTTTACGTCCAAGTCAAAAGATCATTAAAGAATGTAACTTCTGCACTATCCTACCTGGAACCTGAACTTGTTTAACAGTGACAAATAATTTTAAATGAGACCACATGTTCAATTCTCTGGAACCTAAGACTCTGAAGATCCTTTCACAAATGGTAGTTCCAGTTTTACCTTCTTAATCTATAGCAATCATGTAAAACGAAGGTGGTTTCAGCTCTGCAAAAAACAAAACCACAGGAGGGCTATAAATTCCTCTTCAGGTTTCCACAGCAATGCTGACCCACACTCACTCCCTAAGGGGGGAGAGGCTCATCATGACGACAAATGACCACCCACCCAAAAGCCACCCGGTTCCGTGCCCACACCGTCCTGCGTTTTAACAGCATGGGGCAGCTGTGCTGCAACATTCAGTTAGGTTTTCAGGCTTATCATCAGAACCTAAAATGCCCCCAAGTGGCAACAAGCTGAAATGACAACTGGGCAGAGAGAAGTGTGAGTAAGCAGCAAATCCTGGCTACACAGACAGAAGTGAGCTAAGAATCGAGAACAGGGCAGCCCAGAAGCCCATATGAGCACTGCAGGACACTGTAGAGGTATCTAAAAACAGGCCTAACACTCAACTGAATTACTCAGGAGACCTCAAAGATCTAACTAACTAAACAGAGAGATCTAACTACACAGTTTATACAGGTGTGCTGGCTGTATACCGGTTGATAACATGGATAATCAAAGGATGGACACTGGTCCTGGTTTTGCACTTTGAGGGTGTGTGATCCCTCATCCACCTAAGACACTTCTAATTAGCTTAGGTGACAATCAGTTCTCTACAAGTCCACTTTATTCCAGGCCCCTTCAACTGTCCCCAAAAGGACACAAATCATCTTGGTCACACTCCCATTTCTGAGGAACAGGCACAGAGCTGCCCTTGCTCCTTGAGATGGGAGCTGACCGGCCCAGTTCAAGATGGGGCTGCCACTGCTTTAGAAGTGTTCCTTTGAATACAGATGCCCTATCGCTGCTGGCCGTCGCATCATGAGGACTGACCTGGGGATTGCAATCAATCAGGATCCTGATGCCTTTCTTTGCACCCCCATAAGTCGCTTTAGGTAAGGCGGATCTCCCACAGCAAGCACTGTGGGTTTTGTTTTTCATTTTTTTTAAATACATAAGCACAAGACTTCTGATTTTTTTTCCCAATTAATGTCAGATTGTCAGTTCTCCTCACTCTAAACTCTTTTCGAACAGTCTATCACTCAACCTATTATGTGACCTCATCTGATGTTTGTCAAGGACACATGACACAATGATACATGACCTCCCGGAGTGTCACTACCACAATGCAGACTTAAAACCCTGGAGAAGGACTAGCATGGGACACAGCTCCTGATTGTCACCTCCTAGGAGGCCTTTCCGAGGGTGACACCATCATCCCTCTGCTAGCGTTACTGTTCAATCACCTACTACGCAAATCCTCCTAACACGATGCAGGGGTGCCAGTTTCCTGAACTTGTACTAGAATTACCCAAACCTGCATCCTAAAACCCCAGCAGATTCAATATACTTGGGTTCAATAAATGGGTGGCGCAACCCACAACCCATTTAATACAGATGCCAACACTGATATCAAACTCTCCCAAGCACTTTTTACAAATTCTAAACACCTGCTCTAATTCAGCTCAATGGTTCAAATAAATTCTACCATTTTTCTCTTCTGGGAAATACTATTTTGGTCACTTTACTATGCAAAATCACCCCAACCACAGAAAACCAGATGGACCCACACGCTGACATCACAAGGCATACGGTGCCAGTGCAGAGCACGGGCAGAAACAGGAAGTCTCTCTCTCTCACAGAAACGACTGGAAGCAGTGCGGGCTCAAACCTGCAGCAGCAGCGTACCAGCATGAGCTCTGGGTCCTGCAGCCAGGAGGGCAGCCCCGCCGCCTGGCTCATGGCCTGGAACAACGTGGCCCTCAGTGCACAGTAATTATCTCCGCGGACTCGTCTTATGGAGGTGAACTTCTGAGATACTTCTTCGTAGCCCTGGGGGAAAGCATCAAAGACTTCAAAATGGTAGTTACTGACTTCAGGGAGAGGTTTATTCCTGTGGAAAAATGTGCCCCTGATCTCTGAAAGACGGGAAACAAGACTGGCTGAGTCCTTCATGTGAAACATTCTAATTCCTTCCTTATTAATCAAAAGGTATTAACAGATGCTAGTACTGTACAACATATTGGCAAAAATTAATAGATGCTACACACTAGAATATATAAAATAATATACCAAGTATTATTAAAACAGAAACCATTCCCAAAGTTGGAGTTATATATCCCTTTCTAAGCAACTGTCACAATATTTATGTACTGGTAAGTGATATTCTGAAGGGTTTAATCAGTATTTAAGTTGACCCTAAACTTTTCGTTGAAGAGATAGAAAAGAGAGATGTACTAAATTTGTGTCTCTGAACACACATATGCACACACACACCCCAAACATCCACAGTACATTTTACCAAATTGACATAAGCCCTGGCCGGTAGCTCATTGGTAAGTGTCGTCTGGAAACACCAAGGCTGCAGATTCCATCTCAGGTTAGGGCACATATACATGAAACAGCCAATGGATGCATAAATTAAGTGGAACAACAAATCAATCCCTCTAAATAACATTTTAAAATCTACATGCATGCCCTGGCCGGTAGCACAGCGGATAAGGTGCCGGCCTGAGAACCCAAAGGTCGCTGGTTCGATTCCCAGCCAAGGCACATAAGCAGGTTGCAAGCCAGGTCTCCAGCCAGGTCTGTGGCTGGAGGCAGGTGAAAGGCAACCATACACTGATATCTATCTCCCTCTCTCCCTTCCCTTCCCTCTAAAAATAATAAATAAAATCTTTTTAAAAAATAAAAAAATCTACATGCTAGGTGTTATCTGGATAATTCTGTTTGACTTTTTTTAAAAAGTGGACTTGTCATTCTTGTTCAGTCTGGGAAGTGAAAGGAGGAAATGAAAATGTTCGGTGACATGCTCATTGCCCAGAAACAGCTATCTAAATGGAACAATTTAAAGCACACTGCAGAAAAGGACACCATAAAATCCTAGTGGCTGGTGCAAAGCCACCCTGATGAGCTGATTCCTGGCTAGACACTGCTCAACACCTCAGAGTCAACTTCACTGCTTTCCCCAACTCATGCACTTTCACCCTGTCCATTCTTTCACTGTCCTGCACTTCCCTGATAGTCAGTAGACACCCCGCCCCCTATGCTGCACTTACAGAAGAAGAAGCACCATTCTCACCATGCAGTCAGTCACCCTGTGTGCTGGCCCCAGCAGTAAATAGTTCTCATGGTTCAAGACACAGAACCATGTCCTCAGTAGGTATGAGGACATGGCAGAAGGTAGTTCAATGGCAACTGCACCTCTCCAAATGCATAAATTACTCCTGCTATTTCAGGGATGAAGCAAACTTTTAAAATCAAATTTGGATTTATAGATACCTCCAAAAGAATATCAAAAACAAAAACAGATAAATAAGGACTATTGAAAGAACTGAGATCCAAGCTATTATCAGGCTCTGAGATGCTCGAATTCCTGCCACAGGTCCTGCTGTGATGTTTTTCTAACTTAAGTACCTCTGATTATCTGACCATTGAAAAGTCCAATTACAGGGTCAAATCTTTCTTTTGAAATAAAATGACAGAGAAACAAATTCAGCATGAATCCCAAAATATGGCATATTTGGGTAACTTAGGAGTCATCTTCAGTTATGGACCTTGAGGTGCCAATCGTTACTAGATCATTTAAAGAAACTGCAATCATAAAAACGAAATTGTAAGTCAGTGAAAGCTTTTATGGGGAAAATGAGGGACTACAGGCATTATTTCAGAGCTAATGCAGGTTTAGGTCCAGACCACCACAATAAAGTATCTCAAAAAAGTGAGTCACATGAATATTTTGGTTTCCTAGTGCATATAAATGTTTATACTATACTGTAATCTATTAAGTGTGCAATAGCACATGTCTAAAAAAGCAATGTCCATACCTTAATTTAAAAAACACAAATTGAACAGGTGGGATTGACTTTGGGGGTATGGGTGGGTGGGGAGGGGGACAGAGGGGAGCAAAAAGGGGATGGATGTAATGCAACAAAATTTTAAAAAAAAGGAACCAATGAATTAAAAAAAAAAACAAAAACACACAAATTGGTAGTTAAAAAACAGTCATGAGGATGTAAAGTACAGCATATGGAATATGAGATCTGCCCAGAAGGTATCCAGCCATAAAATATGAAGAAGACATTTACTGAAGAAGATACAAGATACAAAAAACATCGTACATAAGATGATGACACCTCAGTCCCCTTTAAAGTAGGCACCTTGGGACCTCCGAGTTCTCCCATTTGCCATCAGCTGCCCTGTTGTATTTTCTTGAATCTCATTGACGGTCTGATATCTCTGCCTTTTCAAAAGTGATTTTAGTTTAAAAAGCCAGAAATTGCAGAGCATAAATGTGGGCTGTAATGGGACTGAATCACCTGGGTGATATGATGTTTTGCAAGAAAACTTGGCACAAGATATGATGCATGAGCAGGCATGTTGTTGTGATGAAACTGCCCAACACCTGTTGCCCATAGCTGCGGCCTTCTGAATCATCCAAATAGTTTCCACAGAGGAATGTTCAAGCTTAGCCCAAAATTTGATGCAGACTCATTGTTCTACTCACTTCATCATTTTGAACATGAGAGCTGCACAGTACACATGTGAACTTAATGGCATCTACCACCCCCACTGACTAGTACAGTGAAGTTGTCATTGTTCACATATGGGCATTCAGTCCACTCCCCTTGGCTGCCAGGTCACATCAACATCCCACAACCCATTCTTTTTCTATTAACAATGGTTGGAGTTTTTCTGGACAGACCTCATATGGTCAATAATATTGTAATAATTACATATGGTGCCAGGTGGGTACCGGAAATATCATGAGAAACACTTTGTAAAGTATATGATTATCTAACCACTTTTCTGTACACCTGAAACTAATACAAAATAATACTGAATTAAACTGTAATTGAAAATTTAAAAATTTTTAACCAATGAAAAGGATTTTTTTGCTAATAATATGCTAACCATCATCTGAGCCTGCTAGAAAAATGGCATCAATACACTGGCTCAATGCAGGGTTGCCACAGAGCTTCAATTTGTTAAAAACACAACAAACCAAAGCAGAATAAAATGAGGCATGCCTGTATATTTTAGATACCTGACCTATTGGCTATCTAGTTTGACACCGGGATGAGGTTGTTAGAAAATCTGATACACATATTCAATAGATGGTCTCACAGTCTAAATGTTCTTAACCTCTGGCAGAAGCTGAGAGTCCCTGGTATTTCATGACTATGTTCTCTAACAGGGACTGAGACATGAAGACCCTGCAGTCCAGCTCTGCAGTGAGAAGAGATGACATTTGCTCTTACAGCTCGAAAAGTGGCAGCTACATTCTGAGTATGATCAGCCCCCATTTCTGTGCATGCCTGGGCAGCTGAAGTACCTGCTGAAAGATGGGCAATACTTTCTATAAAAACAAGCAGAATAAAGAACAAATATATTCAAATCCTAAACAGTACAGTTACAAACAAAAAATACAATAGAAAATTTCTATCAAATATGACAGATCAATATCTGTGCATTCAAATTCATGATGTACACAAACCCAAGAGAGTGCAAAGAATATGAGAACAGTAAAAATAGGAAATCTTGTACCTCACCAGGCCAGAAAAGCATTCCCAAATGACTCCAAGGGAATGCCTAGCCCAATTCTAAATGGCACCGTCATTTCTGTGATTTTCAAAGAAATTATGCTACTGAAAAACCGATGCTGATTCTATTTCAATACAATGATTTTAAAAAAGTCTCTTCCTGGCTGGTGGCACAGTGGATAAGGCGCTGGCCCTCAAACCCGAAGGTCACTGGTTCAATTCCCAGGCAGGGCACATGATCAATTTGCAAGGCAGGTCTCCAGCCAGGTCCATATCTGGAGGCAGGTGAAAAGCAACCATACATTGATGTCTCTCTCCCTCTCTGCCTCTCTCCCTTCCCCTCTCTCTAAAAATAATAAATTTTAGAAATAAATAAAATATAAATATAAAAAGGCCACACTAAATAATTACCTACGACAGACCATTTGAAAGACTTGAAATATGTGTATCTGAGCATCATACCTTTTTCATACATGTCGCTTTTTGTGTATTTCCCCTCCATTCTTTTTTGCAGTAGTCCATGATATCCATTTCAGGGGCTACACTTAATTTAGGTTCTGTTAAAGAGTTAAACAAAAGGGGAGAGGAGGAAATAATGAAACAGTGCATAATCAGAACAATGGTACTGCTTTATGTGGGAATTAATTTCTCTCTCACTTTACTCCAAAAAAATTGGGTCCCATTATCGCCTACCACCTGGTCCAGACCACTATCCCTCATTCCTAGGTAACTGGTCTCCCAATGGGTCTTCCTTACCTCCACATGGCAGCCAGACTGGTGCATTTTAACCTACCTAGGTCAGACAATGTCCATCATTTCTGGCTGCCAAGAGCTCTCGGGGCTTCCCCTCTCGGCTGGAGTGGAACTGACGGCTGGAGTGGAACTGACACCGTGACACTGTCTACAATGGCCCTGTGCCTGGCCACTCCCGGCCTCTCTGGCTTCAGCTCCCCCATCCCAGTCTTCCCACCTGCTCCACGTGTAGCACACTCGGCACTTCCCCAGGTGCCTGCTCCCACATCCCATGCAGGTCTCTGCTGCTCTCCACCAACACCCCTTTTTCATAGTATCGCAGACCTTCATGCTATATTCTTCCTGCATTGTTTTGTTTTGCTTCTCAGCGCTGATCAATAGCCAACGTTTTTCTGTATCCCCCTGCCAGGCCTCACATCCACATCCACACCCACACACGAACACAGTTAAGCACGAGCTCCGTGAGGGCTCGTTTGGTTTCCCTGCAACCACTCGGACCCAGGTGTCCATAAATACTGTTTTGATCAATTAAACATGCAACAGTCTGAGCTCCAGGAAAATATATTTAATGATCTGGAATTAGATGGGAAATGGAATTTCCCATCCATTACACAGAGTTAACAAACATATGTAACAAAACATATGTTAATTGTTTTTATTAATTTATATCCTGCCCTGATGACCAAAGCCTACAAGTTATTAAGAAGCTAGAAACTAATGGTGCTCTCAATGTTAGCTGAACCTCAGACCTCACTGGACTCTTAAAAAACACTTCCCCAAAAGTAAAACTACAACTTATGATCAGACAAATAATATAGTAAGAAAATGGCCTTTAGATTTCATTGTTTGGTGTTTGATTTTGTGGTCTATGCATATATACACACACATGTTGTCTGTGTGTGTTTTAGGAAAAAAGGGAAATAAATTTTCAGGCATATCTTGACTTCCGTTTTAAATTATTAAAGAAGTAAGTGTTAGCAAAGAAATCAGGATATAAACACAGAAGTACCTTACAGCATATCCACTCCAGGGGAAGCTACACATAGAAGAAAAGTATTACATTCAGTTCAAGTCAACAAATATTTACCAAGTGTTGATACACATCAAGCACTGAGCTAGGAATGGGAAGGCAATAAAGACGCAGGCTCTGGCCCGAATGGGTACAAAGGCTACTGAAGGAGAAAAGACAACAAGGCATTCACAAGCCAGGGTGTGTGGATGCTGGGATGACTGATTAAGAAGCACAAAGGAGAAGCCCCTAAGCCCTTCTGCAGTTCAGGTAAATCAATTTTTTTTATGTAAAATGTTAAGAAATGCCTATTTTTAAAATTCTCATGGTAAATCCCTTCATAAAGAAAATAAAGCTTGTATGTAAAAGGGGAAATAACACATATACAGACAACATAGATGCATTTATCTGTGGCATTAAGTCAGGACTGGCTTGAAAGTAAACAGGCCCCTAAACCATTACACACAGACAACAAATTCCAATGCTGCACAGCCAATCTTCATATACAGATGTATCGTTACAATTCAAGAGAGCTTTTTGAGTGTCTACTCAGAAGACAGAAGAGTTGTCTTATATCTGCCTCTCCAGTTCACCTTCCCCCAAACCATGAGGAGCTGTTATCAGAGTGGAGGACACCGACTGGGCCATGTTCTCCCACCAAGAGGAGCCTCCCAGGATGCAAGCCTAGCCTTCCTGCTCTCCTGGACTGCAGACCTCATTCCCACACTAGCCACGCTAAAACCTGGCACCTGGGCAGGGCGGGCAGGCCCACCTCCTCAGGAGTTAGCGAGGAGGCAGGGCGCCTCACTGGGCCATAAGCAACAATCCTGGACTGAGGTGGATGCCTGACACAGTGAGGGTGAGGACAAGGGACACACTCTGCATGGCTGACAGCATCACACAGTACTTTAATTCCCGTTCTACTGCTCTCTTTTGAGAGGAGGGCTCCAACAGCCGCTGCAGGACCCTCTAGGTCAGGGGCTGGAGAAACAGGAGCACTTAAGAGTGTACAACACTCCTTTCTTCGTTTAATTACAAACTACGTATATTATCAGGGAAGAACATTTTTAATGGGAAGGGGCAGGGCTAAAAAATAGCGGTAACCAGGAGAAGAAATTTTAAAACAAGGTTTGGTCCTTAACCACCATGTGGTGACAAAGACAAGGATCAGATCCTTGGACGTTGGGAAGTTAAAGATGAACCCCTCCAGAAAGCTGAGACTCAACAATAAACTATGAATGAAGACCAGGTAAAATTGTGGGGAAAGGGCGAGAATTGCAAACCTTTTCTATAATATGCCAGAGAGGCGATAACTGAGGCTTTGGGGTCTGCCAAGTTTGACTGTACCACGTACAAAAACCACCCTAGACAGTATGCGAACTAAGAAGGTCTAATAAAACTTTATTTACAAAACCAGATGGCACAGCAAATTCGGCTAGGGGGGTCAAACTATGCTGACCCCTGGAGAAGGTGAAAAACACTTTTCACTACAAGAGAACTTAGGAAAACTTTCTCTCAACCTGGGCTCCGAGGTGGGAGAGAGGCACTTTCCCTTGAGAATTCATACCCACAGGCTGGCTCTCATACAGGAATAGGGCATGACTTCAGACTAGCTTCGAGACTCTGGAATCATAAGTCTAGAATTCACATAAGTGGCCCAAGGGAGGTGACCTTAGGTGCCTACCAGAAACAAGGCCAAATTCTCTCACATTCAAGCAAAGCTGCACAAATTCTACACAGATATGCAAGTGCTGAGCTTATAGTTCAAACTCTGAAGAAATAAGAAATAAGCAAAAAATACTATAGTAACTGGCATAATTAGGCATACCAGTATTTTCAGAAAATGAAATTAGCAGACCAAGAAGAACATGTTTAAAATGTTTAAAGAAATACAAAAAATAACAAAAGCATGAACAAAGAACCCAAAACTATCAAAAATGACCAAGCAAATCCGGGGAAAAAACAAACCCAGAACTTTTCCGGAAAAGAAAGAAAGAGAAAATAGATCTAAATAAACTGTCCAGAATGCAACAGAGGCTGCAAGATAAGAAATACGTCTGGAAGCATGTGTAACTGGGAGCCCCAGTTGACTGAACGAGGGCTGGCAAACATGTAATTAGAGTTCTGGAAGGAGTAAATACAGAGAACTGGGAAAAGGTGATATTCATAAAGATAACAGCTGAGAATTCTCCCAAACTGATGAAAACTTAGGCACCCAGGGATACATACACACACAAAAATCACAAGCAATGTTTCAAAAACAAAGAAAATCTACACTTAAGAGATTAAGAAGAAACCCCTAAAACAATGAGAAGAAAGAGGGAAAAGACAGATTACCTACCAAGGATCAGTCTGACTGCAGTGTTTTAATTACAACAGAAAGCAGAAAACACTGCAACAAAGTCTTCAAAAGGATTAGGGAAAACAACTATTCATCTGGACTTATTCAAGAAAGAAAGTAAAATAAAGAAAATTTTCAAACAGAGCTTCCCACCCACAGACACACACAGAGGCACTTCCAAAGGATGTTATTTCAGGAAGGCAATTAAGGGACCCAGCAGGCTGAGACACAAGAAAGAGTCTACCCGGGTCCATTTTAATCTCAGATTAATACTGGAAGTGACGAGACCCAATGCCAAGCTAAATGACCTGTGTAGGCCTATAATGACGGACAGAAAGGAATCACAACAGAGCCTTCAGAGTGAAAAAGTGGAAAAAAATAAATAAAAAGGAAGTGCAAGATCTCTGCAAATGCAGCCCCAACAGCCAAAGATGACTTCCTCCTCAGGAATATGATGAATAAGGACTCTGCATCAGAGCTGAATTGTGTGCGACCGCCACCAATGGAAACTGAGTGTCCCCTATAGTTTATGGAGGACTGGACAGTGTAGTGCAGAAACACACTTGACTGACTGCTACAAAGAACATTTCCTATGGACACCGGTGGGGAGTTCCCCAATTTCTTGTTGAGGAAGACCTAAAAATTATCAACAAACCCCACTTTGTATCATTCCTATCTAATTACACGTACAGTAGTAATACGAGGTCTGTTCCAAAAGTATCGGCTGCATAAACTGTTTTCATTACATTGACATTGGCTCAATACTTTCAGGATAGACCTTGCACTTTCTCTTTACCATAAACAGAAGCCAGTTCTCAAAACAAACCAGTAGAACACACAGATTACACAGGTAATAAGAGAAAAACCCCCTTTGTGCATCATCTACACCATACCCCTAAACTGAAACATTCCCTACTCTGCTCCTATGCAAGCCCAGCCCGGCTAGCGAGTACGGAGGCACTTGATTCACACACAGCCCTGCCAGCCGTGCCCCCAGAGAGGAGGCTAGGATGCAATGCCTCACCTCAGCAGTGCTGATGGGTCAAAGGGCTCTGGTTGGGGGTGAGAAAACCAGAAATAGGGACACAAAATCGTGAAATGATGAGAGAGCTAGTGCTACCTATCCCAAGACCATTCTTGCCTACAAGTTGATCAAATTCATACGGCCACGTGATACAAAGACAAGTTTCTCAGTAAGTCCTCCCATTAGTGGAAACTACCCTGCAAATCCAGACTCCCTCCCCAAGAATGTGAGGAAGTCAAGAACTGAGAGAGGGTGGTGTCAAGAGATTGGACAAATGTGAATAGGTGTGAAATGACGTGAATGTAAAGAGCACAGGGAAAATATTAAGTTTCATTAAAATGACAAACACCCCAGGAAACAGAGTTCACCAAACAGACTTCAGCAAAATGAATAATCATTACACTAAGACCATAAGCATGTTTCCCAGGAAGTACACCTTAATACTTGATGAGAATGGATACACCTATTGAATAGCATTTTCTACTACAAACAGTAAGAACTCTACAAATAAAACAATTCCAAACATACCTGGTAACCCTCTTTCATGTATAAGTAATTCTTTCTCCTTTTCTATTTCATCCGCAGCACGATACATGTCCTCCTCGCTGAAATCACACCAAATGAGACATTTCAAAATTTTTTTTGCACTGATATTTTCCCTTTTACCACAATATGCAGATACTTAAAAACCTGATAAGACATTTCAAGTTTAATATTTTTTCATATTACATAATGACAATCTGACAAAATATGGGTCTTACATCTTACATGCTCAAGTTCCTATCATTCCACTTCAGAGTGTCTCATTTTAAATAAGATCTTTTACATCATGCCGTTTGCTACTTGGCTCTGAGGCCATTTTAATTGTGGTATCTATTAATGCCTCACTTGTACATGTAAGCATTTTAGCATGTTTCTTATCAATGAAGCATTTGATTCTATCTAAAGTTTCAACAACATAGTGCTATGAAAAGTATGAATATAGGAATGCAGGCCAATGGCCCTCTTGAATGCCACAAGAAAATTTTACAACAGTTACTCTCATAAAAATAGGTGAGCATCAATTATTACAAGTCCCCAAAGCTAAAAAAAACTCCCAAGGTTCCTCCTGCTCCCTGACCCCCACATTCAAGCAGCTACCAATGCCTGCTGAGCATAAGTCTACTGTCCCACATACTATTACTGCTGCCACTGCTGCTGACTTGGTACTTGTATGATGGCTCCCTAAAGGCTCTCTAGTCTCACTCAGTGAACCAACATGAGCCTAACAAAGTACCAGAAAGGGAGAAAGCTCCCACTGAGTACTAGGTAAGCATGAAGAACGGGACTTCTGGTTTCAAGATGCCTTCTATCCCCTCAACATACCCCACAAAATGACACTAACAGGAAACAGAAACGCTATCTTGGCTGAAACCGCAAGACATGTGAAAGTCCCAAACTGGACCAGGGAGTAGGAAGTAAATGATGGAGGACAGGGACATCTCGCTGCCTATGGCAGAGCATCTGGCGAAGTGAAGACCAGCAAGCCCTGCAGATCCCCAAAAAGGCTTAGGAAGTGGAGATGCCAAGGACGTCAGAAGGTAGGAGAGACATCCTGAGCTGAAAACAAGGAATCTAGCTGATGTAAACACAAGGAGTAATCAGAACCTGAATTCCTTACATTCCCTTCGGAGGACAGCACACCCCCACCTTCACACAATACAGGGGACTCCAGGCACAATGGAACACAGAAAGGAGTTAATAAGATCAATAAACAATAAGGAATTAAGTGAACAACTGAAATACTCCCATGCTGAATTTCCTTAGCTGCCCTCTGCCCCACCCCATTGCTGTCTATGTCCTAATACAGCTGGGGAAAGAGGAAGGGGTGAGAAGAAGAGATCAAGAAGGGGTTCTAAGACAGATGGAGAATCTAACATACCTGCCTCTCCCCACTCCATTGAAACCTTTCAACAGCCCCCAAAATAAGCTGGAAAATCTGAAATCTGGACCTAACCAACCAGTCTAGCCAGTGTTCCATGGCTTCCCTACACACCCCCACACCAGTCCAAGGTTTCACATCCTTAAGCTTCCGCACCTTAGATTGGCTCAGTCTGACGGGCACAAGGCCTAATACATAATACAGCAGGACACGTGCTTTATGGTGACCCCACTGTAGAGTGCCATGGCTGGGATGTGGACCCCAAGTTAGAAGGTTAGGGTTTAACCATTCCTCACATTAGCTGTGTGTATGAGCATGAACTAAAGTAACTGCATCTCTCAGCACCTACTTACCCACCATAAAGGACAGTAAGCGTACCCACCTCAAGACTGCTGTGAGGAGAAACAAATGTAAAATACTTTAGCACTCAAACAAGTTAGCTATTCCTATGAATTCTCATACTATATCCATTGCTGGCAAGTATTAATAAACAAGTTGCCCAATGATCATTTCTTGTCCCTCTTGTCTCTCTAAAATAAAGGTGATGGTGTGTGTGTGTGTGTGTGTGTGTGCACGCCTATTTTTTAATGTTCTGGTGTTGAGGGGTCATATTGGGGGAAAGGTACTTTCCATGTTCCAGTCAGATCTCAAGCAGAAAGTGTGAGGTCACCCATGAAGCCTGTGCCAGAGTCCAAAAAAAAAAAAAAAAACAGAAACCAGATTTCCAGAGACTATACATCAAACACCTAAAATAAAAAGTGACTAACTGTGTGAGTTCTTCATTCAGTAATTTAATGACATCTTTTGGCCACCTTCCTAGCTTTATCAAGTATGACAGAAATTCTGATCCTATAAAACAGACATTCGAGTGAGTCACTTCCAAGTGGTATCAGAAACATGTCTTCAGGCAAGTATTTCCCTAATCAGTTTGCCCATCTTCAAAACAAAAAGACTGGACAAGATCTGCATGGTCTACGCCAGCAATTTTCAACCTTTTTCATCTCATGGCACACATAAACTGGTAACTAAAATTCTGTGGCACACCAAAAAATATATTTTTTGCTGATCTGACAAAAAGGTATAATTTTAATTCATTCACAATGAATAGCTACTGTTGTGTTAACTGTTGTCATTATTTTTTATTTGACAGTCTACAGGGAAAGAGGTCAGTGTCCAGTCCTAAGTAGCCAGGTATTACATTTTAATAATTCTTGCGGCATACTGGTTGAAAATAACTGATCTACAGGATTCCTCTTCAGCTCTTACTTCTAAAAGAGTAGGAATCTATTTGTCATTAAACGTTCTATCTCAAGTGAATTTTGTGGCTATACTGCATGCACATTTCAGCTCTAATCTGTCCTCTTCCGAAGTGCAATCTCAACACCAGTGCCCTCTAAACAAACATTTCTCAATACAGCCACAAATACAAATTCCCACAAAGGCCACAGGAAAGGAACGGAAAGAATTCAAAGGGCAAACAGAAACAGAAAGTGAGATTCTTAGCATATAAAAAGCAGTGTTTCATGATATGCAAAAGAAGCAAAGCAGAAATTGATGAATGAGTCCCACAGTATATTCAAATTACTTTAGCCACAACTAGATTTCATTCAGATCTTGTGCACAAATGTTAGGTAACTTTCAAGGCCACCAAAAAATAATAATAATTATACTATGGCCTTTAAAGTCCACCTAAAAAATTATCCTAAAGCTGTATTTCCTTGGAGAGAAAATAAGTTGTAAGTTTTCAATAAAGCTCAATCAACACAGTCAGAAAAGAAAACAGTTTACTGAAATTATGACATAGTCATCCAACATAAAACCAACTGGAAAGGGAAAGAGATGTGAGCAAGCAAAAAAAAAAAAAACTAAAACTAATTTTATTTAAGAAAATACTTCACTCAAACTTTTGCTTTACCTTTTCTTTTTTTAAACCCTCACCTGAGGAAATGTTTATTGACTGACTGAGAGAGAGGGTGAGAGCTGTGAGAAACGTCAACCAGTTGCTTCCTGCATGTGCCCTGACCAAGGATTGAAACTGCAACCTAGGTATGTACACTGACCTCAGATCAAACCCACAACCTTTTGGTGAACGGGATGACACTCAAACCAACTGAGCCACCCAGCCAGGGCTGCTTTCGCTTCTTTAAGTGTTAAAACATAAAAGCTGAAAAAAAAACAACAAAGTAAAAGTATATTTAAAGCTATGAATCTGAAATAACGAGAGGTTTGAATTTTTGTTACAGAAGAGGAAAAGAATGAAATAATGGTAGGAAAGGGCTACTAAATTACAAGATAAAATGTTACAGTTTTAGAAATTTGGCAATCGTGGGGAAGTGCCAAGGTGGGGTGGGGGTGAGGAATGGCCACGATTTGGTCCAAAAGAGGCCGCCTCAGCAAAGTTTTCTCCTAGGAAACATACAGATACCTAAAAGAGTAGTAAAGAAAGTAAGACAAAGTCATAAATATGACTTGATTTCTTGGGGACCATAGAATAGGAGTCACACTCAATTATACTGTCAAGTTAAAATTTTAAAACCAAAATGTTACCAATTCCTCCTTAGAAAAATTTTAGCAACATAGTGTTAGTTTAAAGTGTGCAGGCCCTGGCTGGTGGCACAGTGGATAAGGCGCCAACCTGTGAACCTGCTGGTTTAATTCCCAGTCAGGGCACATAACCAGGTTGCAAGCCAGGTCTCCAGCCAGGTTCCCAGCTGGAGGCAGGTGAAAGACAACCACTGATGTTTCTCTCCCTCTCTGCCTCTCTCCCTTCCCCTCTCTCTGAAAATAATAAATAAAATCTTTTTAAAAATGTAAAAAATAAAGTGTGCATATTCAAGCTCCCATTTTCACCTAAGCTAGAGGTAACATTTTGTTCTTAATATTAAGGCAATATACAGCACTGAGTAAATTACATGACATTGCATTTTTTTAACTGATTTTAGAGAAACAGAGAGACTGATTTGCTGTTCCACTGATTTATTCATTCATTGGTTGCTTCTTGTATGTACCTGACCAGAGACTGAACCTACAACTTTGGCATATTGGTGTTACTGACAAAGGGGGGCTCAATCACGTGGCACCTTGGCGTAAGGCCCAACAATCAGTGTTGAGAGACACAGGTCTTTATTTACAACATTCGAACCTGGGGTGGGGCTGGGAGCATTCCTGCTCAGAGCCCTGTCCTCCCACAAGACCCAGCATTTCCCTTCCTCCCCAAAAGGTGACAAGCCAGCCCAAAGCCCAACAGCTCCCCATTCCTTATCTGTCAGCTGTCTCCTTCAGGGTCTGGGGTATGATGTCATCAGCCTCCATATAATAGTCCAGGAAAGCATGTGCCCTCTTACTCTGGATCATGGTGAAGTCCAGGAAAGGCACAAGTCCTCTCCTCATGTTCTGAATTCCAGAGTCCAGATAGAGTCCGGGTTTGCAAGGCAGAGTCCTTGGTGGCTTTGGAGTCAGCTAGAAATGGCACAACCAAAGCAGCAGCGTGTCTGCTTTCCTACTATCCCAGGCCGCATGGCCTGATCATCCCTACAAACTACATAGCTGCTTGCTGCTTCTTCCTTCTTACCATAGACCAGCTTCAGTACGAACTCCATAGCTGCTACTTTATGGCTCTTTCTCTCACACCAGAAATCGTAGGGGTCCCTCTACATCCTTTCAAAATTGCACGGCTTTTTTACACACCAGGCCTCAGGCTGGTGCAGTTCCTCTGCACCCTTTCAAACCTCGGGGCCCACACCCCAGATGGCTGCCAGCTTTCCTTTAAATCCTAACCACAGCCTATGATGCAGTGGGTCGGTCATTACCACCCACCAAAATCTCATGCAGGTCCCTTGAGCTCTCCATCACCACTCTATGGTCAGTGTCTCCCATCTCCTTGGCACTGAGAAGGGACACAGTCATTTGCATAACTAAGAAACTAGCTCCCAGCCTAGATATGCAAATGACTCTTCCAGGAAAATGGCTGTGCTCCACTGAGTCCCATCCCCCAAATTCTGAGGCTTCTGTCAGCTCTCTTACATTGGGACACTGATTTATCAACTGAACTACCCAGCCAAGGTAATGTTGCATTCTAAATTATAACCTTCCTCTTGCTGCATTCAAAGAATTGCATCACAGTCAATTTTTGAAAACTTAATTTACAATGCTTCCTAGACAAAATTACATTAGTCCTAAGAACAAAAGCTATAAGCTAAAAACACAGAGCTCCCTGAAGCAAAGGACATTTCTGTGAAGCCAATTTTTCAGTTTGATACAAGTGAAGATGTACTATGAGAAAAGTTAATGCTGCAAAGCTAACAAGGAGGCATTTTAATCACTCACTGTTATAAACATTTGCACCAACTTCCCCTTACTTGTCTAAAAAAATTGAGTATGATTTTATTCAGCTCTCTGGATTTGAACACTGCAGTTCATTATTAACTTGACCCTGTCCTAGGAGACCCTGTCCCAGGCAGTGTTGGTGAGATGGCATCAACCACTTGTGACACTGATATACCTTCCCACACAGGAAAAGCAAAGACCACTCAACCCAGTCTTTCCTCACCACTTACTAGTTCTAGAAACGGTTGAATAACACATCAAATACAGGAAAGTACCAACACCCAGGCCAAAATTGCACCTCCCTTCTGAATCTGGACTTTCCATGGCCTGCTCATCCTACTCCACATGACTTCCAGAGGTATCTGGACCCAGACCCCCCACAATGAGTCTGTTTCTCAGAGACATCCAAGCTCTGAACCCTGAAGCAGGCTGTACATCCAGGCTGGGGAAGGGGCAGGACAGAGTGGCTGCTGCTCCATCAAACATAGATCCTAAGAGCTCCTCAAGTGTGAGGTGGGTGGAAAAACACATCGGCACAATAGGATATTTAGCAATACCCAAGGACAACGGTTTAGCAATCTGTTGTTGTTCACAGGCCTTTTGAGAATCCATAGCTTTCATCAGAACCTCAGCCCAGAAAAACAAATACACATAAAACTTTGCCTTTTACTCCACATGTTGCTCCCACCCACCCACAGCCAGCCAAAGGACCCAGGTTCAAGCCCTGACCCACCATCAGACAGAGAAGAGCCATGGAGTAGCCTCGATTCTCAATGCCCTCAGCCTGTCTGGCCTGGCCACCAACCATGTCTCAGGGCCATCTCAGTCCCCAAGGACCATAGTATGGATTGGCTTAGCTAAGAATAAGAAGTGGACATAGCGTAAGTTTCAAATGTAGGAGTAGGATGAGCAAGAGATAAAGTATGAGACCTGCTGATACAAGCAATGAGGAAGCTACAAAAGAGTCAATTGAATCTGGTCTGATCTAAGATATCTTCAAATAGGACCCTAAGTTATCTCGTGAGCCTTCCTCAGGGCTTGGTGGGGAGGGTGCCTGTCAACAACAGCTCTCAAATGTGCTAACAAATAAAGGAGGGAAAGAAGGAAGGGGGAGAGGGATGGAGGGAAGATTCAGAAAGTAGGTTACCCATGTGGTTCTGAAGTCATTTTTCTCCCTTGTGAAGTACAGTGAGCTTGGTCCGAAGCAGCGATATTCAACATTTTCATCTCACAGCACACATTCCCTAATTACTAAAATTCTGTGGCACACCCAAAAAAAGCATTTTTTGCTGATCTGACCATAAGATAGGTAATTTTGAGTCAGTCACACTAGATGGCTATTGTGTTTGTTGGCTGTTGTCATCTTTTTTATTTGACAATTGAACTGGAAAGAGGCTGGTGCCTCTAACTAGTCAGTTATTGCATTTTTTTTTTTTTTTTGGTGGTCTTTGTTGTTTTTAATTCTCACCCAAAGATAGGGAGAGGGGGAGATAGGAAGGAATGGGAGGAAAAGACAGACATACACACAGTCAGCCATATAGCCATTGGTTGCCTCCCGCATGTGCCTGGAGACTGGGGATCAAAACCGCAACCTAGGTATGTGCCCTGACCTGGAATCAAACCTGAAACCATTCAGTGCACAGGACTATGCTCTAACCAACTGAACCACCCAGCTAGGGCAGGTATTGCAGCGTGCTAAAATTCTTGTAGCACACTGGCTGAAAATCACTAGCCTAAAGGAATCTGTATCTTACAGTACTGCCTAGGAAATGATCCATTCCTTCCCAGACTCATCACTGCGGCCTTCAAAGAGGCACAGCCCAAATGATTAGTGGCTACAAAGCTGGGCTATGGTTTGCATTCATAATTACTGTGAATGCATTAAACATGACTGCAGGGTATCTCATCCTCAGTTTTATGGTGTTTCATATATTGAGGTGCAAATATCTTACTCAATTCCTGTGCAGGCAAACCCAATTCTTTGGGTGAGAAGAACGGACTTGGCTCCGATGATGGAAAAAACACAGTTTAAATATTATTTTAGGATGTCATTCAGGCATTTTACTATTTATTTAAATCTATACCCAACTATTAGGGTGCATTTTTCAACATATAAGAACTAATGTGCACATGTTGTATTGCAAACTATAAAGGAAGCAGTTTATATGATGCAGTATAGTTTATCCAGCCCTTAAGAAAATGCCACAGAGCAAAGAGAAAGAGCCTCGCTGCTTATATAATAGACAAGAAATTTCAGAATGTAATGAGATGTGAGGTTCAGAATTTGTTGACACCTGCAGTACTCTTCCCTTCCTTTCCCTTGCTCCCTCTAGCTCTCTTATGAGTTAAAGGAAAATGAGATCATCGAAGACAACAAAAGCATGGGAAAAAAGAAATTACACTCTAAAGAAAGTGCAAACTGAAACAGCTATGGCAAGAAACAAAAATCTTAACTTTGCTGTCATAAATCATGTCCCGCTGCCTGCTTTGCTGTGGACAGCCAGAAAGAGAGGGGAGAAGGTTCCCATCCAGGCAACAGAGATTGGCCCTGAAACCTAATCCCTGTGTCTCCCCATTTAAACTGTACCTACCCACCCACAGCTCAGTTTTGCAATGTGTAAAATGACAACTATAGGCTGTTTCTTTTACATTCCTTTCAGCTTTAAGTCTACAGTGCTACAGAAGGCAGACAGAAGAAGCCACAAAACCTTTCATCAGGAAGGACTGCTTCCACACCCCGATCTATTTCCGCAGGTGCTCAAACTCTGGAAACCATGTCCAGCAGGAAAAGCTGCCCAATAAACTATGCGTACTTTGAGGAACATAACTCTGGCTTCAGTTTCTGCATCACCCAGGGAGCCTGGAACTGCTCCAGGGGAGGCTCAATGGCAGCAGCCCAGGGCCCCGCATGTGCGGGCAGAAGCAGTAGCAGGAAGGCCCCCAGCTTGACCTTTGTGGGGGGAGGGGCGGTGCAAAAGGGGCTCCCCCTACTGAGTCAGGCTGAAGTCTGAGGTCAGTCTCCAACTTGGGGAGCAAAATTAGAGCCACAGGTCACATCACACACATGGGCCTGCTTGGTGGTTTCAATTAAAATATAAAATGCTACTATCTAAAAACCAGGACATTCCAAAGGAAAGTCAGGACAGCTGGATTTTTTTTAAATATAGAAAAGCCAGCCACTAGAGGCTGCAATTTAGCAAACCTAACCTGAATAGAGATGGGCCCTGCCTTCCAGGAACACCTCTCCAGCTTTACTCCCAGGGTGGGTACGTGTGTGGGTGTGCGCGTGCGCAGCAGCTTGAGACCCTCTGCATAAATAATGACATCCCAAAGGGTTTTGGTGCTCAATAAAAAGAGAATGTCTTAAAGAAGCACGCAAAGGAGTTATTGTCATACACTATCTGCACAGCGGGCGTGCAAAGGACTCCTTTTAAGGAAACGCAAAGCTCAAGTAAAATGCCTTTTAACACACCTTACAATTCAACTTTCCGGCCAATTAAGCTATCTGTCACGGTGGTTAGGCCTGAGTGCTTTCCTCAATTCTGGAACTCAAAAGGCATTTACATGCGCTTTGATTTGGAAAACGTGTGAGTTTCCGCCTTCAAATTTATATTCCGCTTCCACACCCAAACCCTTGCAGAAATTCTAAAGGCTTCTGATTTATGCCGCCTTCTTCACATTTCTGTAAGGAACTGATCTAACCTGCACGGCCTTCCGTATTTCACAGTAAAGGGGGAGCGAGGATATCTGATTAAGCTGCTAACAAGCGAAAGAGAATTGGGCCAGGCTCCGCCCAAAATCGATCCAACAGGTGGGATGCTCATCGAGCGGAGACGTGGCTTCCAAGCACACACGTGTCGCGTGGCTCAATTTTCCCAGCCGGTTGAAGGGAAAATCCGCCGGGTGTTAGTTATAATACACTTCCCGGGTTTGTTTCCCAAGTTCTCCCAACTTTCCTTGAGAGCTACAGAGATAGCCCCCAAAGTGGGAAAGAGGCACTAGCCGACCAGAATTGGGTCTGGCATCTTCGGGATAAACATTTGTACTCAGTGGACACAAGTGTCTTTTAAAGTCCTCTCTGTCCTCCACTATCTTACTTCGAATGGAGGGTACAAAGGACCCTCCGCCGGCTGTGCCCTAGCCCGCCCCACGCCCGCACCGCCAGGCGGACAGAGCCCAGTGCCCCTGCCACCCCCGCGGCGCTCCGCAACTCACTGCTCCGCCTGGCCCCGCACGCCGGCTCCGGCGAGGCCCGGAGACGCAGCCCTCGCCTCCCGCGCCAGCTTCTCGGCACAGCTTGCGCCTGGCCACGCTCCAGGCTGAGGCATGGTCCCCCGACTCATGGGGCCGAGCAACCCAGGGTCCCTCCCGTTAGGGCTCCGGGCAGTGGCAGCCGCAGCCGCCTGTAGCCCGCCAGCTTCCGAGAGAGCGCCCGGCGCTTCCGCTTGCGTCACCGCCACCCGCCCCGCGACCTCTGACCCCCGCCGAGGGGGCTCGGCTGGCGGCTGGCGGCCGGCGAGGGCGGGGTGTCCTGGGACGGAGTCTGCGCATGCGCCTGCGCCAGCTGGGGACGGGCCGGCAACGAGGTGTCAGGCCCGGCTTGGTCACTGCGCATGCTCCGCTCCCTGGAGCTGGCGGGGCTTGCGATGCTCTGCTGCTGCCCTTGGTGTGGCGGGCACCCCGCCGTGTTAGAGGACGGAGAAGGCTGGAGGTGCGGCGGGAGGCGTTCTCCGTTAGGAAGGGCAGCAAAACCGGCCAGGGGTGTGAAGGGCTAACGTGTTTGGTCTCCCTGCAGTATCACTGAGCTTCCGAGGAAACTGTGCACCACACCGGGGTTTCCTTTGCTGTAAGGAGAGGGGTGTGGGCACACTGAGTGACAGTTCCGTGATGATCTCCCCTCCCCCACCTAACCGAGCGAAGGGCTTTTGCTGTCGATGGGGCATCAGGCTTGTCCTGGGCTGGGCGCTCCGGTCCCTCCCCTCCGCCAGGGCTGGAGGGCGAACCGGTTCCACCGGACAGTTGCGCAAACGCAGCAGCAGCAGCGGGTATTCTTGAACTCTATTCTTTCAAATAGAAATTTTGACGTCAGAGGAACAAGAGCAAAGGGAAACTATTAGCAGACTTCAAAGATCTGACCTGCAAGTGTTTCATCTCTGGGAAGGAAATAAGGACTGCTGCTCTAAAGAGGAGCAGCAGTCGCGGGTGCAAGGGCATTACCAAGCAAAGATGCAGAACCAGAGTATAGAAGGAGGGGAGGCAGGCGATGCGGGAACCTGAACATAGTCAAGGGCAGCACAAGTAGGTCGCAGGGGGTTTTATGGGAAGATGAAACTGAAGAAGGATAGTAGAGACTAGAACATGAAAAAGCCACCTTAGGCTAACTAGGGAACTTGTGCTTGATCCTCTTTGAAAAACAGAAGGATGTCGTTTTGGAAGATCACTCTCTCTGCAGTTAGAGAAAAGATTGGAAAAGGGCAAGACTGGGAGACCAGCTTAGGTAGACTAAGTGGAGTGGCACCTAAGGGAGAAACTGGATGGAAAGAATATTTGAATTTTGAGGTAAAGAACTATTGGGGTTTTTTTTCCTTTGATTTTACTTAAAATAGTTATAAATGCCTATGCTTTTAAAATCAGAACAAAAATATATGAATTATATTTCTTATGGATATTAAAGATACAGGATTATACTGGGTTGAATAGTGTTCCCCAAAAGTCATATCCACCTGGAACCTCAATGTGACCTTGTTTGGAAATAGGATTTTTGCAAATTTAATCTATTAAGATGAGGTAATGCTGGATTAGCCTGAGCCCTAAATCTAATGACTGGTGTCCTTATTAGAGGAGAAGATGCAGAGATATACAAGGTCTGTGTTGAAACTATTGAACCATTGCCAATTTAATTAAAAGTTTTCATGGCTGATACTTTTGGGACAGATCTCTCATAGACATGGAGAGAATAAGGACATGTGGAGATAGAACCAGAGATTGGAGTGAGGTAGCTACAAGCCAAAATATACCAGAAGCCAGTCGGAGCTAGGAAAAGGCAAGGAAAGTTTAGGCCAAAGAGCCTTTAAGTTTATTCCAAAGACACACAGCCCTGCTGACAACTTGCTTTCAGATATCTAGTCTCCAGAACTGCAAGAGAGTAGATTTCTGTTGTTTTAAGCCACTCAGTTTATGATACTTTGCTATAGCATCCCGAGGAAACTAACACAGGAATCAACGTAAAGGATTAGAAAGTGCTATTAGGCTGAATTTATAACTCCTTTCATCACTTGACTTCCATCCAGCCAAGAAAGCCTACACTAAATGAAGTGCCAGAATTGCCTAACTCGCTATAGAGGAATCTACCTGAAGTCATAGGGATATGGAAATATTAGAGTGTATTTTTTATACAAGACCTGCTCACCCACCCCAGGAGGGTTCAGAAGGCATTGCCTTTCACCATGACTATGAGAAATAAATTCATAGGAGGGGCCCCGGCATCCTTGAAGAAAAGTGCAATTGCTCATCTCTGGAGTCAGATATATCTTTAAGTGGAAAGTGCTACCATCAAACTGGGATTCCAAAAAGCAGTGGGGATTATGGGATCCCAGGTTGGCATGAGCCAAGGGTGGTACTTCATTGCCAAAAACTGGGGGGGGGGGGGATGGGTACTGTAATGGACAGTTGAACTAAAGCAGTAATCAGAAATGCATGGCTTGCAGTTTCTAGATGAGTCAGTTTATACACCCAGAACTCTTTGAATGAAGAAGAGACACATCCTCTTGAGGAAATACCATGCTACATTGCCAAAAATGTATATTGTTATTCTTTTCCCCAAAGGATCCTATGGCCATTTACCAGGGCAACCATGCATTGGGGGAAAAGAACTAGTCAGACCTTGGAGGGATTAGTAAACAATGGCTCTAAACTGACACTAATTCTTGGAAACCCCAAACATCATTGTGTCTACCTGTCAGAGTAGGGGCCTACAGAGGTCAAGAGTTCAATGGGGTTTTCACTTTGGTTCATCTCACATTGGGCCCAGCCGGTGTCTGAACACATCCTGTGGTTATTTCCCCAGCTCCAGAATGCATGATTAAAACAGGCATGCTCAGCAACTAGCAGAATCCCCACATTGGTTCCCTGACCTGTAAAGTGAAGGCTGTTGTTAAATATAGTAGGAGAGGCTGAATAGAAGCCACTAGAACTGTTTCTATGTATTGAAATGTATACCTAAAGCAATACCACATTCTTAGAGCAATCGTAAAGATTAGCTCCACCATCAAGGACTTAAAAGTTGCAGAAGCTGTGCTACCCACCACACCCTTTTTTTAGCTCCCCTATTTGGCATGTGCAGAAGACGGCTGGATCTTGGATAATACAGTGCGTTTTCGTAACTCCAACTATGTGGTGATTCCAGTGGGATGGCTTTTCGAAATGTGGTTTCACTGCTCGGGCAAAGGAACACGTTTCCTGGTACTCAGCTATTGACCTAGCAAATGTTTTTTTTCCCCTCTATACTTATTGGAAAAGCTGCCAGAAGGAATTGAATTCCACTGGCAAGGCCAGCAGTGCATCCTCACTGTTCCAACACAGTACAGGGCCACTCTTCAGTCCTACATCGCAATTTAGTCTGCAGGGATCGCCCTCCCTTCTCTCCTTCCCTTCCACAGAACATCACACTGGGCCATTAGGTTGAAGGTAGGCTGATTTGTCCTCATAGATAGCAAGTTGAAACAACTGAACACATATTGGTAAAATATTTGCATACCAAAGGATGGGGGAAATCCCCTAAAATTCACGTGCCTTCTAACTCAGTGAAATTTCTAGGGGTCCTGCGGTGTGAGCTTTAGCAAGGAAAAGAATAAATTGTCCCACCTGGCCCCTCCCTCTATTTAAAAAGAAGCACAACAGCTAGTGAGGGAAGAGAAAGCTGCAACAGCTCCAGGCTGCTCTGCCACTTGTCATATAATCCAGCAGATTTAATGGTGTTTGAAGTGTCAGTGGCACAAAGGGCTGCTATTTGTAGTCTTTGGCAAGCACCTAGAAGTGGATCACAATGCAAGCCCTTAGGATTTTGGAGCAAAGCCCTGCCAGCGTCTGTGGGTAACTCTTCCGCTTCCGAGAAGCAGCTTAAGGCTTGCTGCTGGACCTGAGTAGACACTGGGTGCTTATCCATGAGCCACCAGCGTACCATGGGACCTGAGCTCAGCGGAAAATCATGTTTCTACATTGTAGCCTTGATGTGATCTGATGAAAATGTCACTGCCCTTCGCTATTTTCCCAAAAGCCATAACCTCAGTATAATTAGGAGAAAAACATCAGACAAATTACACATTCCATTAGAGAGGCATCCTAAAAAATATTTGACTAGCACTCTTCAAAGCTGTGAAGGTCACCAAAAGCCAAAAATGTTTGAGAAACTACCATAGTCAAGAGGAGACATGACAACTAAATGTACTGTGATGTCCTGGATAGGATCCTAGAACAGAAAAAGACATTAGGTTAAAAAAAGTATGAATAAATTATTGACTTTAGTTAATAATAATGTGTCAGTCTTGGTTGTCAGGTGTAATAAATGTACCATATTAATGTAGGATGTTAATAATAGAGGAAACTGGTTGCAAGGTACATAGGAACTCTGTACTATTCCCTGCATTTTTCTATAAATCTAAAACTATTTTTTAAAAGGCTATTAGGAAAAGATCAAACTCAAATGGCTATGGTACAGTGTTAAAACAAGACTTAGCAAAATAATGAATATCTAGTTACACTGTTCTTATTTTGAACTTCAATAGAAAGTTTTAAATTTAAATGTTAATTATTTCTCATGTTTAACCTTTAAAAAATTTCTGTTGTATATATGTTTTACTGCATAATACATAAACACACAGGCACATGTGTGTTTATATGTATATTGGGATATACTAAAATTTTTCATTAACATTACAAAAATAAATTATTAGAGAGCAAGTATAGTAAACTAAGTAAGTCAAAAACTAAATTAGCTCTGGCTGGTGGCTCAGTGGATAAGGTGCCAGCCTGCGAACGCAAAGGTCACAGATTTGATTCCCCAGCCAGGGCACATAATGAGATTGCAAGCCAGGTCTCTAGCCAGGTCCGTGGCTGAAGGCAGGTAAAAAAGGCAACCATACATTGATGTCTCTCTCTGTCTCTGCCTCTCTCCCTTCCCTGCTCTCTAAAAATAATAAATAAAATCTTTTTTAAAAAAGAACCTAAAGAATCTTAAAAAAAAAAAAAAAAAAAAAAAAAAAAACTAGGCCCTGGCTGGTGGCACAGTGGGTAAGGCACCAGCCTGCAAACCCAAAGGTTGCTGGTTTGATTCCCAGCCAGGGCAACATAACTAGGTTGCAAGCCAGGTCTCCAGCCAGGTCCATGGCTGGAGGCAGGTGAAAGGCAACCACACATTGATGAAGAAAAAAAAAACCCAAAAACTAAATTAGAGTTTCTTAGAAGAAATTGTGAGAAGCCCATGAACTGTAATATAATTATAACAAATAGCCTATTTTTATGTCAACATGAGTAGATAATAGCAAAAATATATATAAACTTAAGTAAAAGCTTATATAATAACATTGCTAGAGACAATTCCATTTAGCGTCCAGCTTCTTTTTAGTACTAAACAGTACTAAATTGGATAACTACAAACTATGTGATATTCTTTTTTTTAATAAAGTTTTTATTTATTACTTTGAGAGAGGAGAAGGGAGAGAGGCAGAGAGGGAGAGAGACATCAGTGTATGGCTGCCTTTCACCTGCCTCCAGCTATGGACCTGGCTGGAGACCTGGCTTGCAACCTGGACCTGGTTATGTGCCCTGGCTGGGAATTGAACCAGTGACCTTTGGGTTTGCAGGCCAGCGCCTTATCCACTGAACCACGAGCCAGGGCTGGCTATGTGATATTCTCATAAGTTGTAAGTCCTTAGACTTGTTAACTTACATTTTAAATCATCTCAGGAAATAGATAATGCAGGAAAGACTCTGAGTTCTCCTTCTTTGAACATTGTAGTCTTACTTGCAATAATTGTTCATGAAAAACACTGCTGAGCCATTAATGTTGGTTCTGTTTGTTTGTTTGACTGATTGATTTTTAATTCTCTATAAGAATCTTAGTCTAAGATGGATGCATATCTCCCTTTTCAATACCATAAATATCATATTTTACAGCAAAGTCGAGACACCCTATATTTTTGCTTGATGGAATTTCCCACTGTTACAGCAATAAAAAATAGATTTCAAATGTATTCTGTATACCAATTTTAAGGCATTCACAGAAAAGGTACTTTTTAGTTTGTTTGAATTTCATAGGGTTGTATACTTCACTCAAGCTTGAGAGGAAGCATTGCTGGTTTCATGCAGAAATTAACTACTCTAGAAATACCCATGTATTTATTTGAAATACCTTCTTTTCCTCTTGATTATGGAATGCTCATTATTGTTAAACAGGATGGGGGTGGCTACCATGTCTTTGCCATTCAGAGCCTATGAGAAATAACTTTATAGAGGAAAAAATATGGGAGAAATATCTCATTAGAAAAAATATCTTGAAGAAATTTAGTTTACCTGGAAACCCCCAGGTTTTTCTTGGGAGAAGTATGAGTCATAATGAAATTTACTTTATCATGAAAATGATACTATTTTATACACAAGATGACAGAGAATAATATTATATAAAGACTCAGAATACTAAACAACATTAAACCAGTCATTGCCCCTCATCTAAAGAGAATTTCAACCTAAGGAAAATACCCAGACAGATGTTAATTAATTTATTTGGAGAACATCAGAAATGGAATTCCATACTCTTAAATACCTTCATATTGCTCTGGACTGAATCGTATCCTCTTCCCCTCACCTCCCAGAAAATTCTTATGTTGAAACCCAAACTCCCAATGCAACTCTATTCAGTGTTATGAACTGGCTGTTTGTGCCCCTCCCCCCATCATGTGTTGAAATCCTACCCTCTAGTAGGAGGGCATTAGGAGTGGGGCCTTTGGGAGGTGATTAGGATTGAATGAAGTGAAGAGGGTAGAGAAAAAGCCCTCATGAATGAGATTAGTGCCCTCATAAGCATCAGGAGAAAATTTGCTTTCCCTCTCCACTTTCTGCCAGGTGGGAATACAAGAAACCAGCAGTCTGCCAACCAGAACTCAACCACACTGGCACTCTAACCTGACTTCCAGCCTCCAGAACTGTAAAGCATATGTTTCTGCAGCTTAAGCCATCCAGTGTATGGTACTTTTTTAGAGTAGCCTGAACGAAGACATCTGGGGGCCTGTGAGGAGGTGATAAACATTAAATGCGATCATAAGGGCAGGGTCCTAATTGGATAGGGCTAGTGTCCTTATAAGAATGAGAAGAGAAACCAGACCTCACTTCCCACCATGTGAGGACACAGAAGGCAACCATCTGCAATCTAGGAAGAAAGGTCTCATCAGAAATGAAATCAGCTGGCACCTTGATCTTGGACTTTCTAGCCCCAGAACTGTGCAAAATAAATTTATGCTGTTGTAAGTCACTTTATGATATTTGTCATGGGAGCTCAAGTGGACTATAACAATATCACAAAGTATCACTTTACACTTACATTTTAGGACAAGTATCTGGGTTATTTTGGAAAGAAAGCTTATCACTCATGCTGCTCACTGAAAAAGATAAATAAAGGGGCAAATCATGGATGTTTCCTAAGAAAATAAAAGTAAGAAAGATTATTTGTCAAATCTGTGCTATCACTTAGGAAACCTTCCCCTCCTTACTCTGATGTTAGCTTGATAATTTTCATATAACCCCATGTCATCTCCATCCTAGTCAGAAGGGAAAACACCACCCTGCTATTACCCTAAGTTCTCTCTCTGTGATAAGGTAGTTGTTAACCTTAAAAAATTATATCAAGATATTGCTGACAAGGGCTTTCTGGGGTTTCTGCTAATTGCATGTCCCATGAATGTTTCTTTTCACTTGGTCCAGAGTCTCAGAAGGATAGTTGTCTTCAGAAGACAGGGATGTATAATTTCATTATCATTGCATCATTGCCAAAGACCTTAGCAGCCAGAATCCACCTAAAAAAAAAATAATGGTCCTCATACAGAGGTGTCTCTGTCTCCTGGGATACCCTAGGGCCACTTTATCCAGTTGTGCAGCAGAGGCCATGCAGTAAAATATACCTTTCACAGTTGGATGACAGCATGGATAGGCCTGCTCTCTTTTCCAAGCCCTGTCTTCATGTTCACCATACTCTTAGTTCACAAAAACAAGTCTTATTTCTCACCCATTCTGAACATTATTCTACAGCATGTGCCTCCAATACCAAGCACTTGAAATGGAGCTGGTCAGAATTAAGATTTGCTCTGTATGTAAAATGCTACAGGATTTCAAGGGCTCGGTACTAAAAAACAAAAAGAATATAAATTATCCCATTTTTAATGTTTTATATTGAATGTTAAAATGACACTATTTGGAAAATATTGCATTATATACTATATTAATCTCACCTGTTTCTTTTAGCTTTTAAAATTATAATATTGGAACATTTAAAATGACCTATGTGGCTTATATTATATTTCTATTGGATGGTGCTGTTCAAGAGCATCAAGCAAAGGGACAATTTAAATCTTGCTTTCAGAGAAGCTCCCACATAAGGCACTAAAAATTGTATTCAGGCTTCAAGTCTTTTCTTTCCTTCTCTTAAGATAGGAAATTTCGGTATTTAAGTTGAGTATTTGGTGAGTATGTAAATTCTGATACATTGTAGAGTTGGGTTATAATAATGAAGATAACTTCAAAGAAAGCATTGCTCCATTGAGGAAGAGTCTCAAGAGAAAAAAGTAGAATAATGGTGAAAAATATTAGTGGCATCTGGTGTCATTCAGGTGACAAACTCATGCAGGGCTGTCTGCCTTTCTTAGCACTCCGTCTTACTAGGAGTGTTTTGTGAGATGATTGACTTCCCATTAGGTGACTGGCTCATGAGTGGGTGGATAATCAATTCTTTTGTAGGTTAGGTGAATTTTATTTCTTGGCTTTCAACAGATTTAAAGGAGAATCATAATGGTTCATTGATTATTTAATACTTAATAGGAGATTACTATGATACTTTTGGCATGCAATTAAAAACTTTAAAGAATTGATTTGAATTATTTTGTTATAACAAAACTCCATTTTCATCTACTTATAAGAACAATGTTTCTCAGTGTTTATATCTGTTAACCCAAACATGTGAATAGAATTCAGATTAAATTCTACCTGTTTCTGACAAAAAAAATAACATTCACCAATAGATTTTGAAAAAGTTGTATGTATCCAATAAAATTTTACTAAGTGTAATGATTTATAATATTTATAATGTAGTGTTTCAACCAAAATTTACTAATAATAAAACTTTTAAGTAATTTTGACTTTAAAACTTTCAAACATAAAAGTATGCTGCATTAAACAAAATTCTGGGAGTGGAGAATTGCATGGAAATTAATGAAAAAAAATGATACAAAAATTAGCCTTTTTTATGAATAATAGTGATGTTCTAATAATGTTATTTAAAGTCTAGTGGAAACTATGTGATAATTTTACTTTAAAAGTCAGTATTTATTTATAATACAGTAGAAATTACATCCTTAAAAAATTAAATTTTTATTGGAAATTTTCAGATATCAACTTGCAAATATGAAAGCAGTTTCACAGTTTTACAAAAGTCTTTTGCAGGAGAAAGTAAGAAAAAATATTCAGGTCACTATCTTAGATGGCGACTAGTCAAAATTCCCTTTTTCATAGATGTGGCCACTGAAGACCAGGAGTTCTGTTCATGAACCAGAACTCAAGGCCGTACTCAGTCACTATAACTCCGCTCCATCTCCCACTCAGATAACACACACAGATTCTGCGAGAAGTCCATGTTTATCAGTGATGAGGTACCTCTGTGTTAGAGGTCATCTCTTTGAAAGGTATTTGGGTTAAGAGTTGCCATCTGGCGTCTGGTGGTAGCCTGTCACTACCATCTCATCCATTGTCAGGATTCTTTCTAAAGCAATCATTTCAAAATATGAGGCGTTCGTACATCTATCTCAGCAAGCTGAGTTGTCATTTATCTGCTAATTTCCTTTAACCGAGCTGGAAGCACCTTGAGGGAAGTAGCTATTCACTGTCTTGGCTTAAGCGGGCTGCCACATCAAAACACCATAGACTGGGGGCTTAGAAAGTTCTAGAAGTTGAAAGTCTAAGATGAGAATGCTAACAAGGTTGGGTTCTGGTGAGAGCTCTCTTATGGCCTGCATGCCTGCCGGGGGGGATCACTTGCTTCTTCCTCTCCTTCCGAGGACACTAACACTAGTGAGCCAGGGCACCACCCCATGACCTCATTTAACTTAATTGCTTCTGTAAACACTCTATCTCCACGTACTATCACATAAGTTAGAGCTTCAACATATGAATTTTAGTTGGACATAAATATTCAGTTCATAACATTGATCAATCTTTATGTGCCTTGTTTATCCTAACCCAATGGATAATACAAGTGATCATTAGCAAATTTTTGTTGAGTGAATTAATATTAATTTTTAATATTAGTCTCATAATGGCAATGCTAGATATATTTTTTAAAGATTTTATTTATTATTTTTAGAGAGAGGGGAAGGGAGAGAGGCAGAGGAAGGAAACATCAATGTGTGGTTGCCTTTCACCTGCCTCCAACTATGGACCTGGCTGGAGACCTGGCTTGCAGCCTGCTTATGTGTCCTGGCTGGGAATTGAACCAGCAACCTTTGGATTTGCAGGCCAGCACCTTATCCCCTGTGCCACCAGCCAATGTTAGATGTTTTAATAGCGATTCTCTCACAAAATTAAGCAGTTACTTGCAATTTCCTCAAATAAATTACTTCTCAGAACATTTGTCGTCTAAGTTGTGTGGATAAATCCAACCATGGACACTAGATGGCACCATAAGAAACTTTCCTGGACCAACAGACTCCTGCCAGCCCAGCAATTCCTCACCCTTAACAACCTGAAGGTTTTTAGCGCAGTCTGGGATGAAGAAAACTTAGAGGAATGTTCTTGCTTTTCTGTGTAGCATCTGTAAGCTCTTTTCCTAAGAGGTTGGTCTTCTACTGGGCATAGCAGGCAGAAGGACAAGGCCCCCACAGCAAGCAACAGCCAGCAGGAATCAAATCAGGACACCTGACCTGAGTCCTAATGCTCACACAAAGCAGCTGGTTTTCTTGGAGGACGTCTACTTCCCTCCCTGTGTGCATCTCATCGATTCCTGGGAGGACGATGAGGAGTCATTCATGAGAGCTGCCACGTGCTAATTAAAAACCAAGGTTCTTCCAGCTCTGCAGTGCTCCTCTCCCAGGGAGATGCCTCCCTGCACCAGCTCAGGGCCTCTGCTCACCCAGCCCCTGCCTTGACCAACTCAAAGATCACTCTCAACATTTACGAAGGACTCTGACACCAGACCTGTTCATTTCAACATTCACCCAAACAATAGAAACTCACAGGCTTTGTGTCCTCCGCACCAGCGGTGTTCAACTTCTCCTCTGCAGCTTGGTGTCCCTGGCTACACCCTAGGCCTGCCATCATCTGGAGGCAAACCCTCTTAAAATCATCAGCTTTACATCCATCCAATCTTCGTCAAAATTCACCTCTCCTTTTCTTACACTTGCTCCTCAAGTTCATCCAGCCCCTTCAGTTCCTTCCCTCCTGTTCATCAGCCCCCATTTGTCCACACAGCGCCCTTCTTCCTGCTGTGTTGTTAAGAGTGGCAGCTACTCCCTCACTGCCTAATCCTCCAGTGCTCCAACCCCTCAGCACCCCAGCTCCCACCCCTGACCCAGGGACAGGGCAGCCCTTTGAGGGGGAGGAGCATGGGCTCAGAACTGAAGTAATCCCTCTAAGTACCAGGCTTGGGGACTTTCAGGTTTGACTATTTGGGTATTTCCTATGAGAACAGCCACTCATAGGAAAATTAAGAGAGCTAATGGGTGAAACGGGACTTTAAAAATATATTTCTGTATCTTTTGCATCTTCCACATGTACAACCTTTCCCTGTGGTCCAGAGGGATCTGCCTGGAAGGCAAGCAGATGAATGGGTTGACCAGAATTATTTGAGTAAAAATGTACCTAGAGGAAGGGTGTAGTTTACTTCTAACATAGGTAATTGAGATTTGAGGCTAAAGGCCTGAGGAAAGTAGGGCTTAGAGATAATGCCAAAATATAGTTTGGAAAAGCAACAGGAGAGAGCCAGGAATACCTTCCCCTTATTTGCCACCATAACCAGAGAAGATCATGGGGCCACCGAGGACGGTCTGAGCAGGGCAAGCCCTTGAAGGGAATGGGCAGGAGTGCAGAGGGGCTGGGTTGTCCCTTTTCCAAAGTTCCACGTCTGCCTAAGCATGAAACCAAGGTGGGGCCCTTAACTCCCAGCACAGGAGGTATAGCAAGAAAATCCACAGTGTATATGAAGTCATTTAGTCCTCAAAAATGCCACCAAACCATTATTGCTCACGTGAGAACAACACCATAGACTATTATTGGTTCCGTTGCACTGAAAAGGCATTAAGTGACAGAGTCAGAATTCAACTAGGCTAGCTGGCTCCAAAGGCCATGTTTCTACCTGTCATACATACACACAGCCTTTCAATAAGCATCAGTTCCCTATGTTCACCACAAACCTTTCTCTGTTAAATGCCAGATTAAGAAGCACAGTCTGAAAAGCTGGGCCAATATGTGCTTTGTGCTATTACCATTTAAGGTCTAAGCTCAGCGGAGCCTTTGGGTCTGCTCCATTACCCACCCGTTTGCTCTCAATCTAGCCCCTTCCCCTATTCCTGCAATGGATGCTCTTAAACCTTCATCATTCCCTGCCCATTTCACTTTTAGCAATGAACTTCACCGATTCTCACAGAGAGAATCAGTGTCACTGAGGGGAATATGCTCAGGTTCTCTCTTTCTCCCAATTAACTTATCTTCAAGGGCAACCTCTGTTCCAACCGGTTTCAAAGGAAGAGAGATGTTTGTCTGTCTATCCTCCTCTTTCAGACCATTCCCCCCTCTACCCTTTCACCTCCTCTAGGATTTCCATTGAGTGTCTCTTTCCAGTATCTTCAACCTCCCTCCTCTCTTCTGGGTTCTTTCAGCCTATAAAAAAGTAAGATCTTCCCTTCCCTTCACATTGTTTCCATCCATAATCATCCTAGACATCAGAAATTTCTAAGCACCAGTCCCTGAGCTCTTCCTAAGAAGTAACTGAGATTTCACTAATTCATTTACAAAATGAGAAAATTAAGGATAACGTAGGGGGCTTCTCATTAAGGTAATTAAATTTAAGTGATTTTCTTTTCTTTTGACAATGTAGCCTTTCAGAAACATAAAGGCTTTGCATGAGTAAGAATAAAAGACCTCTTTGCTGTGTTAAGATATTGAGATTTGAGGCTTGTTATTTACATAATGTAGACCAGAAGTTCCCAAAATTTTTGGTCTCTGAAAAACCTCTACACTCTTCTCACTCTTAAAAACTATTAAGGGCCTGTATTCTCACTTTCTGTAGTCTTGATGCTCTGGCATCTGGGGCCTTGCTGGCCCAGGAGAGATGGTCCCTCCAAGGACTAGCTAATTCCTGGAGATAAACTATTTACTTGTGAACATACCTTCATACGCACACTAACCAATCAAGAGTTCACAATGACATTAAAAATATAACACTGCCCTGGCTGGTGACACAATGGATAAGGCGCTGGCCTGTGAACCCAAAGGTGCTGCTTTGATTCCCCAGCCAGGGCACATAACCAGGTTGTAAGCCAGGTCTCCAACTAGATTTGTGGCTGGAGGCAGGTGAAAGGCAACCATACATGATGTCTCCCTGCCTCTCTCCCTACCCCTCTCTCTGAGAATAATAATAAAACCTTTTATATATATATATATATATATATATATATATATATATATATATATATATATAACACAGATCTTATGTATTTATTTTTAATAGTAAGTATACACAGACATTATTTGGATAAAATATTAAAAGTATTTCAGATGACCCTAAAATGCATTTCAGATGACCCTAAGCCTTACAACTTTAAGATACTAGGGTAAAACACATTAAAGCTATAAAAATTAGGTGGAAATTTCAGATATGTGTAAATGAAACTATTATATTACTTCATTTCTGTCCAAAACACAAGCATTAAAATAAATATTACTAACATTTCATCTACTAGTATGACAAATTAAAATTTAAATATTTGAATGATTCTCCAGTTATATTGATAGCAATTGTTGATTTTAGCAGGAGGAAGAGCATTTTCTTAACTTAAGCACATAGTGGAGAACTGCCAATATGTGGGAGACATACTGAATATTTTCAGCTCAGGACTATGAGAATTAGAAGAGACTTTATCAACTCAAGCTAGATACTGTATTTTGAAATTTTTAAGAGAATAAAACTGATCTCACTTACCTCACTAGATTCTTTTTCTTATTTTGCTTTTCACCAATGGAAAAAACACTCTTGCAGAAAGTAATGATTTCCAATTAAAAATATTTACTCTTTCTCTGATTGTATAAAAGGAATTCTTTTCTCGCCAAAGGACAGAATTTGAAAACAGGAGCTTAATAGCTTTTAGGAAAGAAAAGCGTCCTGTGCTTCCATTTACTTTTTTTCTGGCTATCATTTTCAAGCAGTACAATGAGAAAAGCATAGCAGCCGAAGCACACCTCTTCCCCACAGAGAACAGGTGTCACATATTCTGCATCATTCAGTTTCACAAACAAGTCTTTTACCGGAGAAACATTAAAATCTTTCTTTCGTATAATATTTCCCAACAGTTATGTTGTAAATGAATTTCCTGCTTCATAATGAGCTACTCAGATGGATATTGGAATTCTTATTATATTCTATGAACAAACCCTTGGAGAGTTGCTGAGGGAAAGGTTGGGAAGAATCAGAGAAGGATCACTGTTTTGAAAATGGTCCATTACATAATCAAGAAAGTGACCACACAACTCAGAATAAGAGAAAATATTTGCAAATAATGTATTCCATAAGGGACTTGCATTTGAAATGCAAAAAGAACTCTTCTACCATAACAAAAGAAAGAAAAATCACTCAACTTTTTAAAAAATGGGCAAAAGATTTAAATAGACCCTTTTCCTAAGAAGATAACAAAATGACCAATAAGCACAAGGAAAGATTCTCAACATAATTAGGCATTAGCGAAATACTAGTGCAAGTCAAAACCATAAGACATAATTTCACACTCCCTAGGGTGACTAAAATTAAGAAGACAGACAAAAACAAATGATAAGAATGTGGAGAAAGTTGAATCTTCCTATATTGCTTGTTCAAATGTAAAATATTGCAACTGCTTGGCAAAGTATTTAGCAGCTCAAGAATTTAAAAAAATTATGTAGCCCAGCAATTCAACTCCTATCTATATATCAAAGAGAATTGAAAGAAATGTCCACAGAAAAAAACCTGCATATGGATGTCCCTAGAAGCATAGCCAAAAAACAAAAACAAGTATAATTCATCAGCTGATGAATTAATGAATAAAATGTGGTATATCCATTCAATGGCTTGTTTGCCAATAAACATTAATAAAGTACTATTATAAACTTCAACATGGGTCAGTCTCAAAAGCATTATGCTACATGAAAGAAGCCAGCCCCGGCAGAGAATCCAAGATGGAGGTGTAGATTAGACACACTGCATCACCCTCCACAACTAAAAATAATAATCTACCTCAAAACTAGGGACAACCAGAAATTCCAAAATATTGAGCTGAATGGAAGTCCAACAAACAAAAGAGATAAATAAGAAATATTTATCCAGACAAGTAGGAAGAGCAGAGCTGGGACAGAGAGGATGTGGTTTGGCAGTGTGGCAGCTGCGGTGGGAGGGGTCCGTGGTGGACCAGCGGAAAGTACAGGCACAGCAGGGACACCTGCTGAGTGCTCCCCCGCACCGGAACAGATCATGTGGCTTGTGGTTCCAGTGTTGGGGGCAAAAATAAAGCTACATTGCTCTTGACTGTGAAAACCAGTCAGGATTGGGGTGGAGGAAGAAACTGGCAGTCTCTCTGCTGAGTCCATTTGTTTAGAGGTCCCAATGGTCCTGAAACATCCACAGACCCACCCACTCTGGGAACCATGGACAGGACAACTAGAGAGGAGCTACTCCCATACAGGAATCATAGGGCTGGAATAGGGGCAAGTGCTGAGCAAGCAGCATTATTCCCTCTGAGACCCCTCCCCCACCTACAGTGCCACATGGTGAAAATGGATCTCCCCACACTGACAAATACCTAAGGCTCCACCCTTTACAACATAACAGGTACAACAGCTCTAGCTAAGAAACAGAGGCACACAGGAGCCTGTCAAGATGAGGAGACAGAGAAATATGGCTCAAAAAAAGAGAACAATTCAAGGTCCCATGGCTGAACTAAGCAACAAAGAAATAGCCATCCTGACATATGAACAGACTGCCAGTCTGACAGATGCACAATATGAAATGCTAATAATAAAGATGCTCACAGACTTGACAAATGTTCGTAAATATAGCAAACTTGAAAGGAAGAAAATGAAGGCTAGTCCAAATGAAATGAGAAAAAAAAAATACACACAAAACCAATGGTAGAAGGAAGGAAAACAGGGTTCAAATCAATGATTTGGACCATAAAGAAGAAATAAACAGTCAACCAGCACAGAAAGTGGAAAGAAGAATTTTTAAAAATGAGGAGAGGCTTAGGAACCTCTGGGATGACTTTAAGAATGCCAACATCTGAATCATAGGGATGTCAGAAGGAGAAGAGCAAAAGCAAGAAATTGAAAATTTGTGTGAAAAAATAATGATGGAAAATTTCCTAAATTTGATGAAGGAACTAGTCACACAAGTCCAGGAAGCACAGAGAGTCTCAAACAAGCTAGATGCAAATCACACCACACCAAGATACATCATAATTAAAATGCCAAAGATTAAAGAGAAAGAGAGAATCCTAAAAGCAGCAAGAGAAGAGAGTTACTACAAAGTCCTATAAGGCTATCAGCTGGTTTTTCAAAAGAAATTTTTCAGGCAAGAAGGGACTGGCAAGAAGTATTTGAAGTGAGGGAAAGCAAGGACCTACAACCAATTTATTTAAAGGAGATTTATTTAAGAAAAAGAGGGTCAAAATTATGAACATTAAAAAGATAACAAACTCACAACTATCAACAACAGAACCTTAAAAAATAAAATAAAATAACTAAGCAAAGAACTAGAATAGGACCAGAATCACAGGTATGGGGATCATTTGGAGGGTTATCAGCTGGGAGGGGGAAGGGAGTGAAATGGGGAAATGGTGCAGGGAAACATAATGAGGAAACATAATTGGTGGGTACAAGATAGGAAGAAGTTAAGCATAATAGAGGAAAGGGTCAAATCAGAGAACCTACATTCACAACCCATGGATATGAACTAAGGGGGGATACTGCAGGAGGGAATGGGGATCTTGGGTGGAGAGGAGGAAAGGGAAATGAATTTGGGACAACTGCAACATCATAATCAATAAAATATATGTTAAAAAAAAAAAAAGAATCCAATCCCAAAAGGCCACATATTGTGTGATTCCATGTACATGAAAGTCCAGAATTGGCAAACCGGTAGAGACAGGAAGTAGATTCCTGGAGGCTGAAGGGATGGGTTTCTCTTTTCAGTATTAAAATGTTCTAAAATTACATAGTGGTGATAATTCCACCACTTGGTGAATATGCTAAAATCTGCTGAATTGTATACTTAAAAAGGTAAATTTAATCGGTTACTAACTCAACAACGCTGCAATTTAAAATGTAGTCCTTAAAATGTTTGGAAAATGTTTAATAAGTATAGCTTTTATTAATAATAATGCTATTGGCAGCAGAAGCCTAGAAGAAAATATGTACAAAAATTGGGGAAGGCCATCCTCCGACTGATTCCCAACATGGCAGATTCAGCACCAGGGACAGCTCCCTGCACATTCCATCTTTTTTCAAGTAGCAGGTCTGCAAGTTTTTCTTTTTCATTGTTGATGTCTTGTTTATGTTATTACAAATGTCCCATTTTTCCACCTTTGTTCCCTTCCACCCAGCCTGACCCCCACTTTCGTAGCCAAGTGGCATTTCTAGTATACACTTCTTTTCTTTTCAACTGCCATATACTATGGCAGCCATGATTCTACATTTTGTGAGAATTTGACCAGGTGGCAAAAGATCCGCTATACTAATCTATTTAGAAAATTACATAAATTGTTAGGTGTCAAGCACTTATTCAGCATGAGATGTTAGACAAGTTGCTTACCTCTCTTAGCTTCATTTCCTTATCCAAAATATGTGAATAATGCACATGCATCATAAACTAAGACAGTATTCCTCACATAACTCATGATTTGCATTCATGAAAGGTATTATTACTAAATTATTAATAAGATTGTCATTGGTAATAGAAACCTGGAAGAAAATATGTACAAAAATTGGTGAATGCAATTCTCTGACATATTCACACCATGACAAGTTCAGCACCAGTGACAGCTGAAGTCACCCCATTGCACTGTCAAACAATTCATTTTACTCTGGAACATATAATACTTTGTGAAACCTGGACTAGTATCCAGGATGTACTCAGGCTTAAGATTAATTCTGTTAAGAGACTTCATGGAAAGAATCATCTTCTTCAGCATGCTTCAGATGGACACAAATTGCTACGACATAATCCTGGATCTGGTCAGATAATGGGCCCATTTCTGAGGTGGAGGGAAGGGTTATAAGCTACTTTTCTAATTCTTTACCTGTCCAAATTTAGTAAGTAAATAAACTAAAAGATGAACTTCAGCTGATGCATGACCCCTACACATGCATCTATAGGATCAATTCTGTCATAACAAAATTTACCTGTAAGGTGAATGTTGATTCTAACTCCATATAACTTTTATAAAGGAATTCTGTAAGATTTAACACTTCAAAATAAGAAATTATAAAGAAAGTTTTACAAATGTGTGAACAGCAAAATTGTACCAAACCATGTAACCTCATGAGTTCATCTGTATGACTGCAATGGGGAAGGTAGACCAGATGACTATCAAGATCAATCTAAACATGCAGGGCTCCATTTCACTGTTTTTCATTACTCTCATTCTTACTCAAATGGTTCATCTCTATCATATACTAATCTTACTCATATTTAAATGACAAAATAATTAGCATAGGCTGCTCTGAACTCTGCCAAATTCCATAAAACCATATGCTGCCTCCGTAAGAAGAATACAAATTATTATTATTATTGACTTTTAAAGGGAACCAAATGAAAGGTGGCCCTTTGATCTCTGAATGTGTATTATTTCCTTTGTTCTGGCTTAAGTGAAAATGTTACATAAAAAGTCAGAGTACGTTTTCATAGGAACCCTAAGGTTCATGACACAAAAGTCATGAATAGTACTTCTCTTCCAGAGGAAAGAAAGTGCATCCTTTTGAGTAGGCACAAACAGGATCCCCAACATTCTGAGAAGCTGGAAGATGGATCTTGAATCCAAATGTTTCAAAAAGCAAAAGCTTTCCATTTCCATTCCATAATGATTCTTTAATTTAATGCTTACTTTTTTCTTTCAAGAAATAGCTATTCTCCTTTTGTGGTACACAGAATCTCAACAGTCTGCTTTTTTTTTTTTTTTTTGCCTTAATGATTTCTCCAAATTCCCCATCTGCTTATATTCTTCTGCAAGGTTTAAGTGTGCCATATCATTTCATACCACTCAGCAACATTTATTATGTTTAGAATATATTCTTTCCCAAATTCATGAATGTATTTACTTTCTGGTCAGTTTTAGAGCCTTACTAGAAAAAAAAAACTGTAATAATTAATACATATGGGAATACAAGATGAGAGACTGAAAATAAAATTTGTGTTGAAAAAAATACCTATAAATAAACCATGAACACCAACTGCTATATCAATTTTCCTTTGGGCTAAAGGCAAGCCATGTTATATCAAGTATGTTGGGTTTAAAACCATAAATTCAATTCTCACAGATTTATAGCACAAAAGCATTAGCACATGTTGCTCTTTTCAGTGTGGACCCTAGACTCATGAATGTAGTTGGATGATGTGTTGCAGTGAACTCTATTTTGTAGGTGATACTGAATCATGTGTACATTTCTCTCCAGGGCTTCTCTTTTATTTCCAGTACCAAGAAAGGGATGTTGTGGTCACCCAATGCTCATCCACCCTTCCTAAGAACACCCTAAATTCTTCTTGGGAAATAGCCCCTGCTGTTTTTGTGCATGCTATCTTACTTTATAACCATGATTACAGGAAGCAGCCCTGCTGCTGCTGAATCCTGAATGGATCCTGAGCACCTCCCCACAGTCCTGGTGTACCTAGAGAGTGGGCAAGCGATGGGTGAGAGGTTCTCTTTCGGGATTTAGACACTTGAGCCAGTGATGGTGGTTTGAGGTAAAACTGGAATTCATTTCTCTATTCCAGTGGAAGCCACCTGACCAGGCTGGTCTCGCTATGGACCACCCTGGAGTTCCTGCTTCTCCACTGCTAGAGCTGTCTCAATTCCAAGACTAATTTTCTGGTCTTCCTAATAATTTTCTTCTCCTGAAGTCAGCCAAAGTCAGGTGCTGCTACTTACAACCAAAGAACCTCAACCAGCTCACTTCCTACTTCCAGTGGAGCTTCTTGCCACGTTTCTTGACTACTTAGAACAATAGCCAGTGTTGTGTGCTGTTACCAAATGAAATGCTAAAGCATTTGCAGGATGAACTGTCTTGAAAGAATCATTGCAAAAAGTGTCTTGTCTTTCTCCCACAAACTACAGATCAAAAAAACTATAAAACACTATATAGCCCTGGCTGGTGGCCCCATGGAAAGGCACTGACCTGTGAGCGTAAAGGTCACTGGTTCGATTCCCAGCCAGGGCATATAACCAGGCTACAAGCCAGGTCTCCAGCCAGGTCTGTAGCTGGAGGCAGGTGAAAGGCAACCATACATTGATGTCTCTCTCCCTCTCTGACTCTCTCCATGCCCTTCTCTCTAAAAATAATGAAAATCTTTTTAAAAATTATATAAAAGGAAAATATCAACAAAACTGCCTAGATTCTTTTTAACACTTTTGTTAATGTGTCATGCATATGTTTTCATTTTGCCAGTCTCCTTTTATTTGGTCCTCACTTCTCCCTCCTACTACCCATAGATAAACAAATGTTACCAGCCCAATATTTCTTTTTCCACATTTTATCCATTCCGGAACTATCAGGTATGTATGTGTTAAGAGAGGGGGAGGGTTTAGTTTTTGTTCCCTGTATACTGAATCAAACCAAATCATACTCGATTATGCAACTCTGCTTGTTGCTGTTTCCACTTCACAAAACATCGTGAAATTCCCTGTCAGCTGAATCTAATTCACTCCTTTAAACTGGAGGGCTTATAACTATTTACATTTAATGGTTGGGATTAAATCTACCATGTTGCTATTTGTTCTTTATTCCTCCCATCTGTTCTCTGCTTACTTTTCCCCTTGTTTCCTCAATTGGTTTGTTAGCTATACCTCTACATCTTAGTTTTTAGTGGTTGTGCTAATGTTTATAATGTGTATCCTGACTCATCAGGTCTACTTTGAATAACAATATTGAATGGTTTGTGATAACCTTCTGAGAGCATACTTCCATTTTCTCCTTTCATCCCTTCTGCTAATGTTGTCATACATTTTATTTCTTTAAATATTTTTTCTGTCTCCTTCTCCTCCCCTCCTGCCAACAGGGGATTCTAATTACACATATAATAAACCCACTGTTTTTTGTTTATTTATTTTAAGATTTTATTTATTATTTTTAGAGAGAGGGGAAGGGAGAGAGGCAGAGAGGGAGAAAGCATCAATGTATGGTTGCCTTTCACCTGCCTCCTGCTATGGACCTGGCTGGAGACCTGGCGTGCAACCTGGTTATGTGTCCTGCCTGGGGAATTGAACCAGTGACCTTTAGGTTCGCAAGCTGGCACCTTATTCACTGTGCTACCAGGCAGGGCTCTAAACCCACTGTTTTTATCCACAGGTCTTGAGGTCTCATTTATTATTTTCCATCTTTTTATCTCTATGTTGCAGACCCAATAGTTTGTACTGCTGCATCTGCAAGTTCACTGATTTTTTCTCTTCCAAGTCTGAGCTGCAGTTAATCCTATCCAGTGTTCTTTTCCATTTTAGGTATTTTTTAAATTTTTTATTTATTATTTTTAGAGAGAGGGGGAGGGATAGAGGCAGAGAGGGAGAGAAACGTCAATGTATGGTTGCCTTTCACCTGCCTCTAGCCAAGGACCTGGCTGGAGATCTGGCTTGCAACCTGGTTATGTGCCCTGGCTGGGAATTGAACCAGCGACCTTTGTGTTCGCAGGGCGGAGCCTTATTCACTGTGCCACCAGTCCAGGCCTAGTATTTTTATTTTTATCCCTAAAAATTCCATTTGTACTTTTTATATGTTCACTATGTTTCCTGATTTTATTCATATTATTTCAAGACCCTTAAACATATTACACATGTGTGTAATCGCTATTTCAAAGACTGTGTACTAACTCTATCAGCTCTGTCATTGGTGGGTCTTTTTCTTTTGACTTTCTTTTTCCTCTGGGTTACGGGTCAAATTTTTCTGATTCTTGGCATGTCTAATAATTTTTTATTGGATGCTGAACATTCAGTTAAGATTACTCAGTACCTGAACTTTGCTTTCTTCCTCTAAAGAACACTGGCTATATTCTAGAAGGCAGTTACATTACTGGAAAGTCTGGTTTAATTCTTTCACACCTTCTCTGTAAATAGTTTAAGGATAGGTCTGGAGTAGCCTCTATTCTGGGTTAATTTAGCCCTAATAGTAAGGTGTGACCATCTGGGTCTCTTGAACAGTCACTTTGGGAACTGGCTCTCTCGAAGGCATAGTATGGAAAATCCCTTTTATAAAATCTCTCCATGATGGTAAAGCTTGAGACCAAAGAGTTGTTGAGGGAATGTGGAATATGAGGTTGGCTGTAGTTGTATAGAAGGAGCAAACATATGACTTAGAAACAGAATGCTCCTGTTAAGAAAAGTATCAGTCGGACAGTCAATCATGAATCCCAAAGTCTGTGTGATACTTGATCCTCTTTATATATAAGGATTTGACAGCTTTCTGGCCTGCCACAGGAGTGATGTTGAACTTCCTGGTCCCTATTGGGATACAATGGCACTAAAGATTGCATTAACCCAACTAGGCATCTCCTTTAGAACTATCAACCTACAGATTGGAACTCTGAGGCATTGTTATACATTTGAGGAGGAGGTTTCTTGTCATGCAGTATACTTGCATACATTTCTTTAGCTTATAAACTTCTTTAAATACTTTTATGGATTCTCCTTTTTAGTTCTTATTTCTTTTCTGTTTTCTTTTTTTTTCTTTTTTTTTAAGATTTTACTTATTTTATGTTTAGAGAAAGGGAAAGGGAGGGAGAAAGGGAGGGTGAGAAACATCAATATGTAGTTGCCTCTTGTGCACCCCTAACTTGGGACCTGGCTCCAAACCCAGGCATGTGCCCTGACTGGGAATCAGACCAGCAACCCTTTGGCTCGCAGGCCAGTGCTCAATCCACTGAGCCATACCAGCCAGGGCTCTAGGTCATATTTAAAAGTAGACTATTTTTATACATTTAAAAATACCTTTAGTTACGATCCCTGCTCCTGTTCAACATAATAATTGTGAAAATCTCATTATGTGGAGGTGGTTTAAGTGTAGTGAGGAAGATGGCTTTGAACCATTTGAAATTATTTCACTACATTTATTCATATTTTCCTAAATTAGAGTAAGTAACCATGGGTATGAACCAACAATATCTGTTTTATAAGGTACTTGCTTCTTCCCACGTTGATATTCAACTAAGGTTAGAATGAAGCATCTAAGTCTGCCTTATTATTGTGATTTTTATAGCATTTACCCATCCACTAGGCCTTTCTGATCATTAGCTTGCAAAGAATATTTTTTCTTCTCTGTATTTATTTTTTAAGCTAAAATTGCCTTTGGCTTGCTTAGCTGCATTGATAACTTTTGAAATGTAGAAGTTTAATGTCTTCAACACAGGTTGATTCAGAAATAGATTTAGTGTATGATTCATTTATAATACCAAACTTTATCTTCTGTTATCCATGAGGTCTGCCAAAGATTTCCCACTATTTTTACTTACTTTATGTCTAGGAAACCACACATGCAATCTGACCAGTATCAATCACAACCAGGTTTAACTTCCTAAAAGTTTGGCTATTCTGCTCTGTTCTTTGGCCCCAGGGTGTATTTTAACAATTATAATATCCTGTAGAAATCATAATAGGGATGGGGAAAACAATATCTCATTACAGTAAACATAGAATGAAACTTTAACGGAGCTACTGGGAATTCTGTGCAGAAAGTTCCACACAATCACATTCGACCTTTGTGCTTATTATGCTTCAGAGTGGAGGAGCCAATTTCCACTGCTGGTCAAAATTTACTATCCAGAGCACAAAGAAAACAACAAATTAAGGAAGTCGTCATGGAATCTAGAGGAAGCAGACAATGCCAATTCTGCCTCTGCTGCAGGAAGTTCTTTCTGGAGTCAGAAACGCTTTACACAGCTAACCAACTGCAGGCCAAAGGTGTGGCTGAAGGCGCACCTAGGTCAAGTTCAGAGGATGAAGAACTGTAATTCACTTTTTAGCAAAATGCTGCAGGAAAACTCATAGAACTGTGCTCTGCACTGTCCAAACAGCAAATGTGTACCTTTTTGGCTTTTCAACGGCTCAACAGCGACACACCTGCCCATGAAGGGAGTTCATCTGCGCATCTATAAGATTTTCCTTTCTATATTCCACTCTGACCATTGAGTAAGGTACTTCATGAGGGCCACTCTGGCGACTGCCACCCTAACTGCCACCTGGCATTAACCTTTGCTCTTCTCGAATGACCTCATTTCTTTCAGTAAGGATGGTAATTGGATGAGGAGCCAACTTAATTGCGAACTAGATTCTTTTTTTTTTTTTTTTTTTAAGATTTTATTTCATTATTTTTAGAAAGAGTGGAAGGGAGACAGGCAGAGAGGGAGAGAGACATCAATGTATGGTTGCTCTTCACCTGCCTCCAGCTACGGACCTGGCTGGAGACCTGGCCTGCAACCTTGTTATGTGCCCTGGCTGGGGAATCGAACCTTCGACCTTTGGGTTTGCAGGCTGGCGCCTTATCCACTGTGCTACCAGCCAGGGCTGCGAACTAGATTCTTCATCCCTCACTGACGATCACTGCTCATTTCAGCTCTAAAAACCTCCATGTGGTACATGTGGTTTGAGGTATATCTTGCTCATGCCTGCTTCCCAGGACCTTGAATCTGTGCTGCAGGCCCTGACCACTGATGACTGGATAGAGTTGAGCATGTCGTTCAAGGGCCATAGGTGGGCAGAGCCACTCAGATTCTGCTTCTCAGGAATCTGAACTGATAAACTAAGATGCAGTTTCCTTTAATGGTAGGAGCCAATTTATGTGGCAGGAGGATAAAGAGTCAGGGATAGATGGAGATGGATAGTGACAAAGAGAGGAAAGGAGAGAGAAAGGAGTGAGGAAGGAGTGAGGCCAAGAAATCTTGAGCAGAGACCATCTGTCCTGTGGACCATGACAGACGCAGCTGGAAACCTTAATTACTGGCTGTTTAGGTGATGGCAACTCCCAAGACTGGCTGGACTTCCCACCCTGTCAGTCTGTGGGATTCTCCCTAACAAATGCATGGGAACGGCTTTCTCTCCTCACAACCAACACTGCCCGAACAGAATGCAAAGTATGTTAGAAGCTTATTTCTTGTGTTTTAGGCAAGACTGACTTATACTCAAGCAATATTTCACACTAATCATAAAGCAGCAACCTAAGCTTGGAAGCATTTGTGCACATGAAAAACCCGCATGAAATTGGATTTCATGGATTTGCTCAAACCGCGTTCTTCCTGTGGACATCTAGCCTGTGCTGTCTTCAGCCCACTGTCTATGAGGCCTGCAAGGCCGAGCTCAGCGGTCGTCATTCAGAGGTGTGAAGACCGACAGGAACCAGAGTGTGACAGAGGCGTCTGGGTTAAGGCAGTCTGGTGGAGAAGAGACCATTACGTGCCTCCTGCTGTTTAAGAACTCCCTCTTACCCTACTTGCTGCCAAAAGGTATTTTCCTCCGTGTTGGTGATCACTTATCTGGGACTTCACCTTTCCTGATTTCAGCTGTGCACCTTGGGTGTGATCTTCTGTTTCCGACTTTGATGTACTGTATATATCAGGTGGACTCAAAGCGTTCCTGCCATAGCCATTACGATTCAGGTGGTGCATGCCCTTGCTTTCTGTTTGTCACACCAGCCTTCATTGCTGTCTCCAACCTGGGACCCACAGGGAGGCTCTGCAGCATCCAGTCCAGGACCAGGACTCTTCCACAGGCAGTGCAACGTGGCGTGCATGTTCCCCGGGCATCTTAAGGTTCTTTCTGTTCATTCTTAGGAGTCCATGACCCCACTAAATAATGTGTGTGCTTTTCATGAGCCATCTTTGTTTAAGAACATATTTCTGGGTGAACTCAATGTCCTTGGTTAATTTTAACCTTGCTAGAGATACAATGTCAGCAAAACTTGGACCTCTAATATCTATCATAGCCATTCCATCGGTCACACTGATTTGATGAATATGGCAGATGTCACAAATTTCAGGGAGCTCCTCTCCCCAGGATTACATCTAAACACTTGCTCTCTTCCAACCAGATCAATCAAAATAAAATTCCAGGGGAAATAATTGCATTATTAGGTTCTTTGTTTCTTTAAGAAGCTAATAACTGAACTTGGCTCTCATAAACCTGAATTTTTGAATTCAATTGATATTTGTATGAACATTGTTAGAGTCACAAGACATAACCTACATCCCTTTCCACAGGAGCATGAAATCCAGTAAAGAAATAACATGTGATGATGAAGATTTTTGTTACAAAGAACTGATATAAAGAAAAGACTCTTGCTGATTTCTGCTAAGAGAATGTAGAAATCTATGAAAGCCTTTACAGATGAGTGGCATCCTACTGCACATGGACGGTGATCCAAGGACTTCTGCCAAGTAGGCCTTTGATGCAAGTGTTGACCTTAAATAGCCAGATGTTTCTCTATCAAAATGGGTTTACTCAGGAATAACAAGGAATTACAATTCAGGACATACTTCTGATGGTGGATCCTGGGCAAGCCCAGAGAAACAAAGGACAGGAATGCTCTTTTTTGAACTTGGGAGGGGCTGTTGTAATTGAGGGGTCCAATGAGGGAAACGGAGAGTTGGAACTGGAGTGGCGGCTTTTCATTGGCTGAGTTACAGCCAATGAAAACTGAGTGTAGAGGAATCTTTTCTACCCCTGCTGGCAGTAATATAGTGTCACTTCCTGTTGGAGAGCCAAGGTACCTACTGCTCTTCCTGCTGGGGTCAGTGGTGCATGTGGGTAACATGTACAAGAATTCTCCCTTCTAACCTCCTGACTCCATTTTAAATGAGGTTTCTGTTTATTAATTTTCACACAAGTTAGGAGAAGTTACCCCCACTGGTACCGGACTTGGTCAGTGAACTGATCTTTGTTGGTAGAAAAAGATACCCCTTCCTGCGGGGCCATGACAGCCTCTTCCCTCCAGGGCCATGGCTCCAAGCGCAGATCCCAGCCCCCATTCACTTCCTTCGTCAGGTACCCTGAGCAAGACGCAGCAGCCTGGTTTGCACAAGGACAGAGGAAGGGAGGGAGAGGGAGAGCAAGGAACTGCCTTCCCACCTCCTACACCAACCCCCCAGACAAATAACATCAGAATCTATTGATTCCTGCCCGAAACTCCCATTTCAGGGCTACTCAAGTGTGCTCTAAAGACCGGCGATCCATTGTGAAATCTTTGTGGCCAGTCTTCAAGAATATGCACACAAACTGAGAAAGTGTTTAAAAACTTTCATAGCAATTTGATCTTGGTGCAACACTTCATAGTTTACAAAACTGCCAGTTTGCATGGGTTGGGAAAATTTTAAAAATACTGCTCTGCCACAATTAATTTTCAAAGAGAGAAAGCCATCTTATATCCTGTTCTAGAAAGAGAATCATGTGGTATTTCCTTTTCCTGTATGGCACAAGACTATCTTCCAATTTGCTTGCACTTAAAAAGACATACGGTCAGGACAGCCGTAAATGAAACCACTCACAGAGCTGGTCTCATGAGCACAGTAAGTGTTCCATTATTACCTTGTGAAATACAAGCTGAGTGGAAAAATTAATGAATTAAACATACCAAATACATACTGGTGCTATTTTTCTTTTCATCTATCCAGCAGGTTTAATTATAGCCATTATTTAATGGGCAAAGGACCTGAACAGACACTTCTCTGAGGAGGACATACAGAGGGTCCATAGGCATATGAAAGAATGCTCCACATCACTAGCCATCAGAGAGATGCAAGTTAAAACCACAATGAGATACCACCTCACACCTGTCTGAATGGCCATCATTAACAAATCAATAAACACCAAGTGCTGGCGAGGATGCAGAGAAAAGGTAATTGTTGGATAGTTGGTGGGGATGGAGACTGGTGCAGCCACTGTGGAAAACAATATAGAATTTCCTCAGAAAACTCAAAATGGAACTGCCTTTTGATACAGTGATTCCACTGCTGGGATTATACCTGAAGATCCCGAACACAAATACAAAAGCTATATGCACCCCTATGTTCATAGCAGCGCTATTTACAACAGTCAAGCGCTGGAAACAGCCTAAGTGCCCCTCAGTGGATGAGTGGATCAAACACCTGTGGTACATTTACACAATGGGATACCATGCAGCAGAAAGAAAGAAGGAACTCCTACTTTTTTCAATAGCATGGATAGAACTGAAGAGTATTACGCTTAGTGAAACAAACCAGGCAGCAAAAGACAAATACCATATGATCTCACTTAGCACAGGAAACTAATGATAACAAACGAAATAAATGAGCAAAATAGAACCAGAGGCATGGAAATAAGGAACAGGCTGACAGTGATCAGAGGGGAGGGGGGAGGGAGAAAAGGGGGTAAGAAAGGAGAAGGGTCTAGTCAGGAACATGTACTAATGACCCATGGACAGGGAACAGTGTAGGGACTGGCTGTGGGAGAGGGGCGGGGATGGGTGGGCCAGGGGAGAGCAATAGGGGGGAAAATGGGACAACTGTAATAGCACAAAAATATTTTTAAATTATAGCTAAAGGTAGCTTCTGATAAGAGAGATAATTATCTTTCCTATTTACCTGCAATGATAATGAATATTTTGTAACAAAGATCATTTTCAATATGCATCACTTCATCTCTGGTCCTTTTTTAAGGGTCATAAATGGGTCTATTTGGAATCACATAATGACATCCCAGAACATTCAAGCAGCCTTTCAGGTCTCTGCCCCAGCTGCCAGTTCACACATGGCTTCCCTTCACCTCTCCTTGGGGTCCTCCCTTTGTCACAAAGCTCAGCCCAACAGACAAGCCAGCCCCTGAAGGAAGTCTGTGTACAGTGGACAAAAGCCGGGACTTGACAGGTCCTGGCAACAGATCCCAAGTTGCTATCCTGATTTTGTCTCTGGGGGTCCCGGTAAAGCAAGAAATGAGGCCGGGAATGTCTCAGACTTTTGTGCTTGTCCTTCTAAACTGCTGATGTATGTTAAGGCTCAGTGGAGGAAAATCATACACTGCTCATGAAGTATTCTGGCGTTAGTGATCTGACCCTTGTTCTACCTTTACGAACATGTGGGTGAGCAAAACAAAACTGGGCGGCTCATACTCAGCCTTAACTACCGATCGCTATTTGGTTCTATGCAGATATTCTGTCTGAGGTTTTATAGGTCAGGAACAAGTAAGTATTCTTTTTTTTTACAAATAGGCTATTTCAATGGAAAAATACTTCTGGACTTCAGAAATATTTCTTAGAACACATTCCTGATTTAAATAAACTACTGATGCAGAAATGCCTTTTACAACCCATCTAGACTAAGCTGAAAACACATAAAGCAAGCATTTCCTTAATTACAGAAAATTCTCTTGACTAAACTTTCCAAATTATTATTAAAAATAAGTGACACTGGTGGTATTAAAATGACACAGTAGCACAGTGGATGAAGCGCTGGCCTGCGAACCCAAAGGTCGCTGGTTCGATTCCCAGCCAGGGCACATAACCAGGTTGCAAGCCAGGTCTCCAGCCAGGTGCGTAGTTGGAAGCAGATGAAAGGAAGCCATACATTGATGTCTCTCTCTCTCCCTTCCCCTCTCTCTAAAAATAATAAATAAAATAAAATAAAATGATTTAACAAGCCATCTAAGGACCTGATGACAGTGAATAAAAGGGCCAAGAGATCAAGTATGCACAGAGACTTGTGTTTTTAAACAGGGAACAGCATTTTACATCCCACATGTCGTCCACTCACCCATGGAACCACGTGTGTCACAAAGCTCTTGTTTCCTCACACACATCATGTGATTTTCACAGGAAGACATATGATATCACTTTGGTCTAGGGACTGCTGAATAGGTGGGTGGTTTCTCCACTATTTGTAAACCATGTTGATATTAAGCATCAATGTAATCCACACATGCTTTCATTTTCTTGGCTTACAGGACAGGATTAAAGCCAAAGTGAATTTAGAGAAGACCCAACAATTTTGAACAAACAACATAGAAGTGACTGTACAGTTTGGACCTGCTTGATTTTGAGTCTGACTTTAGAAACACTGTAACAAAACACAGAATTTGAAGAAAACAATAGCTGAAGAAAAATATAGTCAATACTTAGGTAATGCAACAATATTCACTTAGTGACAGGCAACCCAACAACTTTTCAAGTTTTAGATCCACAAAACTATAGATTTTATTTTAAGATTTTACACAGCAACAAGCCTTAGGCAGTGTGAAACACGTTCTTACAAAAAGAATCACACAGCTTTAACAACTTGCTATTTAAAAGAAAACCAAAGCCCTGGCTGATGGCACAGTGGATAAGGCACCTGCCTGCGAACCCAAAGGTTGCTGGTTTGATTCCCAGCCAGGGCACATAACCAAGTTGCAAACCAGGTCTCCAGCCAGGTCCGTATTAAAAAATGGGTGAAGGACCTGAACAGACAAGTCACTGAGGAAACATACAAAGGGCCCAGAGGCATATGAAAGAATGCTCAACATCACTAGCCATCAGAGAGATGCAAATTAAAACCACAATAAGATACCACCTCACACCTTGTCAGAATGGCAATCATCAAAAAATCAACAAACAACAAGTGCTGGCGAGAATGTGGGGAAAAGGGAACCCTGGTATACTGCTGGTGGGAATGCAGACTGGTGCAGCCACTATGGAAAACAGTATGAAGTTTTCTTTAAAAACTAAAAATGGAACTGCCTTTTGATCCAGCAATTCCACCACTAGGACTATACCTGAAGAACCCTGAAACACCAATTCATAAGGACCTATGTACCCCTATGTTCACAGCAGTGCCATTTACAATAGCCAAGTGCTGGAAACAACCTACGTGCCATCAGTGGATGAGTGGAACAAAAAACTTTGGTATATTTACACAATGGAATACTACACAGCAGAAAGGAAGAAGGAACTCCTAACCTTTGCAACAACCTGGATGGAAATAGAAAGTATTATGCTTAGTGAAATAAGCCAGTCAGTGAAAGATAAGTACCATATGATTTCACCCATTTCAGGACAACAATGAACAAAACAAACAAATAAGCAAAACAGAACCAGATACATGAATACAATGAATAGACCTTCAGTGGGAAGAGGGGATGGGGAGGTGGGTGGAGGGGAGAAAGAGGCAAAGAAGGGGTGCAGTTTAGTTAAGGAACTAGCATGGAAGAACCATGGACATGGACAACAAGTGGGACTGACTTTGGTGGGGAGTGGGTGGGTGAGGAAGGGATAGAGGGAAGGAAAGAGGGGATGGATGTAAGAAAACAACAATAAAATTAAATTGGGGGAAAAAAAGAAAGAAAACCAAGATGACTGAATGAGTCATCCTTTACTCAAATCTGTACAGGTTTTCAGTATCAGATTAGTTTTCAACCTAAAACTATTTACCTTTTTCAGAGTACTCAAAAGTGAAATAGTTTCCTCCTCAAGACCAACCAGCTTAGATAAAATTAAACTGGTCTTTTTCTGATCTCACTGAATGTGAGAAAAATCATCTGATTTTTGCTGCACAATAATGTGAAAGTACTTAATGCCACTGAGCTCTATATTTAAAAATGGTTAAAATGGTCTATTTTATGTTATGTATATTTTACCACAATAAGAAAAATCAAATCATTGAAAAAAAAAAAAGAAAAGAAAAAAGAAAAATCAGTCTTGTAACTGATATTCATACGACCCACTCAGTATGGACACAGATGCCCAGAATTCAAGAGAGAAACATTCTAAAATCTGAAAAAGGGCCTATGTCTTCGTTTTTCCTATAATTCTCTTATCATGGAAAATAAGGTCATAAATATGTTAAATGTTGGCATCACACAGGCAATTCACCTCCAATTTATTACTGGGATTTTAAAGCGGTGCTCATTTATATGCAATTCCTTTTAATTAGTGTGTTACATTCAACATAAAACTAAAATTTTTTTTTTAAAGATTTTATTTCACCATTTCTAGAAAGAGGGGAAGGGAGAGAGGCAGAGAGGGAGAGAGACCTCAATGTATGGTTGCTTTTCACCTGCCTTCAGCCACAGATTTGACTGGAGACCTGGTTTGCAACCGTGTTATGTGCCCTGGCTGGGGAATTGAACCTGCGACCTTTGGGTTTGCAGGCCGGCACTTTATCCACTGCGCTACCAGCCAGGGCTAAAATTTTTTTTTTAAACTAAAATTTTTTTAAAAGCACAACAAAGCACCCAATACCCCCTCCCTTACACATCTTCTGTTTTGATGTCTTTCCCAAAATAGCAACTATTTAAAGGACTTCTTTACTTTTTCCTTGCATTGTGTCAAAATACCTTGTTTTCACAATTTGATCTTGCCCCTCTATTTAAAGAATTCTTGCCCCACTCTGCCCTGTTCCCCAACACAGTTAAGGGTGAACATAATGGGTTGCTATGTCACAGAGCTACAGGCTGCCAACCCCTGTGAAAGAGTTCTCCCTTTCAACCCTGGGCTGTGGTGGAAGTAATCACAGTGGATGAGGCGATGTGAGGGGAGTGGAAATACACAGATGCCAGGCAGGCACCTGGACAGCTGCCTTGGAGCCGGAAGCCCGCAGCAGCAGTCGGCTGCAGGCTCTCATCCCGTCTGCTTCTGAACACAAAGGATAGAGCTCATTTTTCTAAGTCACAGCCGTGCCCAGGGGATAACTTCCAACAGCGTCAACTAAATGATGGGGCTGGGCAAAACCACAGGCACTTCTAAGCAGCGCGGGACAGTTGAGATCAATTAAGAACTCCAGTTTTGCCTGTGTGGCTCTCAAGGTAATAATGCAAAGCTCCTTGGTGTAAGCTCATGACTCCCTAACCAGGAAACAAAATGACAGCAAGTATAATACAATGCATCATAGGACACCTGGCTTTCATAGCACATACAGGTGATTATCCCCATTAAAAAGTATGAATGGAGCCCTGGCTGGTAGCACAGTGGTTAAGGCGCCGGCCTGCGAACCCAAAGGTCGCAGGTTCGATTCCCCAGCCAGGGCACATAACCGGGTTGCAAACCAGGTCTCCAGTCAGGTCTGTGGCTGGAGGCAGGTGAAACGCAACCGTACATTGATACTTCTCTCCATCTCTGCCTCTCTCCCTTCCCCTCTTTCTAAAAAATAATGAAATAAAATCTTTAAAAAAAAAAAAAGTATGAATGTTCTTTTCATATACCACAGCATGTAACAGTTCTATTTTATTTATAGTAGCAACTATATGAAAAAGGGAGAAAATGTCAGCCTCAGACACATTAAGGAGCCACCCCTTAGGAGGAATTTGTAACTTAAAAGTTATTTTGTATTTATTGAAATTTACAACAGATTAGCAAAGTACCTCCAAAATAAAGATCACCAAAATAAACCAGAAAAGTACTTCCAAAATAGAGGTCACCAAAAATGAATTCACCTGAGCGTTGTCTATCGTTGCTGTAACACATCACCACAAGCTTAGCGACTTAATGCAAATGTATTATCTTCCAGTCCCACAGGTCAGAGGTCTGACCCAGGGCTCACTGGGCTAAACTCACAGTGTTGCCAGGGCCCTGCTCCTTCCTGGGTGCTCCAGGGTGGATTCCATGCCCTTGCCTTTTCCAGCTTCCATAGGCCATCGCATTTCTGGGCCTGTGCTCCTTCCTCCATCTTCAACACCAGCATGCTGCATCTGTCTCTACCGACCTTCCAGATGTCTCATTTCCCTCTGATTATGACACTCTTCCACTTCCCTCTTCCTCTTTTAAGGACCCCTGTGATTGTATTGGATTCACCTGGAGAACCCAGAATAATCTCCCTAAAAGGAGGTCAGCAGATTAGTACCTGAATTCCACCCCCAACTTTATTCTCCTTTGCCATTTTTTAAAAATATTTTTTATTCATTATCTTTAGAGAGAAGGGCAGGGAGGAGACAGAGAGGGAGAGACATCAATGTATGGTTGCCTTTCACCTGCCTCCAGCTACAGACCTGGCTGGAGACCTGGCTTGCAGCCTGGTTATGTGCCCCGGTTGGGAATCGAACCAGAGACCTTGGGGTTTACAGGCCGGCGCCTTATCCACTGAGCCACCAGCCAGGGCCTCTGCCATTTACCCAACATATTCACAGGTTCTGGGGGTTAGGATGTAACATCTTTCTGAGAAAGAGTGAGGCAGGCATAATTCTATATACCACATAGTAAATACCCATGTCAATACACCACAGGTTAATAGTTTCATGACAGCTCAATAATTGTCACTCATTTGCCTTTATCTACAGAATTTATCCTTTTTATCTCTATGAAATGTTTTAAAATAAATTGTAAAGAGAGATAAAACAAATTGTAGATTACAAAGTAGTGGTTATTTGTATGTATGTGTTTATATGTGTATATATATAAAACTATACATGTATACATATGGGTATGTGTGTACACACACATACAGACCCATAACTTTATAATTAATCAAGTGGTTCTAGAAAATCAATATACCATAAAGATTCTTAAGCAGGTAATGCTTATAAAATGAGACCATGTTTATGAGGATCCAAAATCAACCAGAGGCAAAACTCTTAATGAAGAATATTAAGGTTAGAGACAACTTCAATTCTTTCTAGGTTAGTTAGTAGGTTTTTCCTACTTGTTTCCTTCTCTATTTTCTCCTATTGTTCTTGTCCAAATTAAATGTTATCATGCTCTTGGAAGCCCACCTTCCGTGAAGTGACCACAGCCCTTTGAGCAAGATCAAACCATGAGCCCACAAGTACATTAGTGCAGCTACTTTGGAGGAAATCACTGAAAAACAAAGGAAAACCATGTGTGCGCTGTTACATCCAGTGTACCTGTCATTCTGGAGAAGGTCCTAATTCCTTCAGTGGCTACTACACTAGCCTTGGTTTTCCAGGAACACTTAGCTTGTAAGTGTGACCACTGTCATTGGCAAGTGTCCGGGCCATGCCAGACTTAAAAGATGGGAATGTGGTAGTGGCGGTCATTCTCGGTCAGCAGGGAGATCTCGGGCCATTCCCTGAGTGGCTCCTCTGGGTAGCAGATTTCAAAGTCTCTGGAGTTAAACTTGAACAGTCTGAACACTTTTATCTTGACTTCAAGTGCATATCCAAGTATAAACATATCAATCTGGGAAAGAGATGAAAGAGAGGTCACAATACACATTTCCAACTTCCTGCCCTCCCACCAGTTGGGGGAGCATGTTCTTCAGCAGCTTGTGAAATAATCTACTTGTTTGCAGACTCACACATGAACCACCAAGTGGGCATGGGTTAGGAGCAAATGCCCATTACAGGAAAGGCAGGGGACAAGCAGAGAAGCATCTCTTTGAACTAGCAGGAAGAAATCATAGGGAAAGCTGTTTGGAAAAACACCTAATTTAAAAAACAAAGGAATGCTTATAATAAAAATTATACTCTTTCCTGCTCTGGCTGGTGTGGCTCAGTTGGCTGGAGTGTCATCCCATAAACCGAAAGGTCACACGCTTGATTCCTGGCCCAGGGCACATGTCTAGGTTGTGGGTTTGGTCCCTCGCTGGGGCACGATTGATATTTCTCTCCGTCTCTCTCCTTCTCTTCCCCTCTCTCTAAAATCAATGATCAGCCCTGGCTGGTGGCACAGTGGATAAGGAGCTGACCTGAGAACCCAAAGGTCGCTGGTTCGATTCCCCAGCCAGGGCACATAACAAGATTGCAAACCAGGTCTCCAGTCAGGTCTCTGGCTGGAGGCAGGTGAAAGGCAACCATACATTGTTGTCTCTCTCCCTCTGCCTCTCTCCCTTCCCTTCTCTATTAAAAAAATAATAAATAAAATCTTTTCTTTTTTTAATAAAATAAAAAAATAAAATCAATGATCACATCCTCAGGTGAGGAAAAAAGACTTAAAATTTTTTAAATTAGTTTTTCAACCAGTTTTAATCAGTTTAAATCAATTTGTGTAAAAGTTTCAGATGATTTTGTGCACCTCCTAGGAAAGCAAAACAAAACATTTTTCTATGGGGATTTAAAAGCATTTTCTGGTTTCAAAATATTATATAATTTCTATTTATCTGCAGTAAGTAACCAAATGCTTTCCCAAACCTTAACTCATTTTCCAACGGGAATTTCCTCTGGTTAACCTCTACCGTGGGAGAACCTACTATCAACTGAGAGCAGTGTGCAAGGTCAGAAAGATGACCCAGCACTGGTGTCCTTCAGCCACTGGGCTGGAAAGACACAAAGCAACCTGCTCAGCACAGTGAGGTTATTACTCTTCTGCATTTCAGGGACATTTATATCAACCCACCACTCTGTGTGGCAGGCCGCGTCACTGCTGAAAGCAAACACCCAACACCTACATGTTCGGTATTGCCAACATCATCCTTGAGCACACACACACGATTCTTCTGCCCCATGTACCTGCTCTAGTCCACATGTGTCGCCTACTGAATTTAGGTGATTCATCATGAAGCTCAAAGGATCAGATGATGTTTCCCGGGAAAAAAGGAGTCTGAAAAGACTGGGAATGACTTTTTTTGTCTTCATCTGTTCATAAACTTCAGTGACTTGATACAGCATGATGAACTTCAAAGCTTCATACAGTTTATATTCCAGAATGGCATCAGAGAAAAGGATGTTGCACATACTTCCTCTCTTGTGATAATCTTTAATCCCACTGAATTCCGTCCACTAAAAACACAGGCATAACAGCGCAATTTAGAAGGGTTAAGGATGAACACAGACACCATTGCATAAGTATGTATGATACTTATAAAGTAAAACGAAGATTAGTAGAGGAAAACAACTTTAACTTTTCATTTTGTATCTTTTGACATGGATTTTTTAAACCATCATATATATTACTTTTACAACAACAGGCTAGTTTCAATAAAATACTTTTTCACGTAAGCACCACCGGCTAGGTGAAACACTCGGTGAGTCAGGTTCCTAACACGGCCTAGGACCCCTGGGTGAGGTACGCAAACGCAGCTCCGGCACCCACAGCGCGGCAGCCTTCTCTCTCACCAGCCGTGTGCCAGGCAGTTCCAGGTACTCCGCGTGTATTGGCTCCTTCAATCCTCGCAAGAACCACTGAGGGTAGATACTACGTTTATCTCAGTTTTACACGTAGTATAAAACTATGGCCTGGAAAGACCATGGCACTTCCCAAGGAGGATTCATTCCAACAATCCAAAATCTCTTTTTATTAAAAGGCAGGAAAAACTCTGAGTCAAATGATAACATCTTTGCCACTGCCGAGTTATTAATAGAGCGCATTCCAAAAAGCCATTTCTGAGTGCCCTGTCTGGAACTTGGACCTCATTTCTCTGGGGAAACAAAGGTACGTGATTGTTAAGGTTCCCGGAACAGCCTGCAAAGGCCCTTCGCCCTCAAAGGGCCTAACTATCATATCATGTCGAACAGCATCGCTCTCATCCATCGCCTGAAGGAGAACGAAGATCAAGGAGATGGAATCTCAGTTATGCGAAGCGGTGTTTCTGGCTGCCTTTCCTACCTAACTAGCATGGACCAATAAGCTGGCATCAGAGGAGAGGGACGACATTGGTGAATGATGCTTTCACGCCTCGCCTGTTACCCCAGCCGCCAAACGCTCACCTGTGCCTTCAGTAATTCCACACATTTACGCAACTTTCCAAACACATTTGAACCTGTGTACTTCTCAGGGCCAAAACTGTATTGCTGGATCCAATTACAACCTTGTGAAAATAGCAGTTTTTCAGGAAGCTTGAAAAAGAAGATGCCAACGATGATTAGTATCGCAACACAATTTGGAAAATGTCAAACACATCATCTTATCTCATTTAGCAATCTTCATTTAAAAAGACTACAGAACCCTCATACACTGTTGATGGGAATGCAGGCTGGTGTAGCCACTGTGGAAAACAGTATGGGA